>JAJGRW010000227.1:2538840-2886819 GCA_025461045.1 Carex parvula | reverse complement strand
CATCTTGCCCAGCTACATCTTATTAGTCGATCTGCTCCTTGCTGTACTCAGTTGCTTTGATGGTTGCTACAATTATAATTTGGTATTAGTTAGTAACAATAAAAGGTAGATGCAAGACAGTCGCAAATATCAATTGCTAATTTAATGAAATGAGAATTATAAGTAAGCATAATATGAAAATATCAATTGCTATTATATAGGCACAATTAATATGAATTACATACCACATCTGGAAATCTGAATTGCATTCTTTCGACAAAGTAAAGCATGGAAATCATCATGTAATATCCGCATTCCCAACCCGCCTCTGTTGCGGGCTCTACAATTTACATTTAGCGGCCTATGTTAGAATGACAATAATTTTTTGAACAAAATATGAAATTATAGAATTGTGTTGTGCTCACCGGCCACCACCTCCAAGTCAACCTATTTCCCATTTCTTGTCCGTGCTGCGCAATCTCCTTGTAACGTATGCAGCAAAAGCCCTTACAAAATGGAGTGACTCTAATTAGCAATTCCACAATTTGTTATAATTGGGAAAAAATCAAACATAGTGAAAGATTATTGCTTACTTTGCACATACGGGTAGATTGATTTGCACGTGCTAAATGATCCTTTCTTGGGCTGCAAAGAATCTATCAAGTAAACCGCACTCAGGCAAGGCACAATGATGATCAAACACCAGTGTCCCCTGTGGGAGGAGAAGAATTATAGGATCTTAGCATACAGTACCCAGATATTTTGGCATATATAATAGTGAGACACGTGTTTGCTTGACTTGATGGTGTGATTTCAATTATTTATATATTAATCACAAGGTTAGAACTACATCTGGTGGTATGGCAAGAGAAGAAATCTCTTCTTCGCCTTAGTAGCTTGGAGCATCGCGCCACACAGGTAATTCATAGCTCCTTCGTAGCATTTTTCACGTTCGTCGCACTAAGTACGCAGGGGTCCAGAAAAGCACACAAGTTCTGTTTGCCCTTGCATTGAGAACTATTGATTAGCCTCCTGAAAAATTATCATATGACATTAGAATATATTCAGTGCTATACACATGATAAACAATTTTTGGTCACTAACATGAGGAAAATGGTGATGTGCCCCATCGAGCCATTTATCGGACCCCGAGGCATGTAGAAAGTCCTTGAAGTCGGTGAACGACAGCATATAGTCGAGCCATCGTGTAGAAATATCCCCGGAGGGACAGGTATGACGACTTCCGTCATGTCCTTGGGTGCCGCCATCAAGCGGTCGTGGAGATCCCGCAAATCCTTTCGGGAAGGAGTTGTATTCTTCCTCGGTGAGCAGACGAGGTGGAGGTCCTGCTGGTTGGACAGGAGGGTCATGGCCTGCTGGTGGCAGTAGGGTCAGCAACTACTGGTCCGGCCGTAGGGTCAGGTTCTGATGTTGGGCAGTAGGGTCAGCCTGCTGGTTGGGCATCAGGGTCAGCAACTGCTGCTCCGGCAGCAGGGTCAGCAACTGTTTGGGAAGGTCCTTCTGCTTCGTCCCTCCGTACCGGTGACATCACGCCCTCCGTGCGACTACCATCATCTCCTACTGTCTGTATCGAAATTTTTTACCTTTTTCAAGTATTTGAAAAGGAAGTGCTTTGAATGTAACAAAATAACTTGACTATTTATGCATTACCTGATCCAAAATAATCTGATTCTTGGGCCATTGCACGAATGACAGCCGGGCATCATCGACATAGAGCATGCCATTCTCAATTATTTGGACAGGAAGAGGTACGCGCTCCCATCCCTTCACGACATTGTCAATCTGTACGGCGGCATGGCCGGGAAGTAGCTGCTCATTGTGCACTTTGTCGGCTGCTGGATGTACCATGCCCTTAGCAACAATCAGAGGCTTACTCCCGAGCCACAGCACGAGTTCGCATGCTGTGGCGTCCTGCAATTTCGTGCAAGTAGTTATTTTTAAATTGAAATATTGTCCAACAAGTAGTAATTGCCTTTAGAATACGAACAAGTAGTGATTACCTTTAGATGATCCAAATCGTATCCGAACGTCCCGGATGCCTGACTACTTCGCCGAACTCCCGTCGGGGTGGGAGGTGCTTGCTCGGCCGGCTGCGCCATAGCTGTAATTTCGGCACGCAACCTTGATTCCAACTCCTCCATCTTTGCGTCGTACTCGGCGCTCACCTCCTTGCGCAATTGCGCAACTATCTCGTCTTTGTTCACTTTCGCACGAGATTTCCTTCGAGGTTTTGGTCCATTAAATACGTCCTTCCAGCCCCTGTAGGCACCTACGCCCCTTACTCGACCAGGGTGTTCTGGATTCCCGAGCGCTATGGACAAGGAGTCATCTTGCCTTTCGACCGACCGGGCACCGGAATTGACCTCCTCCTCCACCTCCAACTGTGAATAGAAAAATTAGTTATAGCAAAAGAATTAGTGATGGACACAAAGTTTTTAACACGCTTGAATTACACATAGTTCTAACGAACGACTCTTACCATTCTGAGCCACGGGTCGCAACGTGGGATTAGTAATATCCTCCCGTCAGCGGTTAACTCGGACCTTGCCAACGTCCAATCTTGGGCCCTAGGATTTTTGATCCTAACCACGGGTGAGTTAGAGTCTTTGTTCAACTCCAGTATTTTCGCCCACTCCTCCCTTTACCCTGGTACCACCCGACCCCAACTTGTGCGGATACTTGTTCATTGCAACGATCCTCCTGCCTACTATTTTTCCTCACACATCAAATTAAGTAAAAAAGTTAGCCTACTATTTTCCAATTTATTAAAAAGTAAACAAACCAATTAAAAAAGCAAACAAAAAAATACAAGTTGTGATTGGAACACCATTTCAACTTTATATTAATTCAGTTACTGCAAAATAAACACCATTTCACTTTATAATCTGATTGGAACAACAAAAGCAACCGGGTGCCTTTCGACACCAGTTACGAACAAATTCAAATCGATAAAGGGAAAAAAGGTAATTTTGCTGAATTTACATACCTTGAACTCGTCCGTGCTCTTCATCTCCACAAACTTCTCCCACATCTCTTGAGTCACCCAAGGATAGTATCCTACCGGGCTTTTAACCTTGATCATCCAATCCGTACTCAGCGTGCTTTTGAATTGCTTCCAACCATTCATTCATTATCTTCAAAGTCTTATCCTTACCACCTCCGTGATGTCATCCGGGTATGTTCCACTGAGCCTGCATTGACACCCAAATTACTGCATGTAATTTCATGTACAATTAAAAAAAAGATATTAACTGGTTAGGTACTTCACCTTCACAATGTTCCACCAGTCTGTTCTTTTGGTCTTTCGAAAACTGATCCCATCTCTCTACCAAGATGTCCTGCCTTCTGCTTCGCCAAATTGCTCACATAATTTGAAAATGGTCCCCGTCTTGGTTCCTTCGACAACCCATTTTACTGAACTCGATGTCCAGTTTGCTTTGCCTCGGACGTGGCCGTGCACATTGTCGGACCTCTTTTACTTTTTGCCGAACCTGATTGGGTAGCAAGCTTGGTGCTCGCCTTCTTCCATCATATCTACGTGCTCATCCTCAATCGACATGGTTCTATAAAAAAAAAATAGAACTTATTTCAGTAAATACCAAAGTAAATACAGTAATACATGCAGTAAATACCAAAATTTCTTCCAATGGAGGTGGTGAGTGTTACCCGAGAAAGAAGAGGTAGGTTGTCGGACCGGAGAGGTGGTTCGACAGGAGAGGCGACGAAAATCGAGTGGGTGGGGAGAAGGACTCGATGCGGCGCGAGCTAAGTTTCGAAAAATTTGGACAAGAAGGCGCGAGCTAAGTTATGAAAAAATTGGAAGAGCAGGCGCGTATATGTATTGTAACCTAGTTTCTACACGGATATTTCACTTAATTCATTTCGTGTTGGAACCATTATACACAGGACGTTTAATTAAAAGGCCCGTGTAGAAAGGAATAGAGATACAGGACGTTAATTTAATATCCTGTAGAAAAACCCGTTTTCGACTCGGACTTTAATTTAAAATCCGTGTAGAGTGGAAATAGAGATACACGGACTTTTATTTCAACATCCGTGTAGAAAGACCCTTTTTGACACGGACTTTAATTTTAACAACCGCGTCTTTTACCCTTTCTACACAGACTTTTAGTTAATAGACCGTGTCGCTCACCTAACTAGAGTTCTAAACCGTAAACCCTTTGTACACGGACTTTTAAGTTTAATATCGTAGTGTGATTACCTTGTACCATTTCCCCTTCCGCTTTGCCTCAACCTTTCGACACGGCCGTTTAATTGAGGGTCCGTGTCGTTTTATAATTATACAACGGACTTTTAATTAAATGTCCGTGACAAAGGTATAAAAATCGGATTATTTATTTAGTTTTATTAATTTGAACAGTTTCACATCGGAATTCGGAAAGTTGCCTTTCTATTATTTCTAAGGAAGACGAAACGACTCTTCAAAATTCTATATAATCTGAGAAACCTCCGATTGAGATTTGGAATGTTCAAATGGCCGTGCCCCCGCCCCCTCAAATGTGCCATGGCCATGGCCCCCCGCAAGTGTGCCACGGCGAAGCCCAAGGGGGCACCCACCACCAAATGTGCCAAGTCCTCAACCCGGGTCAAATGTGCCATGGCCACGGCCCCCCTCAAACCCCCGAAGTCCCTCCCAAGTCCCTGCCGAAGTTCCCGCAGTCCCTCCCGCTTCGAAATCCCTCCCGTCTTCGAAATGCCTCCTCCCTACGTGAAGAGGACATGGCCATGGCCCCCCTACAGTGTGCCACGGCGAAGCCCAATGGGGCACCCACCACCAAAGCCCTACATAAGTAGGGGCAATCCAGCCAAACCATTCTTCCCTTGGATTAGAAGGCCAAGGCAGCCACCACTATCTAACTAGTTTAATTAAGTTATTTTTTTTGGTTAGTTGTAGTTATTTGTAGTTTTTCTTTAAATTTGTGGTATATGTATGAGGATCCCTTCTTTTGGTATGATGTATTAGGATCCTTTTTTATGTAATATATTTTGTTCTTTAATCAACATTTTTTTTTCTACACAGTTTCATTTTTGTTAAATACTTCATGCTATCTAAATAATTACTTTTATGGATATGAATTAAATGTCCGTGTACAAAATAATTACAAAAGCTTTAACATAGAATAATTTTCCGGGATTTGCAAATTAAATGTCCGTGTACGATACCTTTCTACACGGATGTTTAATTAAACGTCCGTGTACGACACCTCTCTACACGGATGTTTAATTAATGTCCGTGTACGATACATTTCTTCACGGACTTTTAATTAAACGTCCGTGTAGCTCGCTTTGCATTTCTACACGGATGTTCAATTAAAGAGAACGAGTAGGTCCGATGCCCATCGGACCTACTTTCATGTTCAACGATGATGACCGTCCGATCTAGTTTAAGATATGTCCGCACGGAAACTGAAACAGATACGAACGAATTTTAAACTCTGCATGACTTTTAAAGCAAATAGACGGTGATTAAACCCATCGTAAGCAAATACGAACGAATTATAAAACCTTTTTCTCAACGATGATGACCTACTTTTATGTTCAACGATGATGAAAAAGATTTAATATGTTATGTTCGAGAGCAGCTTGGGTCCAATGCCCATCGGACCAAAAGTGAGTTCGATGGGTCTATTACCGTCCGATATATTTCAAGATTCGTGCGCATGTAAATTAAAGCAGACGCGAAAGTTCTGGCGTGATCTCAAAGCAGATCGGACGGTCATCGAACTCACTAGATACATGTCCGATGGGTATCGGACCCAAGCTGCATATGTTATGTTATGTACGTATTTTTTAGAGTGATTTTTGTGATAATACAAGTTAAAATTCAAAGATCTCAGATAATACAGCTTGATGGATGGGTAAATGAAGTTAAAATTCCATCAAAATTTGCTGCACTTGATTAAAAGCTGTAATCTTTGATTTGAACGGTCCCGATCAATCAACGGACTAACTATTTTTGTGCGTCTTCACAATCTCACAAGGCAAGAGTTTATGTTTCATGAAACATAAACTCTTGCCTTGTGAGATTGTGAAGACGCACAAAAATAGTTAGTCCGTTGATTGATCGGGACCGTTCAAATCAAAGAGCATTGCATTTATTGTCTTCCATGAAAGTTTGATCAAAAATTATTTTTATTTACCCATCTATCTAGTTCATTGAAGATTGAAGTATCGGATGGCCACAAACACTTCGTGCTGGATCAAACCTCATACATAATAAATTTGCCAAACTTTTATGTTGGTTACATTCAATGTTCTCCCTTGATCATTTTAAAACAGATATGGAATGATTTCGTTGCAGATCGACCGTTGATTTTCCGCTTGAAAATGAACGGTCCAAAAATATTTTTACAATTTGAAGGGACATACAATGATGAAAGTTTATAAAAATAATATGTATAAGTATTATTTGGCCATATAAGATGTAAAAAAAATAAAAATATATTTTTTGAATTATTTTCGTATGTACTGTTGTACATGTATTAGGTGATTAGTAAATATCAAGCTTTGTTGACCGTCCGATAAACGAAGAACGGTCCTGATGTCTTCATTTAGAGGTGGTGGGTAGATTTTCCGCACTCTCTGAGGTAACATAATATTCTGTTTAGATCTGGTTCTAGATGATGCACAAGATCCTTTAATATTTGTGCATCATAATGATTAGAAGGTCGGATATAACCACAGATATTACGTTACCTTTGAGTTTATGAAAGCCCTTCTATCCCTCCTCTCTGTGGATACATTTTTTCGAATTTCCCTCCTTTAGCTCCCTGATGGGACTCCCAAAAATTCAAAACAAATTTTACGAAAATTTTCGCCTAGGTTGGCTTTTCCCCGCCTCACTTTCCCTCACCTTTTACACGGATGTTTAATTAAATATCCGTGTACGATACCTTTCTACACGGACTTTTAACTAAACGTCCGTGTAGCTCGCTTTGCATTTCTACTCGGATGTTCAGTTAAAGAGAACGGAGTAGGTCCGATGCCCACCGGACCTACTTTTATGTTCAACGATGATGACCGTCCGATATAATTTAAGATATGTCCGCACGGAAACTGAAACAGATACGAACGAATTTTAAACTATTCTGCACGACCTTTAAAGCAAATAGACGGTGATTAAACCCATCGTAAGCAGAGTAGGTCCGATGCTCATCGGACCTACTCTCAAGTCTTAATTTGTAACTGGAAATTAAATAATATAGAGTTCAAGAGCACAAAAAATAAAAATACTTCATATATTAATTTCAACATAGGGATAGTTACTGGATACATCATCACTTAATACCAAAACAAAAACATAAAATATATAACAAACATAAGTATCTATCCCTAATTAAAAAACTATTCTTTCTCACTAATTGCCTCCCCTTTTAATTTTAACATCCGTGTCTCTTACCCTTTCTACACGGACTTTTATTTAAAAGACCGTGTAGCACCCTTCTAGAGATCTAAACCCTAAACTCTTTGCAACTTGCATCCGAGATATTTGAAAACCTGCAATTGAGCATTGAGTTCCTGTACCAAACCTTCATAGGGATCATTTTCTTTTTAGAAATACAACTCCACAGCAAACGATTTCTCCAAATGCTCGACCTTCCTCTCCCAACTCAGATTTCTCCCTCCTCTGAAGGCAGAACAGGCACATGCAGCCTCCCGGGAGAAGTTCTTCAATCTGAGTTGGAGAGGAAGGTTGAGCATTTGGAGAAATCGCAACGAGGGTACTCGGCCTTCGAGAAATAGATAGGTGAAATTGGCAAAGGACTCGAAGCGGCGCGAGCCAAGTCATTTATTATATTGTAACCCTCTTTCTACACGGATATTAACCTAACAACCGTGTAGAATGAAGGAGAGCTACACGGACTTTTACGTTGAACGTCCGTGTAGAAAGACCCTTCTACACGTATTATTAAAAAAAAGTCCGTGCAGAAAGTAATTAAAAATATTAAGTGAATTTACTTCTTATTTTTTGTATTATTTGAAGTGATAATGAATTATTATATGTATTATTTTGAACTAATATTTGATATTTGACCTAGAAATGTTTGAAATATAAATATTTTTTATTAATATTTGATATTTGAACTAATATTTAAAACCAAATACTAATACTTGTCTGTCCTCAAATGGACTTTTCCAAGTTTGATAAATTTTTAAGACAAGCTTTGTTTAACTTATTTACATGCATCATAAATTCAAATTTGGAAAGTGTAAATGTTCAAAAATGTGAATAGCACAAAAAAGGTTAAATAAAATAGAGTTCAAGAGAATAAAAAATAAAAATACTTCATATATTAATAACATAGGAATAGTTACTGGATACATCACTTAATACCAAAACAAAAACATAAAATATATAACAATATAAGTCTCTATCCCTAATTAAAAAACTATTCTTTCTCACTAATTGCCTCCCCTTTTTCTCTTTTCAGGGAAATATCTTGCTCGCTTGCCTCCTTTCTTGTTTACATTTTCCCATACTCTCTTGCTTCTTCTCAACCTTAACCAAACTTTGGGATCATCAAACTGACCGTGTGGACCGTAAGGATCATCAGGACCGGAATCCGAATCACCTTCATAAGACTCAGGATCGGATTCGGATTCTGAATGAGAAGAGACTTCCACCACAGGTGGCGGGGGTACATCCTCCCACTGAATTATGTGAGTCTTGAGACCATTCTTCCCGCAGTTAGGACATTTATCACCTCGTCCACATGGTCGGATTATACACGGATTTTTTGGAGGATTGCGATTTCCCATATCTGAATAGCACAAAGTTATTTTCCAAGTAATTCTTAATTTCTTTTGATCAGAATTACTTGATCAAAACGGCGCCGGGAGGAGATTGCCTTTTATACCAAATTTTTCCATTAATCTACACGGATTTTACCTTTAACAATCCGTGTAGCTCCCATCCCCATTAAACCCTAAACTCTTTACACACGGACGTTTACTCTAACATCCGTGTGTGATTACCTTTCTACACGGACCTTCATTAAAAAGCCGTGTAGCTCTCCTCATTTTGTGTGGATTTTAGTTAATAATCCGTGTACGTTACTATTCTCCTCACGTATTATTAAATAAAAGGCCGTGTGTGAAGTAATTGACAACATTGCGTGGTTTAACTTGTTATTTTTTATATTATTTGTTAGTGACAATAAATAAGTTTACGTATTATTTGAACTCGAAATGTTTGAAACGCCAATATTTTTTTACTGAAATGTAATATTTCAACTAATTTTCAAATCCTAATAGAAATATATTAACTGGAAATATTATTTTACTAATATTTAATATGTGAACTAATATGTAAAAACCTTTATGTTGTTTTGAAATAGAAATATTTTAACTAGAATATTATTTAAAAGTTGTTTCCAAACAAGATAATTAAAAAGTTATTTTCTAAACAAAATAAATATTATACATCTCTTTTTTTTTCCTTTTTCTCTTTTTTTTCGCTAATTTCACATTACATTCGGCCCATATTCCTTCATTGTGGTCGGATCGCAAATAGTTTGCTTCGTCTTGTTCTTCAATTGAGGCTACCTCAGTTTGCACGTCGGTACAAAATGGAGGTATTTCGTCGAACTGGTCATACTCTTCTTCGTCGACGACGTTTTCTACCCCAACAATTCTTCTTTTCCCAGATAGGACGATGCTCCACCTATTATCACTCGGGTCAGTGACATAAAAGACTTGGGTTGCTTGCTTGGCGAGTATAAACGGATCATCAACATACCCAACTTTATTAAAATCAACGAGTGTGAACCCGTCGTTATCAGCTTTAACACCCCGGTCTTCGACCCATTGACACCGAAACAAGGGAATGCTGAGGTCAGGACTGTAAATGAGCTCCCAAATTTCCTCAATAACGCCATAATACGACTTTGATGCAAAAACCGGCCGGGAATCTCCGGATCTACTGAATTCTTGAGACGTCGCCACCAACATCACCCCACTATTTTGCATCGTGCTCTTATCACTTTGGGATTTAGTGTAAAATGTATATCCGTTAATTTCGTATCCTTGGAATGTTCTAACAACAATTCGGGGTCCTTCGCCCAGCAGTCGAACAATTTCATTTACGGGCCTCATATCGGGGTGTGACTGCACCCTTTCTCTCAGCCATCCTACAAATGAACGATTATGCTCGTTGGTAAGCCACTTCTGACTTCTCGTGTAGTACTCTTGTTGAAGGATTGCCATGTGCTCATCTATATAGGGAGCAACATCTGTCATGTGCTGTAGTACCAAAAAATGCGCCTTCTGTAGTTCATCTCTATCAGCAACTACGGCTTTCAACCCAATTGTCCCGACTCCCTGGAGCCTTCCCTCATATCGAGACTTTGGAACGCCAATAGGACAGACACCGGTCATGTAGTTGGTGCAAAAATCAATCACCTCTTCCGTGGAATATCCTTCTACAATGCTACCTTCGGGTCGATGTCGGTTCCTTACGTATTTTTTCAAAATTCCCATGTATCTCTCGAATGGATACATATACCGCATGAACACAGGACCACAGATCTTGATTTCTCTCACTAGATGAACAACAAGGTGAACCATAACATCGAAAAAAGATGGCGGAAAATACATCTCAAGTTGGCAAAGAGTAGCGACGACTTCCACCTCCAAAGAGTCCAGTATTAGAGGGTCTATCACTTTGGAATTTATTGTATTGAAGAAAAAACAAAGCTTCGTAATGGTTTGACGAACGGGCTTTGGTAAAACCCCCCGAATTGCAACAGGAATCATATGTGTCAATAAAACATGACAGTCGTGAGATTTCAGACCGACCAGTTTCAGGTCCTTCATCGACACCAGCTTCTTAATATTCGAAGAATACCCTGATGGGACCTTAATACTACGGAGGCATTCACAAAAGCTTGTTTTCTCTTTCTTCGACATCGTGCACATTGCGGGGGGTAGGTATGTGCGCTTCCCTTTCTCCTGCGGTGCAAGCTCGGGTCGTATTCCCATTTCTACCATGTCTTTTCGAACTTTGATACCATCTTTAGTCTTCCCCGGAATGTTCAATAATAAACCAGTCAAACTGTCGCAGACATTTTTTTCAACATGCATGACATCTATGCAATGTCTCACTTCTAAATATTCCCAGTAAGGTAGGGCCCAAAATATGGACTTCTTTTTCCAAATATTCTTCGGCGGTTTTGTGGCACACTTTCCAAACACAACATCAAGGTTTTTAACACGCTCGAAGACACCCTTCCCATCTAATGGACGACGGGCCACTCCAAGCTCAACTTTCCCGTTGAATGCCTTCTTCTTCTTACGATATGGGTGATTAATTGGAAGAAACCTACGGTGCCCCATAAATACATTCTTTTGACAATTCTTCAACCTCAGCACCTGCGTATCATCTTCACAAATAGGGCACGCTTTTGCTCCTTTACAAGTGTAACCCGACAAATTCCCGTACGCGGGGAAATCATTTACGGTGCAAAACACCATGGCCCGCAAGTTAAAGGTCTCTTTCATGTACGCATCCCACACCGAGACGCCATCACGCCATAATTTTTGGAGGTCCTCAATTAATGGTGCGAGATATACATCTATGTCATTTCCGGGTTGTCTGGGTCCTTGGATTAGTAATGACATCATTATATACCTGCGTTTCATGCACAACCAAGGAGGAAGATTGTAGATGGCTAACAGAACTGGCCAAGTACTGTGCCGACTGCTCATGCTTCCAAACGGACTCATTCCATCTGTGCTCACCACAATCTTGAGGTTTCTTACCTCGGAACTAAAATCTTTGAAATGTCTATCAAAATTTCTCCACTGAGGAGAATCAGCCGGGTGTCTTAGTTTACCGTCCTTTTTGCGCCCTTCTTCATGCCAACGCAATAACTTCGCATCTTTGGGATTTGCAAATAACCGTTTGAATCTCGGTATTATCGGCAAATACCACAACACCTTAGCCGGAGGCCGGCCCTTTTTGCCGTCGTCACAATCAGTAGTGCCCTGGTCCTTACGTTTATACCGAGAAACACCGCACTTAGGACAAACATGCATGGCCTCGTACTCATTACGGTACAATACACAGTCATTCGGACATGCATGTATTCTTTCGATCTTCAAACCCACTGGACATATCAATTTTTTCGCCTGATATATTGTACGGGGTAACTCGTTGTTATCTGGGAGCATTTCTCCTAAAAGCTTTAATAAGGACGTGAAACTCTTATCGCTCCAACCATTTTCTGCTTTCAAGTTAAATAATTTCAACACAGCTGACAGTTTCGTAAATTTGGTACACCCGGGATACAACGGCTTTTTGGATTCATTAGACAAATATTGAAATTTATCATAATTTTTATCAGTAATTTCATCTTCCACATCATGTAACATGTCCTCCAGATTATCAATATACTCGTGTACTACATTTTCATCGATTTCCGTCTGCAGCTCATCATCGTCGTTGCGATCAAGTTCAACATTATCAAAATTTTCGACATTCAAATCATCATCGCTGAAATCAAGTTCAAAATTATCCAAAATTTCTACATTCTCATCGCTCTCTTCACAACGGTTAGAATTCTTATTGGTACAACTACTTTCCCCAAATTCCTCACCATGCATGAACCAACATGTATATCTTTTCTTAAATCCACGACAAATCAGATGAGCTCTAATTTCTTCGGAGTCCCCAAATCTTAAAAAAAATTTACAATCTCTACAAGGACACAAAATGTCGGCTTCCTTCATCTTCACTCTATAACTCTCAGCGAATTTTATGAACTCATCAACGCGACCCAAATATTCTTCACTATCACGTCGCAATTCATACATCCAACATCGATCCATCTGTAAATTAAATTAAAAAAATGATTTCAATTAATAATGGTCAACATGTAAATTGGTACCAAATTCTAGGCTTACAAAAGGCCGATTTACAATCCTAACCCACTCTTTGAATATTAGGTCACATATGTGAACACATATTAGCGAGATTTAATTAGTATTTGAGAAAAATTCGGCAGCATTTCCCCTTAACTCCCCAAGTATGCGTAAAAACCACATACTCGTAGGAGCATTAAGGGAAAATACCGTCGAACTTTCCTCAATTACTAATTAAATCCCGCTAATATGTGTTCACATCCTAAATGAGACCCAATATTCAAAGAGCAGTCCCAAAACGGGGACTATCCAAAATTAATCCCTATTGGATTAATTTTGGACGGGCAAGGACCTAAAAGCATCAGTAGGGGTCGGTTATTGGACAACAATACACTACTTACACATGATCTAAATAAGTACAAATAAGTAACATAAAATTAGAGGAAGAAAAGAAAAATATATATATATATATACACTAACCTTAGAAAGATAGAGAGGAGAAAATACAAACTTCAAAGATCTCAGATAATACCAGCTGCTGGCCTTTGCAGAAATCGGATCAGCGCATTCAATACAGAGAGAGAGACAGTATTAATTACTTGATAAAAAAAAACGGCGCTGGAAGGAGAAGGCCTTTTATACCAAAACCCTACAAAGACTTTTCTACACGGATCTTACGTTAAGAAATCCGTGTAGCTCTCTCACAAATCATACACGACTATTTGTATTTAAGAACCGTGTTTATAATGCTAGCATTTTCTATGAAAATTTATAAAAATCCGGGTTATGTAAGATAGGAGAATGCGTTTCTACACGGATTTTCAAGAAACAACCGTATACATTTACTTTCTACACGGATCTTTCGTTAAGAAATCCGTGTAGCTCTCTAACAAATCATACACGGCTATTTGTACTTAAGAACCGTGTATAATGGTAGCTAATTTCGTTTAGGTTATCTTTTAATTTTGCAAATTCGGGCAGCAAATCCCATTGTTTAGGGATGCTAAAAATTATTATGGAAATTTATAGTTCATTGATGAATAGAATTAAAGTTTTCGTGTCCTATATATTTTTTGGGTTTTTTTTTTATTTCTGGGCTAGTCTTTTCTACATGGATTTAAAAAAAAAAATTCCTTGTAGCTATTTCGTACACGGATATTCAACTAATATCCGTGACAATTACTATTTGGACACGGTTTTAAGTTTAATATCCGTGTATGTTATCCTATATATTTTTTAATTAACAATTTTTTTCTGGGCTAGCCTCCAGTTTTGCTAGCCAGTTTGCTACAAAATTCAATATTGAGTTTACCCCCAGTTTTTCAGATAATTTGACATCCAGTTTTCCAATTACAGCACAAAAATTATACTTAGCATTACAAAATTCATATTTAGCATTACAAATCCATGTTCAGCAATTACAAAATTCATAAATTCATCTCCTTATTTACAATTACAGCACAAAAAATTACTAAATTCTCTATATTTTATTTAATTACAAGAACATGCTTTATATTTGAAACACAAAATCGGTGGATGGCATACAAACCGGTCAATTAATAAGGGTAAACTAAAAATTCATGTACACTAAATTATACAAAATTATACAAATCCATATTGAGTATTACAAAATTTAAATTGAAATATTATACAAATCCATATTGAGCATATATTACACAAATCCATACTGGGTAGACATATCCTTCTTCCTGAGCCTCGATCCCATAATGATTTCATATATAAACTTAAGGTTTACATTTGGTGCCAGTAGCTAGGGTTTACAGAGGGTAATATGAAGATATACATGTTTTAATAAAGAAAGAGTCGAGTAAAAAGTTGGATGAAGGACCTTCAAAAAAAAGGGAAGAGGTGGATGAAGGGCCTTCAGATCGAGCCGGATGAAGAGTCGAATGAAGAGTCGGACACAATCTTGTCAGACTCAAGAAGGTCCGACTCTTCATCCGGCTCTTCATCCGGCTCTGAAGGTCCTTCATCCCACCTCTTCCCTTTTTTTCAAGGTCCTTCATCCAACTTTTACTCGACTCTTTCTTTATTAAAACATGTATATATATTACCCTCTATAAACCCATAGCTACTGGCACCAAAAGCGAAGAGCCATCGTTGCTCACCTGAATGTGACATGGTTCTACAAAAAACAACATTATTAGAAACAAGCACAATTATACATGCATTAGTAAAATAATCACTAAAATAACAATTATACATGCATTACTCTATTATTAGAAACAAGCACAATTATACATGCATCACTCTATTTAATATACTAATTATTTACATTATCTCAACAAATCAAGCATGCATGCATTAATTACTAATTGACCTAAATAAGCAATAATAAGTAACAGAAAATTAGAGGAAGAAAAGAGAAATATATACACGACTAACCTTAGCAAGATAGAGAGGAGAAATACAAATTAACTTCAAAGATCTCAGATCCGGCCGCCTTGTGCGCAGAAATCAGACCAATTCGTATACAGAGAGAGAGAGTTTTAATTGATCAAAACGGCGCTGGAAGGAGAAGGCCTTTATCGATAATCAAAACCCTACAATAACCTTTCCCACGGATTATTATGTAAACAGCCGTGTAGCTCTGTCAAAGGTTTCTACACAGTTATTTAAACAAACATCCGTGTGCAATTTGAATATTTCTACACGATTCTCACCATAAATACCCGTGTAGCTCTCTCATGGCTACCTAGTTAAACAATAATCCGTTTATAATTCCTGATAAACGTCCGTGTAGCTCTCTCAAGGCTTTCTACACTGATTCTTTAATAAATAATAGATCCCACAGATATTTCGGGCTTCCAAAAATCTGTGTAGCTATTCCACACGGATATTCAATAAATATCCGTGTACAATTACTGTTGTACACGGTTTTTAGTTAAATATCCGTGTCTGATTGCCTATATATTTTTTTAGATTTTTTTTTCTGGGCTAGTCTCCATTTTTGCTAGCCAGTTTTGCTACAAAATTCAGTATTGAGATTACCCCCCAGTTTTCCAATTACAGCACAAAAATTATACTTAGCATTACAAAATTCATAAATTCATATTTAGCATTACAAAATTCATAAATTCAACTCCTTATTTACTATTACAGCACAGAAATTACTAAATTCACTAATAAAACATTACAAGAACATTACTAAATTCACTAATAAAACATTACTAATATGCATAAATTCACATTTTATTTAACACCTTACAAGAGCATGCTTTATCTTGGTTAGGTTCCAAAGAAATGAGTCAGACTAACTTTCACCTAACAAAACATTTTCTGAAAATTAAATTATGTTTTAGTCCCTTGTTTTTGGCGATGCATAAATGGACATGTGGCAGTGTTCTTACGTTGTTGTTTAAATTCTTTCGCAAGCCACATCTTATTCAAAGGGGGTTTGTGTAAGAAATTAAACAACAATGCACTACGACATGCCATTTATACACCGCCAAAAACAAGTGATCAAAACATGATTTAATTTAAAGAATATGTTTTATTATTGAAAGTTAGTTTCACCCATTTCTTTGGAACCTAACCAAGAAAAAATATGTTCTTGTCAAGTGTAAAATAAAATATAGTGAAAATAAAAAGAAAATGAAATTCATCACATGCTGTCCATCGGAAAGTTCATCACAATCTGTAAATAAAAAAAAATGATGAGTAAGTAAGCAACAATAAGTAACAGAAAATTAGAGGAAGAAACGGAAAATACATGCCAGAGATGAAGGAGATATTCATGCCAGAAGTGAAGTCGAGATGTAGGTTATCAATTATATCACATCGCTCGTCTTGATAGATGAGCTCCAAAGATAGCGACTTATCTTGATAGATAAGCGATATGACATAATTGATAAACCTAAATCAAAATTCCAATTATTAACCGTGAAATGATTATCAAAGTTGATCAAAAGCGATATGTAAAGTGACCGGTCTTTCTCTCTTCCTAAGGTTATACAGGAGAACCTACAATTTACCTATGAATTGAAAAAACTCTAACCTTTCCGTTTGTTGAATTACTTGATCAAAACGGCGCTGGAAGGAGAAGGCCTTTTATACGGCGCGGGAAGGAGAAGGCCTTTTATACCAAAACCCTACACTTTTCTACACGGATTTATACTTAACAAAACCGTGTACAATGTGCAGCGTATAAAATTGGCAAAACCGTGTACAACGCTGAGAAGGCCTTTATCGATAATCAAAACCCTACAATAACCTTTCTCCAGGGATTCTTATGTAAACAGCCGTGTAGCTCTGTCAAAGGTTTCTACATTGTTATTTAAACAAATATCCGTGTGCATTTTGCATATTTCTACACGGTTCTCATCATAAATATCCGTGTAGCTCTCACATGGCTATCTACACTGTTAGTTAAACAATAATCCGTTTACAATTCCTGATAAACGTCCGTGTAGCTCTCTCAAGGCTTTCTACACTGATTCTTTAATAAATATCCGTGTAATAGATCCCACAGATATTTCGGGCTTCCAAAAAATTACAATATCACACGGTTTTTGTATAAAATTGTCAAATCCGTATACAATGTGCAGTGTACAATGACCATTTCTGTAGTAGTGCCTTTTGAGATTCGTGCAATTTTTACAACAAAACCTCCGTATCTATCGAACAGCTGATTTATCATTCTCTCAAAAAAGATGCACTCATTGTCGTCGTAATTTATAATTTATTTTGTTCAGTCAATTAAAAGTGTTTACAAACCATCTTTAAGTTCTGGCATATATATATTATTACAATTTATTATTTCAAATTAATTATATTACCATGCTCCATTAAAAAAATAATTTAAGGATAGTGATATCAGCATCGTCTTAACTCTTAATTATTTTGGATGGAATGGCGATCAATTCATTTGAACTTGGACATGACAAATTAGAATTCATTCATGATTCTAGATAATAGTTCACTCAAAATTTATTTTTAACACGGAGGAACAAATTAGTAATCATATAAAATATTTTATGGAAATAAACAATGTGTTTATGGTCACAAGATTGAAATACTGAAATAATTTTAATATGAGTCCAATTGGATTGCATGATGAATTTCATGTTGCTTTGGGTGTTTGGGTAGTTGGTTCATCTATTTTGCACTTCTTGAGAATGATATATATTTAAAACAAGCAGTCATTATTCACTGCATTTGCAGCTAACAAATAGAGATTTATACTCAATTTACTATAACATAAAATGCGTTAGGAAAAAAGTTTTGCAATCACATTAAGCTATTGGAGAAAGCCAATGTACTTTGGAGAAAGCCAATGCGCTATTGTAGAAAGCCAATGTATACAATATGATCAATTATGAATGCCAGATGGACAGATTATCAAAAACTTGAAAGTTCGTACAAGTGTTACATAAATTAAATATAATATTGTTAAAGAATGTTGAACACTACATACATGTACTTTGATAAATATATAAGAGTATGTGTTGTGTCATTACGGGAATGATAGACTAGAATGATAGATCGTCAGATGGATGAGTTTGCAGGGGCTTAGCCTTTACGGGAATGATAGACAAGAGAATGTGTCGAATTCAATTGAGTGGATCGAGCCGGATTAGAAAACTTCTTTGTAATCATTATATTTGTTCATTGGTATCTGAATATAGAAAATAACTATAGAAATTATTCTTAATTTTTTGGTACTTTCATTATCGTGAGAATTCATAAATTGTGTTTGTTTCCCAATGACGGACATATCCAGGAGCCCAAATAATTAAGAAAAATAAATTATTCTATTTTTTAACTTTCATTATCGTGAGAATTACCTAAGAGCAGTATATATAAATATTTCTCCTATTCTTGCAAACTAATTGTAGATTTTTTATAATAAAAGGGACAATTATACAATGAACCAAGAAAAATAAATGCATTAACCATAATGAATTGATCAGACAGTTACAAGTCAGTAATAATATTTATTAATGAGGATATCAATGTACGTCAATTTTTAAATTTTAGGTATGGAACAAAATTTTTGTGCATTAACATTTAAGTTATTGTTTGACAAAGTTTACAAATTTTTGTGCATCACTGAAATAAAGTTCATAAAATATCTTTTAGTTCTGACATATATATATGTAAGTTTACCAGGAGATCCCTGATTCTCTTATTTTATTATTGAGTGGTCACACTACATTTATGGGAATACAAAAATTAGAATATATTTGAAAAGTTATTGCAATTGTATGTTGAGGTATCTTGAGCCATGGGTTGCTTGCTACATCTGTCTTGGACTTCTTGAGTAGTATATAATGATGGGTTTAGCATTGTATTGGCAGATATATAATTAGGTTTAAGTTACTGTAAACATATTTATACGCAGTTTAAAAAAAAAGTCATCAAATTTTCATGGAGCTACTGGAAAAGGGAAAACTAGTCTGGTTTTGCATGCCTTTCTATTTTACCAATCCTTTTGGATGGCATTCAATATGATATAGTCCGAATTCATTTGAAATTTAATTATATATTTAGATTCCTGATTTGAATGATCATAATTCCTTATGTCTGATTTCAAAAATAGATAAAATTATCTCACATAAAACGATATGAAGCATTCGGAGACTAACATCCATAATTCCAAAAACATCTCTAATGACTTTGCGGTAGAAGTGTGTCATTGCCAGATCTAATTATATTGTTATATTTGTAAGTGGGTGAATTTGTTGATTTAGATGAAAAAAATTTAATTTTCTGTTACAAATTCAAAATGTTATTTTTTGCAGGTGAGCCATTTGTAAAATACAATTTTAAATAAAAAGGTAGAACTGGATTCATATTATATTGAATTTGAATATTGTCAAAGAAATTTTCTGTAAAAGGGGATTGGTTGGATCGAAGAAAACTCATAGTAGAGATACTACACTGTGAGGTTGTTAACGCACTAAACAGAAAAAAAGAAGCAAAAAAATTGTTCAATTCGTTCTCTTATAGACTTCACCTTTCTTCACTTCAGATCTGTGCGCGCATCTCCTCGCACATGTAAAGCTTCCTCATTTATTATTGTTACTTTTGCATTTACAACTCACCAATTAATATTGAAGATATATACTCAATTTTTAAAGAATATGCTATAGGAAAAAAAATTAACAATTATTTTAAGCCATTGGAGAAAACATATATATGCAGTGCAATCAACAATTAAACTATCAAATATAATATCATTAATTATCAAAAAATAAAAAAATGTGCTAACCATTGTAACAGCTAATGCCTCAAGTAGTACAAATTGTGATCCCATAACCATTTTGTCCAACCTGATACTGCATTTTGTTATGATTAAAGTGGCAGTCCAGAGTTGTGTGCTGTCAAACAGGTGGGACTTCTCTTTACCTTCTTTGAACTTCATTGTTGACCACATTTCGATGATGATTTTTGTGTGTGTCGGTAGTTAATATGTAAAAAATTTGAACAATTTGTTGAGGGTGAGTACATATATATGCTAAGTTCAAATACATATTCTATTTTCAATTTACTGTAATTTAGTTAACCTCATATAATTTTACTTTGTCATTTTCAATTCTGGTCGCGTTTGTTTATGGTCAAACATTTTCATATTAAATATTATTTTTTAGGGACTGGTATTTTATATCCTTTTTTTAATAATATTTTGTGCATCTCGAATTAGAAAAGATAATAATACTATTAATCTCAGTAACTGGTTATTTAACGACGTGCTTATCTAAAATTGGCTTAATTAAAAAACTAATAAAGCAGACTGGATTAATCCACACAATTTTATATCAAATTATATAATTATGCGCTTCCCTATAATTGTCCAACAAAATTAATATTGGTGCTAATGTTTTTTCCCTTTTTTTTTACCGATCTTTTTGGATGTAATTAAATATGATTTAAATAAAACCATAAATTATTTTTGCGGTAACTAATTAATTAGATATCTAAGAAAAACTTGGTCTTAATGTGTGTTATTCGTAAAAGAGAAAAAGTTATCTATATAATTATTAGTCTATTAGTCTTATCAACTGTAGTTTTAAACTAATTACTGAACATTTTGTATAATAAGTTGGTGTTTATTAAAAGTGCTTGATGGCATAGAATTGGGAAAAAAATATTACAATATAACATCTTTAGTGGTAAACGAGGAGCAAGATGACATCTAGCTAGTTCTAATAATTTGAATAAAAATGTTGAAGCTTAATTGTTTTTATTAGGTTTCTGTAAAATATTGTTATTTTAAATCTGTTACAGAGCTCTCTGAAGTTCCAAATTTTAGAAAAATAATGTTTAGCTCGACAATTCCGTGATGAAAAATAATTTTAAGAGAATTGAAATGAGAGCAGGGCGATGAACACACTTAACCGTTCGATTAACGCAGTTGTTGTGTTTAATTAACGGATCTCAATCTTAGGAGAGTTGATTAATGTAATTTTACTTTTGTTAATCAGACAGATGGGTCACTTTGCAGGAATCCCATCTGAACTAAGCGGCCTGGTACATTAATTCCGATAGCAAGAATACATACTCTCTATGTGGGAGGTTACAAGAATACATACTCTCTTGTGAATATTAAACATTTTGGGTGGTACGATCCCTACCGCTTATCTGAGATGATGGTTATTACCTTATATGTGCTATATTACTCGCAGTACATTTTAAAACATAAATATTATTGACTGGTAACGCAGAATTTATGGAAAAATAAAAATGATATATTTGCGAAGTCATCAAAAGAAGAATGCCCTTCTAAATATGTTAGTATTCCATGGAAATTAAAATTATAACTCTCATTAATATACATCTAAATAAATCAATAATCACTGAGGGGAATAATGTCGTGGTACAATATCTCAAATTATTGAGTGGTCACACAAAATTTATGGTAAATACATAACAAAAATTATTTGCAAAGTCATTGAAATTGTATGATGACGAGAGCCTTGGGTTAGTTGTTTCATATGATTTGGACTTCTCAAATACTATATAATGTCGGCTTTAACATTGTATTGGCAGATAATTAATAAGCTTAAAGTTCTTATGAAAAATATATTTAATAAGTTGTGAATCAAATTCATCAAATTATGATAGAGCTATTGGAGTAAACCAACAAAAATAATATTATAAACGGTCATGAACACAATTACAACTAAAAAGTTTAGAGAAGGACAAAATACCCACCTAAATATGTATACTCATTGTAAGCTACTCGGAAGCGAACCATTGCCAAAAGGCATCGTCAGTGGGACCTCTGATTTGGAAATGGAACCTTCATTGGGTTCTTAACAAAATAAGGTACTTTAATTTTCTTTTAATCTATGTTTTTAAGAGACTTCATTGAGTTATTTGGTATAACAATTATTTACTTGGTTAATCAAACTCTATTTTGTTGTCATACTAAAACTATTTAGGTGAGAAATACTATTAGGATACTCAAAGTTTATTTCTGCGTGATACTTTTTGTTTGTTTGGCCACATTTGGTATGAATTAACTTTTCTTTGTTCCTTTGTGAATATAAAACACAGGACACTAAAAAGGCATTAAAAAACTTATTGGCAATACCTGTTGGCAAAGAAGGCAAGGGAGCAGGCATGCGTTTACTCGGGGTTTACATTTCCTTTGTTTGTTCAGTGAGGAGGTGGTATTTGTTATGGTATAGGGGTCTTAGGTTTTAAAAAATGTATGTTTTTACATTCACATAGGACGGGACCGAGTAATGTTGTTATATCAGCCTAAGGGTTTTCATTTTTAACTTAAACCCTAAACAAGATGTATTGGAAGATAATGCCGGCTTTAACATTGTATTGGCAGATAATTGTATCAGCCTAAGGGCTTTCATATTGTAAATAATATTGTATCTAAGGTAAGCAAATCCATTGTTAAAAGGATTAGAGTTGGCTTAATATATATATATCAAAATAATTCAATCATTTTTAACTAAAGTTTTTGTTTAATTTAACAAGATGCTTTTATGTCTAACAAGAGACATAACTTCTAATATTATGTTTGTCATGCGAAATTACCTGATTTGTGGATGCCACTACAAGCATTAGATAATGCATTATAACCAATATCTTATAGGGGGAATCGGTTATATACCCATCAAGCATTAGATAATGCATTATATGGAACATGAGAATTATTGGCAAGGTAATTGGGTATATTTTCCAATTCCTTCTAAACACCCAAACTATCTCTCCTGTCTACCCCATCTTAAAAGAGGCAGGGTAATTGTGTATATTTCATTAAAATAAGCTATTTATGAGTCTTTTCAAGAAGTATAGTGGATAACATACTCAATGCTTTGCAGGGGTAACACTAACACTTCTATTGTCTTTAATGTTTATGTATTTTGCTATTGATTTTGTTTTCATTTTATTCAGTTTCCTTATACACATGAAGTCCTGATGCTATTCCACTATGATGGGGAAGTCAACAAATGGAGAGGCCTGATCTCGGAATGATGGTGCATTGCATTTTCACACATTAATCTATGATATCTTGATCTTCTGCAATTACGTCTTTTATTTTCAAACTTGTACCTGATATATTTTATTTTATCTGTTCTGAATTTGCGAGTATTATTATGTGTTTCCTTTATAGACCAAATTTCTTATGTTGGATATTAAGGTGCCAGCTGGATCAGCAGCCTCTAAATAGGGATTCGATCCGTAATTTCCTTTATAGAGCAAATTTCTTATCTTAGACAAATAAGGACTCGATCCTTAATTTTCATGGAAACAAATCATAAAATGCAAAAAGCCTGTTAGACAGTCCGAGACAACTGACACATCCAGTAATGCCCTTATATATAAAAGGTGGAGATTCAGTACCAATTCATTTGGTAAAAGTTGACAATCATATATAATGGGTGAACATTTGATAATGGATAAGTTCAACAATGTTAATTGACAAAAAAATATTATATTTTTTACATCAGGTAAATAATTTTTTTTATTTACACTTCATACATATCATATACATGATCAATCACAGATTAATGTTGGTTTCTTATGTAGAAGGTCAATAGTTCTGTGAAATTTCTTGTTATGTTCAAAATATATGTATATGTACATACATTCAGCACAGGGAAGCAAAGCGTAAGATCTGTACGTAGTCATCATATGATGTAGGGGTTGTTATAGAAAACTGAGAAAGTGGTAACCAGAGAACAACTTAGACTAATGTGACATGTTCGTTTTGGTCTAGAAACGTTTTTTTACTAAGCCGGAGCATGAGATCAACAGGGTCTTATTTCCTTTGCTGGTATTGCATGACTGACACAAAGCAAAATTTGTTTGTAATTGGAGAGGACTACTTAGGGGTAGTCAGTTATTTTTTAACACAAAGGGCTAACAACGTTTTTAGATATTCTTAGAAAATTAAGAAAAAATAGCATCATGAATTTATGATAATTTTGATCACACGATTCACATACTAACACAATTTTTGTGTGACCATTTAATTATTATGATGCTTGAGATCCAGAAAGTTAAGTTTGGTAGCTTGTGTTAGTTAATTCATTCATTTTCACTTCTCTATAAGTACTATATGTAAAACCAATGGCGTTGTATATGTAGATAATTAATGGATATATGCAAATTCAACTTACTGTATATGTATATTAAATGAGAAATACATTTACCAATATTGAGTTATTGGAGGAAACTGACAAATACAATACCATCAACAACAAAAAAATGGCATATTACAGTTGTTGATGATGACGGGCGGACCCAATAATGTTGAGAGGTAGATATAATTATGAAAAACAAATTTAGTCCATATAATTTTTTACTATTGCTTATTTTTGTTGAACAAGTTTGTCTACTCTTTGGCCCAATTTATTTTCCTCACAACTCATTTTCTTCCAGCCCATCCCATTTCCTTGCCTATCCCTCACCAAATTTGTTGTCTCGTTTGGATGAAACAAAGAATAGTAGCTAATCCAATTTTAGTTGGGTTAGTATAATAGTGAGCTAACCACAGAAGACAAACAAAAAATAGTTGGTAGTTCTAGATTCAAATGAAAGTTAGTTCAAAAAATAGTGCTATTACTACTAAGAGCTGTGTTGATTTGCATGTGCATTACTACTAAGAGCTGTATTCATCACATGATGTATGGTTGTTATCAAAACTTCAGAAAATGACAACCATATTTTTGCTTTACTCACATGACATCTGCTTTTTGGCACTAGGTAGTCTTTCATGACTCAAAGAAATCAGAATTTATTTATAATTCGAGAGGACAACTTAAGTAGAGGTTAGCTAGTCAATATTTTTTTGCACAAAGGGCTAGCAGACTTTTAGTCAATATTTTTTAGTACAGAAAATTTTGAAAAAGTAGCAATATTTTTTTGTGTGACCAATTAAGTATGATCGAGATCCAACGAGCTCACTGTGAGGGCTTATGTTAGTTACTTCACTCATTTTTCACTTCTCTAGATGTACTATCTTCAAAAACAAATGGTACTGTATGAATTTGCAGATAATTACTGGATAGATGCATACTCAACTTACTGTAAAAGTATATTCAATGTTGAGAAATACATTTGGCAATATTGATTCATTGGAGGAAACCAATAAATACAATCCTATCACCAACAAAAAATGGTAATATAACCTATGTTTATGATGATGGGCGGACCCAGTAAGGTCAGAGGAAGGCTGTTGTCTACTCCTGAATTTTGAAAAAAAAATAAAAAATTAGTTCATATGTTTTTTGGCTATTGCCTACTTTTGGTGAACAAATTTGGCAACTCTAGAATCCTATTTATTTTCTTCCCAACTCATTTTCTTGCCTATATATCCATATCAAAATTTCTGAGTCCGCCTATGTTCATGATGATGCTTTATTGAACTCCCAAGTCACTACCTTTGATTTGATTGGCATTGAACTCCGAAGTCACTATATCATTCAAACTTTAATTAATATTTATTTGTAGCTTCCTTGGACTTGAGCTTTGGTCAACATTACTCAGTAAATCAGCGAAGAGGTTTACCGCCTAGGTGGAGCTTAGCAAATGATGAGGTCGAAGTTTCATCCCTAGCCATTAATCCCAAGATTATTTTTAAAGTCAAGCAAAAGAAAGCCAAAGCTCAAAAAAAAAAGGCCGTTCATCAACTTATGTGCTTTTTCTGTTTTTAGATTCAGTGTAATTCTTGTTTTGTTTTATTGTTACCTTGTTAATTCAAATACATTTGTACTTTCCTTTCTTGAAACATGACTGCAAATATATGACTACCGGAGGTAAAATTTCCTTATATCTACCAGAGGAGGTGATTCCACCCTGTAGCAAAAGCCCTCCTCCCACCAACCCCCAACTTCCGATACTACACAGTATGGCGACACATTTGACTGCTCCCTGCTCCACCTTTCACTGGCTCACAGTTCTCTACCAACACCGGTTTCACGGACTTCTCTAGCATCATCGGTGGCGAGGGTTAATTGATCTCATTATCCCACCCCCAGTGAATCACACCTTTTGAGATTTTATCTCCTCCTCAAAACTAATCCAACATTTAAACCATTATTCGTGAAAAGAAGTACAGCCTCCATCTCAAACTAAATTTTTGTTTTAACTATTATTCAGTACAAATGTTTGTTCTGCATTAGTTTTGATCAATAATTCAAATCCATTCAGATTTGTGTATCACCTGTTATTAGTTCAAACCATCTATATTTCATGCAGATTTATATTTAATTGATAAATAATTTTTTAAATATAAAGTTAGAACTAGATTCAGATTATATTATTGAATTTGAATAATGTTAACATATTTTATATATGTCTTATGTATGTTAGCAAAAATAAATTAAGTAAATGAAAGTAAAGGAAGAGAGAGTAACATCGAAGAAAAATATATAGGTAATATCTCTTAAATGTTACGGAAAATTAGCAAAATTCAAAACAGCTCGGGTTTTCTGATGCACACTTAGTGTAACATTTATGTGACACATATTTAATGTAAATATTTGTGTGGGTCCAACTCAGTGGAGCCAGACTAGAAAAGGGTATTGATCGGATTGGAAAATATTCATCGTGGAGAAACTATATTGTTCGTTGTTGAGAGCTCCAATAGAATCCACCTTTCTATTCTCCCTTCTCTGTTTTCTTGAGAGCTCCACGCACCTCCTTGTACTGGTAATGTTTCTTTATTTATATTATTACTACTTCTGTTGGGTTCTCCTTAATGTTTTGGCTAAGTTGCATCCTTTACCACACTGCACCGACTCCGAATGAACAACCACTGTAATTTTGTGATTTGTGCCATTTTCCTGCCGAAACCTCCGTATGAATCGGACAGCTGATGTGTCTTCCTCTCTTAAAAATGTACCATATCCATGGAGAATAAAAACAAAAAAAAGACGCTCTCATTGTCATAATATTGAATTGATTTTGTGCAGATATTTAAAATAAAATTTACAAACTATCTTTTATTTGTGCCCCATATTTGTATTTACAGTTTATTACTTCAAATTAATTTAAGGATGGTGATATCAGCGGTTTCTTAAACCTTAATTATTTTGGATGAAGAGGCGATGGATTTTGTTGTAGACTGAGACTTATAATCACATTTTGATTTCAACTAATTTGATATCAAATAATAGAGTTCATTCAAGATTTTAGATTAGAGTTCTCTCAACATTTTTTTTGCCAGGGATCACAGTTAAGTAATCTTATAAAAAAATGATCGAAATAAGCACTGTGATATAGTCACATGATTGAAGAACTGAAATAATTCTTGTATAAGACCAGCTGAATAGTACGATTTGTTTCAAGTGCCTTTAGGTAGTTGGTAATTCATATATTTTGTATTTCTATAAGTATATATATGTAGAACAAACGGGCATATATTTGCAACTAACTAACACTAGTGGAAAAAGTACAATTAGTATTGGCCCATCAGTGTTGGATTTTACATTAAACCGATACTGATATATATCAGAAACGGGCATATTAAATAGCCGACCTTGATTATGCTTATCAGGAACAGTTGTATTTTAAAGACCGTTCTTGATAATGCTGGCCGAATCAGGAACGGTTCTTTACAAAGAACCGTTCCTGATTGTGTGTTATTAGTATCAGCTCTTTAAAACAACCGTTCCTAATAGTTTTAAAAACGGCCTTTATTTAACCGACCCTGATATTAGTACTGGTCTCGGAAAAACCCCAACTCGAAATCAAATCCCCATCCCCACAATCTCCGACTCTCCAACTCTCCAACCTAACCAGTTCGCAAAATTTGAAAACCCTAATACCTATTCGAGTTCTTCGCCTTCTTCGCCATCTCTCTTCCTCTCATGTAATCTAGGCTTCCACCTATGACGAACGCCATGAAGTCCTCGATCAAGTTTCGCGACGACCAAAAGCCTTTGCTCCGTGCGAAGGTCCCGATCCGTGAAAACGCGAATAACTTTTGGAAAGAGAAATGGGCGATCAATTTGTTGCGGTGCTGACCTCCGAATCCTCTCAGTCGACGAACCAAGAGCCCAAGCCGCCGGGTCGGCGCCTGAAGTGGGTCCCAACCTCTACTTATCACATAATCGACACCGAGAAACACCTCCTTTCTGTCGTCAAGTGAGTCTTCTCAACTCAATTACATAGCTTGAGTCCCTTCTTTTTGTCTTGTATTGGATCCTCTTCATTTCGGAAGGGACTGGACTGGAGCTTGTTGAAACATTCTTGGAGAGTGACAGTACATTATTATGATTTACGGTGATATAGTTGAGCATATTTATCAATTTATCTAAAACCGGTATGAATGAACTATCATTGAGAAGTACTAATTTTGGTTTTTTCCGTTGAGATTAATATCCCGGCCAATTGTGTCTCTTGATCTTGATTGACAGTTTGACACAATTTGTGCACATACGCACTTCATAAGCAAAAAGATAATAATGAAAATAAATTGTTTGGTAAGTTTACATGAGGACACCAAGCTTACTGTTCTAATTTTAATTTGCATTCTTGGAAACTTTTCTTACTGGCATAGCAAACTGATTGGAGAACTCTGTTATTGAAACACGAATCAAAGCTTTATGTTCTTATTGTTTTGTTCTGACTCGGATTGCCTGCATTGATGAGACTATAAAATAAAGAATGAAAGGGGTAAATTAGTCTAACTTTGTCCAATATGGTACCAGTATTCCCGTAATTCAATCTTTTGGTTCATTAAATAGGTCAACACCAGCATCCATTCTGATATTTTATCTGCAAGAGTTTGTTTCACTTAGCACCTTTTCCATTTTCAGATGGGGTGGCTCAAGTCGACCTGACTTCACTTGTAAAAGTACAGAAGGTTTGTTAAATGGAACTTCATTGTCTTTTGTGTCAGGTTACCCAGGATCTCTGATTCAGTGAATTAAATGACCTTTTTTCTAAATCCTGACAGAAACTGAAGCATGGTTCATTGATTCTTTTGAAGAATGGCGCAAGGCTAAGAATCTGACTAATTTCATTTTGCTTGGCCACTCATTTGGTGGCTACGTGGCATCGAAGTATGCACTAAAGGTGGAATTCTTTTATTATTTATGAAATTGATTTGTGATTTTCAAAGATATTCATGTGTGTCCCTGCATATCCTCAAATTACCTATATACTCGGAAACCTCCTCTTTCTATGCTTTGTCCAGATGACCAGACTCCTCCTATTACAGTACAGATAAGTTGTTAGGAAGGAGGTCATTTGAGAAAAATCTAAGGAAAACTAGATATGTTTTCTTTCTTTCTTTTTTTGGTCATAAAGAGTGCAGGATTACTTCAAGATTTTAGAAATTTACAATAATTTATGATTTCATCTGATATGCTTGTCCTATGTTATTTTTTTGTAGCATCCTGAGCATGTAAAACATCTGGTTCTGGTGGGTCCTGCTGGTTTCACGACTGAGTTAGAGCACAGCTCAGAGCAGTTTTCAAAATTTAAATCATCATGGAAAGGTGCTGTCATCAACCATTTTTGGGAATCTAATTTCACTCCTCAAAAGCTCATAAGGTAAAAGCTGAAGTGTTTTATTTTTTATTTTATAGTTCCATGCTTAAAGTGGCGTTTAGTACTATACCAGTAATTGTTGGTGCTGGTATCATGGTAAGTTATATATTGAGGTGTATTACATGGTACTGAATACTGATATGTGTCCTTTTGGATTTCTTTGTCTTTGAGTTTTTGTGCGCTTGGTATTTCCAATTGAGTTGGGTTATGACGATATATAACATGTATATGACATAAATCAGTTTTCCTTTACGATTTCTTCAATAAAGGCCTTAATTATTTCTTTTGTTAGTACAATGGCAATCAACAAGATGTAAGTAGACGTTATCGTGCTCAACTACTTACATACAATCATTATCATGAGTACAACTAATCATCTTTAAAGTTTTGACAGCGGAATTAAGAATCAGTTAAAGCAAATCAAAGACCTTGGAAATCATAGTCTCCACGTTTAAAACAATAAATAAATCAAATAGATTTCGTACCTTTATCCATAGTAAACTGTAGAACAATACTCTTGAAACGTTCTTCGCAAACCGTCAGAAGAACTGCAAAGCGATTTCTCTCCTCTTTCTCTTTCTAAGCAATGACAACTTGTTCTTTATGAAATATAGATGAAGAGAGGATCAACCTTACTATTAGAATATATCTGTTACTTATGCTTGTCATTAAAGCAATTATTTATAGGGGAGATGCACCGGATGGACAGCACAGCACATGTGGATAATAATACCCGGTGTAAGATGCACCCTTTAATCAAATGCACCTTTTAATTAAAATCTATATGCATCAGTCAACGCATATGGTATACATCAACGCATCAGTCAGTATGCACCTTTTAATAGCACCTTTTAATTAAGCCTTTATGCCATGCATCCTTAATTAAGCCTATACGCCAAAATCAAGACCTAATTAAATGGGCTGTTAACGGCATGGTTTAAATGGCCTGTTTTAATTTTGGACCACTTAATTATATTTTCCTTACATTCTCCCACTTGGTCCATTATAAAACTTTATGACATTACAACATTCATAAGGTGCACAATAATATTGTATGTCTTTAATATTTCATAAATTCTAAAATCATAATATTTATACTTAAGAAAAATTAATACGAGTCATGGCGGTTGCTAATAATATTTGTTACTAACTTCCTTCCATGTACTACAATATCAATTCTAACTTAATATAAACCATAATGGTATACTTGAGGATCCACGTTAATTGTCTAATTTATATAGACTAATTCCTATTAATAGAAAACAATAATATATATATATATACTCAAATAAATAGGAATTGTATTTGAAACAATCAATCAATAATAATATCATAAATAATCATTCATCTATAATATAAGTTTAATTACAACAATTATTTATCACAGATAACTATTCCCATTCTTTCGACATGTTCATGAAATATCTTGGGTGGTAATCCTTTCGTCAAAGGATCAGCTATCATCATCTCTGTGCTTATATGCTGTATTGTTATTGTTTGTTTCTGTACTTCTTCTTTCACGGCAAAGTACTTAATCTCCATGTGTTTGGCACCTTTGGAGTACTTGTCGTTTTTGCTGAAGAAGACTGCTGCAGAATTATCACAATAAATCTTCAGCGGCTTGGCAATGCTGTCGACAATTTCAAGTCCCGAAATAAAGTTCCGCAGCCATAGTCCTTGTACCATGGCTTCAAAGCACGCCACGAACTCGGCTTCCATAGTGGATGCAGCGATTACTGTCTGCTTCGCACTTTTCCATGAGATTGCTCCGCCGGCTAGAAGATACACATATCCGCAAGTGGATTTTCGTGTATCGTAACACCCGGCATAGTCTGAATCTGAATAACCGACTGTCTCTAAGTAGTTTGATCTCCTATACGTCAACATGTGATCTTTAGTACCTTGAAGATATCGTAAAACTTTCTTTGCTGCCTTCCAATGTTCTATTCCAGGATTGCTTTGATAACGTCAAAGCATTCCTACAACAAAACTGATATCTGGTCTTGTACAAGTTTGTGCATACATTAAACTACCCACAATGGAAGCATAAGGAATATTATTCATTTCTTCTTTTTCCAATTCGTTTTTAGGACATTGATATAAACCAAATTTATCCCCTTTCTGAATCGGCACCTTACCAGCTGAACATTTCTCCATCCTAAATCTCTCGAGAATCTTGTTAATATATGTTTTCTGAGACAAACCTAACAAACCTTGTGATCGATCACGAAATATTTCTATTCCTATCACATAGTTCGCCTCGCCCATATCTTTCATTTCAAAATTCTTTGAGAGAAAATTCTTGGTGCTTTTCATCATTCCAAGATCGTTAGTCGCAAGTAAAATGTCGTCAACATATAGAACTAGAAACATTATCTTACTCCCACTGACCTTCAAGTATATACAACGATCAACAACGTTTTCCTTAAAACCAAAAGAAGTAATCACATCATTGAACTTGAGATATCATTGTCGTGATGCTTGTTTCAGCCCATATATCGACCTTTTCAATTTGCAAACCATATCCTTTCCCCCAATTGAAAAGCCCTCAGGCTGATCCATGTAGACTTCCTCTTCGAGTTCTCCGTTCAGAAAAGCAGTTTTGACGTCCATTTGGTGTAACTCAAGATCGTAATGAGCCACTAAAGCCATGATGATACGCAAAGAATCTTTCTTAGAGACGGGCGAAAATGTCTCTTTATAATCAATGCCGTTTTCTGAGTGAAACATTTGGCAACCAGTCTAGCTTTATATCGTTCGATTTTGCCTTTTGAGTCACGTTTGATCTTAAAGATCCATTTACATCCAACTCGTTTGGAATCGTGAGGCAATTTGACAAGATCCCAGACTTGATTGTGTTTCATTGATTTTAACTCGTCTTTCATGGCATCAATCCATTTATCAGATTCGTCACATTCAATAGCTTTCTTGTATGAAACCGGATCATCAATTGCAGAATCAATTTCAGATTCTTGTAGATAAACCAAATAATCGTCAGATATAGCCGATCTCCGTTCACGGTTAGACCTTCTTAATGGTATATCATTCGGTTCAACTACATCATCAACAACGTGTTTTCAATCAGAATGTCCTCAGTAGCAATTGGTTGTTCTGGAACAGTCGGACGAACTATTTTCGAAACAACAGTTGGAACAACTACTTTCGAAACAACAGACAAAGGAACAGTAACTTGTTCTGTAATTTCTTGAAGATCAGAATTACACTGATCAGAACTTCTTGTACTGACGTCAGCATTCTCGATGAAACGTGCATTTCCAGATTCAACAATTCTCGTACTATGATTCGGACAGTAAAATCTGAACCCTTTGGATTTCTCTGGATATCCAATAAAGAATCCACTAACAGTTCTGAAATCCAATTTCTTTTCGTGTGGGTTATACAAACGTACCTCCGCAGGGTAACCCCATACATGTATATGACGTAAACTAGGTTTCCTTCCCGTCCACAGTTCGAAAGGAGTCCTTTCTACTGCCTTACTAGGAACCCGGTTTAGTAAATACATGGCGGTCTTAAGTGCATACATCCACAAAGATTTAGGCACAGTTGAGTGACTGAGCATACTCCGAACCATGTCCATAAGTGTTCTGTTACGACGTTCAGCAACACCATTTTGTTGTGGTGTGCCGGGCATAGTGTATTGCGCACATATCCCACGCTTTTCTAAGAATTTAGCAAAGGGTCCAGGATTTTGTCCTGATTCGTCATATCTACCATAAAATTCCCCACCGCGATCAGATCGAATGATTTTCACTTGTTTTTCTAACTGTCTTTCAACCTCATTTATAAACACCTCAAGTGCATCAATAGATTGTGATTTCTCATTTAGAAGATAAACAAACCCATAACGTGAAAAATCATCGATGAAGGTGATGAAATACTTTTCTTTATTAAAGGAGGGAACGTCAAATGGTCCACAAATATCCGTGTGAATTATTTCTAGAAGTTGAGAGCTACGAGTGGCACCTTTCTTAGTATGTTTCGTCTGTTTGCCTTTTATACAGTCGATACATACACCTAAGTCAGTAAAATCCAAGTTTGGAAGAACTTCAGACTTCACTAAACGTTGCATTCTTTCTTTGGATATATGACCCATTCTTTTGTGCCACAAGTACGCCGACTTTTCATCATTCATATTTCTTTTCATTCCAATAGTATTGTTTACGGTAATCAGAGATTCTACATAAGAATTATCTAACTCTAATTTATACAATCCATCAATCAAATTGCCACAACCAATCATGCAATTATTTTTATATAAACTAAAGCATTTAGATCCAAATTTAAATACATAACCACAATCATCCAACTTAGATACAGATAATAAGTTGCGAGAAAACAAAGGTACATATAGTGTATCATACAAATCGACAATATTGCCAGAACCTAATATAAGTCGGTATGTACCGATACCTTCCACTGGCACCTTGTCTTTATTGCCCATAATTACATATCTTTCACTTTGTCGACTTTGGTTTGTGGTTTGGATCGTAAGAAATCCCTGTAAATTGTTTGAAATATGAGTTGTAGAGCCCGAGTCAATCCACCAAGTATTATTAGGAACATCAATAAAATTTGACTCAAAAGTAACAAAAGTATGAGTCATACCTTTCTTTTCGAACCAAACCTTCCTTTTCAGACAATCCTTGTGAAAATGACCCACTTTACGACAAAAGTGGCACTTTTGCTTGTTCCCTTCTTTCTTAAAGCTTGCATTAGAAGACACCTGAAAAGCTTTCCCCTTCTTCTTGTTCTTGGTCTTAGCTTTCCCTGGTTTAGCATTAGAACCCGACCCAGCTTCTAAATTTGAAAAATGAACAGTGTTAGGTTTCAATTCCTTAAGCCTTGCCTCTTCCTGAACAAGTTTACTAGTCAATTCATTTATGTTCCATTTCTTTTCTTGAGCATTATAATTAATTTGGAACGGACTATAAACATCATTCGGCAAAGAGTTCAAAATAAATTGAACTAGAAATCCTTCTTCAACTGTCATTCCCAAACCCTTAAGTTTTGCGGAGAGAGATGTCATTTCTACGATATGTGCATGCATAGTGCGACTACCATCATACTTCATGGTGGTAAGTTTTGCCATAAGCGCACCGGCAAGCGACTTATCGGCTGTCTGTGAGCGTGCCTTGACGTTTGCTAGAAACTCTTGAGCGTTATCCGTGTCCGGAAGAGCAACCTTAATGTTTCCATCAACCGTCATTCGCAAAAACATAAGGCATAACCTGTTAGAACGTTCCCAGTCTGCCATAAAGGCCTTATCTTCCTCGCTGCTTTCATCAGTTATAGCATCGGGCTTATCGAGTAATAGTGCTATGTCCAAGTCCTGTGCACCTAAGTGAAATTGGACTTGTTCATTCCATTCAGCAAAGTTAAGACCATTAAAGACCGTCACAGATGACGCATGCGATTGCATCGATACAGGTACATTAACTGTAATTTTAATAGAGAAGATGAGAAGAAAAATTAAAAAAATAAATTAGGGAAAGAGAAGATCATAAGGAAAATTAAGAAGAAATAAATTTAATTTTTTTTTTTTCCCGAAATTTGCAATGAATGAAAAGAAAATCAGAAAACATAATATATTATACTTTGATTTTTCCATCTTTAAATGATTTCGAAATTTCATAAACTTAAATCTTTAAATTAAAAATACATATAATATATATATAACTTAACTCAAAGAGAAGATCAGAAGATAGGAGACATAATGCAATAATTTATAACTTCAGATTTTCATTTTCAGATTTTGGAGCAATAACTTAATTATTATATATCCTAATTATCCTTTGGGATTTCTTAAGATATATTAAACATAATATTTTACTAGAAAATACTTTAATATGATAATTTTATTGTTTCAATACATGTTATTGCCTTTGGGTAACCAACAAGTGAGGAATAACGTAAATTATCAACTTAAGTTGTGTAAATTATGAGAATATAATCAACCTTTGGGCAATTCAAAAAATCTCATAATCTACTAATTAATTAAACCATTAAATTTAATATATGACAGATTTTAATATCATATAATCTTAATAAATGATCAATTAATTTTAATCTACGGTTTATAGAAAATAACATACTTTGATTTCTTTAGGGTAAGGACACTTTGGTGTCTAGCAATACCGTCATAATTCAAAGTTACCGCAAATTTCAATCACAAATCATTAAAAGAAAATAATAATAATAATAATAAATTCATAAAACAAGTAACTTAATCGGGAGATTATGAATTCCAAAACTGAAAGCTCTGATACCACATGTAAGTAGACGTTATCGTGCTCAACTACTTACATACAATCATTATCATGAGTACAACTAATCATCTTTAAAGTTTTGACAGCGGAATTAAGAATCAGTTAAAGCAAATCAAAGACCTTGGAAATCATAGTCTCCACGTTTAAAACAATAAATAAATCAAATAGATTTCGTACCTTTATCCATAGTAAACTGTAGAACAATACTCTTGAAACGTTCTTCGCAAACCGTCAGAAGAACTGCAAAGCGATTTCTCTTCTCTTTCTCTTTCTAAGCAATGACAACTTGTTCTTTATGAAATATAGATGAAGAGAGGATCAACCTTACTATTAGAATATATCTGTTACTTATGCTTGTCATTAAAGCAATTATTTATAGGGGAGATGCACCGGATGGATAGCACAGCACGTGTGGATAATAATACCCGGTGTAAGATGCACCCTTTAATCAAATGCACCTTTTAATTAAAATCTATATGCATCAGTCAACGCATATGGTATACATCAACGCATCAGTCAGTATGCACCTTTTAATAGCACCTTTTAATTAAGCCTTTATGCCATGCATCCTTAATTAAGCCTATACGCCAAAATCAAGACCTAATTAAATGGGCTGTTAACGGCATGGTTTAAATGGCCTGTTTTAATTTTGGACCACTTAATTATATTTTCCTTACACAAGAGACATGTCGTGCCAGACTAATTACTTTTCTTGTCAATACAGAGGTCTGGGCCCATGGGGCCGCAACATTGTGCAAAAGTACACTGGTAACAGATTCGGTTCCTACTCTCAGGGGGATCCATTGACTGAAGAGGAATCAAAATTACTTACTGGTACTTCCAATTATTTTATTTTTGTCTTCCTTTTTGAAGTATGCATCCATACATTTTTTGTCTTTTTGAAATATGCATCCATACAATCTGGTTCAAGTCAAAAGTTCTCTTTATTGTTTAATTCATGCAGAATACATTTATCATACTTTGGCTGCCAAAGCTAGTGGGGAGCTGTGCTTGAAATATATATTCTCCTTTGGGGCTTTTGCAAGGAAACCTCTTCTAGAAAGGTTCATCTTTTATTTTCAGTGAATAATAACATAAAACTGTATACATAAAACTGTATACACATGATATTTTGCTTAGATAGGGAAATGAGTAATATTTTTTTTCATATTTTGAAACTGTATACATAAAACTGCTCCTTAAATCTAAGATGTTCACTGTTTATTGAGCAGATTGATCTCAAAGACAAGTGGCGAAACATGACGAGAAGCTAGATTATGCTGTTGATATTGACTTCGAAGTAGAAGCTGCAAATAGATTGTCCAGAATGAATTTTACTTCTCGGGTGGTACTATCCTTCATATTAGTTATAGGTTGTAAGAAAGAGAAGCATTTTTAATTTAAGTCAAGTAAATAGATTTTTTATGACAATTAACTTGGATAATTTTGTGTCTTTTGTGTGTTTTGTGGATATATGGAATTAAATTTGGATATTTTTTTATGGCAATTAACTTGTTTGATGTCTTTTGTTTGTGATTGTGGCATATTAATTATTGATCTAAATGTGATATTTGAATTAGCTCATGCGAATACCCACATTTTGCAAAAAAAAAAAAAAAAAAAATTATATATATATATATGAACAGTAACGGTTGTTTATTAAAAGGCTGTTCCTGATTGTTAAAATCAGTATCGGTTGTCCTTAAAGGCCATTCCTGATTATCAACATCAGTATCGGCTAATAACAAACAACCGTTCCTGATTGTCCATATCAGTATCGGCTATATCAAACAACCGTTCCTGATTATGAGATTTAGTGTCGGTTATTTAACCGTTCCTGATTAGTTCTACTATCTGTAACAGCTGGGTCAGTGTCGCCTCTAGGTCCGTTCCTGATGCGTGTTTTTAACCGTTCCTGATGTGTGTTTTTCCACTAGTGTAATGAAGGCATATACTCATGAATTTACTACGCAAGAATATTTTATAAGAACAAAAGTTAGCAATTATATTAAGATATGAGCGTTTGATGTGGAAAATTTATTTTGGGTTGAAAAGCACCTGGCCTAAATTGTTTTATGCGGTTTGTGTATGTACAAAAATACTGAACCCGGATTCACATAACGTTTTTCTCTTTAATTATATGTATTCCAATATTTTTGGTACGGAGCACAATCTAGATTGAGATTTATATTGAAATTTCATTTAAAATTGGAAATGACAAATTAGACTTCATCCAAAATTTTAGACTGGACATTTGTTTAATTTTGTTTATATTCAGGGCACAGTTCAGTAATCTTCCAAAACAGATTATTATTGAAATAAGCAATGTGTGATATGGTCACACAATCGAAGTACTGACATGATATTTGTATGAGATCAATTGGATATATAGTATGATAAGTTTCACATGACTTTGGCTGTTTGGGTAGTTGGTTCATCAATTTTACATTTATCGATAGTTATATATATTTAAAACAAAAGGTCATTGTATTTTTCAGCAAACCAACGAAGATATGTTCACAATTTACTATAAAATTATATTCTATTGGAAAAAAAATAGTAATTATGTTAAACTATTGGAGAAAACCAATATATATACAATACGATTAAAAGTGAGAAACCCAAATATAATACCATTTACTATCAAAAACTCAAAAATGCGTTGCATAAAATAAACAATCTCACACGTGGGATATACAATTAATTTAAATAAATGTACTTGAAATTAAATTAAGTAGATTTGCATTTTTGAGTACTTTGTTCATTTACTTTGCATTTCTCAAAAATTATATTTATTTAAAATAATCTGTTACTCTATTTGCAGCTAACTCATGAATATATAAACTGAATTTACTATTAAATAATATTATATTGTTAAAAAATTAGCTATCCGAGAAGACCAAAATATACAGTACGATGAACTACCAAAAACTTAACTACAATATGATTAACAATAAAAAAATGTCATGAATTTCTTAATTGTTGACTTTTACACAACATTTATTAAGTGTGCATTAATCTCAGATAAATTGCCCATAAATTGTTCTCATTTTAAATTAAAATTCAATAGAATCGGCTCAAAAGAATAAGCAGAGTTATGCGCGTTAAAATTTGGTAATGTCAATACAAATTGTCTGAGTTAGAATTGAGATCAGCTGGAAATTGGGAGCCACACCGTTTTTGTGAAGAAAAAGTTGATTGTTTTGAGTGCTTATTTATTTGTTCTAGATTTTATGAATTAGTTTCTTATCTAAATAGTTTGTGTACTTATTTTGTTTCTATGAAATGAAAAAGTTCTCTCCTTTTTTTAAGGTCAGTGGGCACGTACGTTGTCCACTAACTATTGTATTAATAAAGAAAAATGTTTTACATCCAAAACACAGTTGATCTAAAAGGCACATCAATAAAAGAGCAGAATGCACAAAAATAAGTCCTATTAATTTGAATTAGGTCTTGCAATTGTACCACTTTTCTTTCATCAACTAGGCTTCTAATTATTCACAACTTCTATAGTAGTTGGTATTTACTATATTTATAATTTGCTTTTCATCATTAATTTCTCTATTTATATATACAGCGTAAATAGTTTATTTGGGCTTAATTAAATACAGCCTCAATTTACTTAATTCCCAATTTGGATGGAAATAATATATTACGGACCGCACGTACGTACATGAGGAAATTCAAGCCGAGTTATTTTATTATTTTATTTTTGTTTTATTAGAGGGCCCAATACATCCCAATATCTCTTTTAGATGTTATTCTTGAGAATTGAAATATATATTTTAAAATTAATTTTTCAGTTTTATATATTGTCGGAATACACGCCATGACACGTTGTCGTGAGTCACAGAAGATCAGAATAAGATTGCCGGACAAGGCAGAAGATTGCAGAAGAATTGTTTACCTTCAATGTAATATTTAAGCAATCTTAGATTAAGAAAAGAATGTGGAAAATGAAATTTATTATTAAGGAAATATGTATCTGGTAGAAAATATGAATTTAAGGCAGGATATATTGGCAATCAGATTTATATATATGAGGGTGTTTTGTCTAGAAAAAAAAAAAGAACATACGGAAATACTCTGTAATTCTATTATGATTAATAAAACTAAGGGAAAGAAGGGAGCTTCATGGGAGTGATTGCGTCCGTGTTCTCTGTTATACTATTCTAATAGTTTGACATATATAAATAAAAAATTAAAATTGTGGATCACATCTCATTGAAATTTCAAAATTAAGAATACTATTTTTAACTCAGCAATTCAGTCGATGAATAATTATTATAAGAGAACTGAAATGGGGAGCAGGGCAATGAGCAAACTTAACAGTTAGATTAACTGAGTTGTTGTGTTTAATTAAATAATACTTTTGTTCAAAGTTAATAATTAGATGGGCCTGCTTGTGGGAATCCAGCTGGGCCAAGCGGCCTCGTCCAATATTAAACATTCTGATAAATTTTCAATACGAGGTTTAATTCAAACAGCAAGAATTAAGAATGGAGAGTTCGTTGCTTCTATGCAAGACAAATTGAATTGTTGCTGCAAATATAAATGTAGCTATATAATAATTTGTAAACTAATTTTTCATGTAATGTGCATCTTAATTTGATCCAATAATCCATATATAGAGTACTTCTGTACTTATTTTCATCCGCTATGCTAGACCAGGGTGTAATTAAGCTTTCCAGGAGGTAAGTGATTATCTTATGCAATTAATATTAGCTTAGCACTTTTAAAAAATATATAGCATTGAGTGCTCACACAACATTTATGAGAGTACGGAGAAAAATAAGAATATATTTGCAAGGTCATTGAAATTGTATGATGAGGTATCAAAAGGTTTGTGTTAGTTGTTTCATTTTTTTTTTTGGACTTATCCACTAGTATATAACGATGTGTTTAGCATTGTATTGGAAGATAATAAATTATCTTCAAGTTACTGTAAATATATGTATACGATGTTGAGAAACAAATTCTCCAAATTTTGATGGAGCTATTGGAGAAAGCCAACAAAATTCTCTTTTTTTACCAATATTTTTATATGTTATTCTATATGATTTATTTAAAACTACAATTTCTTTCTGATTTATTTATAAAAAAATATTTCTGTATCCAAATATAGCTATACTAGATATGATAGCACAATATTAAAACTATAACATTAATAATACTAATATTTAATAAATGCCTTCCCTATATTACATATTTCCAAAAAAAAAGATAAAAGTTTATACAAAGATCTATAAAATATAGTCTCTTGTGCCAAAATTGAAAGTTAATTAAATATGTGAAGTCGAAATTGGATTCGGAGGGTATAAACGGGTTCAGTTTATTGCCCGAATCTGATATTAGTCTTATGAACTCCAGTTTTGAACTAATTTCTAAATTTTTGGTTGATAGGTTAGTTTTGATTATGGATTTTTTTGTTGATAGTTCACTGACTGCTTACATTAAAAGAAAACAATGTATGGACAATGTTAGCTTGTATCCATGAAATTCTTCAATAAATAAATTTTGTTAATCAAAAGTAGTAACTTTTAAATTATATTTTGAAAAAGCAATCGATAGGATTAATTGATTTTTTCCTTAGAAGTGTTTAAAGATAAGAGGATTCCGAAAAAAAAATGAAGATTTGAATTAAAAAAAATAGAAGGCAGTAAAACTAGAGTTGTACCTTTAATCACTTTCTTTTTTTTCTGTTTGTGTACACTTAAATGGACAATCAGATTAATATTTTAGTTTTAAATGAAAAGTGACAAGAAGATCATCTATACTTTTCTTTTTGACCTTACATCTCTGAATAAAATTTTGCAAAAGGTTGCATCAAGTGGTTATATTTAAGAATTAGGGAATACTCTTTTTATAAAGGTAGATAAAAAAATGCAGATTGTTTAAAATGAATTTTAGTTTGAGTGGCTTGTCTGAATTTGAAGTAAATATTACTACGAGTGAGATGATATATTTTAAACCCGCTGAATAAATTAATGTTCAATTAGCAAATATTTTAGGATGTAAATTATCACAGCTGCCTATCATCTCTCCCCTGCCTTTCTCGCTTTCACAGTCGTCTCACCTCTCTTACTCCTCTCTGTCTCCTCCGAACAGCAACTCCTACTTCTCTCCGCCATCGCACGGATCGCCCACTAACTCTTATTCAACATCGTACGGATCTAGCTTTTATTGTTTTTAAATGAGCTGAGTCGTGTTTGAGCTAAAGACTAAAACCCATGAGCAGGCCTAGATCCAATATTCTTTATCTTTTGGAGTTCAATTAATTTGTTAGAGATGGATCCAATCATCCAATAGCCCCCTCTCACCTCCTTTGCTTTCAATGTTGGTGCTTGTCTTTGAAGTGAATATTTTTTTCGTAGAGCATTGTGCAAAATTATTGATTTCAGGGATGGTTTTGCAATTAATGGAAATATGAGGGTTGGAAGTGTAAAGTTGGGTGGAAAATGCTGTACAGCCAAGGCCCAAGGCACAAAAGACCAAGGGATAAATAACAGGGTACATAGCGCAGCGTGATCACGATCTATTCTAAGTAATTTATTGTGATATTTAGAAAACGTTGTGCAATAAATAGTAAAAAAAAAATAATTCGTGTTTTTTGAAATATTATTTGTGATGATGATTCTGTCATTTTCCAGATTTTGTTTCTTACCAAGCCCAGTTTTGGGCTGAATCGAGTTCAACACGAGCTAAGTCGTTCTATTTTTTTCATGAAAATCGAGCCAAGTGTGAGTTGAGTTTGAATTGTTTTTTTTTAAAAGTGAGGTGAGGCGAGTTTGAGCCTAATGCCATTCATTAGCATGCCTTGCCATTTATTCAATACTCTTCTGAGTCTTCTCTTGCTTGCCATTATTCAGTTTCTGAGGCATTTAAAATCAATATGGTCATATCTCAGAAAATAAAACCAATTTCTGACTCCTTTTCAATCCTTTCCTTTGTTTAGTCATCTGAAGATCAAATATCCGGTGATGGACGTTTGATACTGTTTCTAATCAAAGATCTTATTAAAATATCGATTGAGAATTGAACTGTCCGTTTTAATTTGACATGAATTTTAAAGAGATACCGGGCATTTTAAGACTAGTTATTCTACGAGGATATTCACAATGAACCAAAGAAAATCAACAATTCACAAAGACGTAGGGTTTTACAGGTCAGTCACTAGATTACTGGAGTCGTCAGTATCTTATGCTATTACTCGTAGCACACTTTATAACATTAATTATTATTCAGTGGTCACACAAATTTGATGAAATACAAAAAAAAAAATGATTCAATTGTAAAGTCATTGAATTGTATGATGACGAGAGATTTCGGTAAGTTGTTTCATCTGTTTTGTACTTCAGCAAGTACTATATAATTTTGGATTTAACATTGTATTGGTAAAGAAATAACTGCTTGAAGTTACTATGAACATATGTAATAAGTTGAGAAACAAATTCATAAAATTATGATTGAGATATTGGAGAAAGCCAACAAAAATAATATCATAACCATCAAGAACGCAAAAAAGATTAAACAATTTATAAGAAAAGGATAATTTGAATTATGTTGGACGCTTCTAAGAACAAAAGTTTTGGCGATGGGCAAGGCGATAGGCAGACTTTCAACCGGCCACCAGGGAACTTAGTGCATCAAATGATGCATGATAATAAATTGGACGACTACAGGTTTTCATGCTATTCAGTTTGTAGTAATTTCTTTTAAGAAATTTCTATAATAAGCTCAGTAGAGAACTTAGTCCATCAAATGATGATAATAAATTGGTACCCATTTTCCAAAGCTGTCAACAAAATCAAGAGTACGATTTCTCTCTAGTTTTATGAAATAAATGCCCTCTAAAAACTGATCCTGTGGTGGGGCCCACTGTCAGTTTTCGCATGCTTCGGAACTGCTGTAGCAACCACTGGAAAAATGTGTTATCTGTAAAACATATTATTTATGTTGAAACAAAAGACGGTACAGCTTGTATAAATGTACAATTGCCGGGACCATAGAAATTCAACAATTTATAAAAACAGTTTATCTGACTCAGAATAACACGTAAAATATTTTTTATTTTATCTGGTTGTATGATACGGATAAGATTATTTTGTACCCATTATCTTATAAAATAATGATAAAAAATTAAATTGTATATAGATATATGCATACATGGAGATGAAGCATGGTAAAATATAGTTTCATTTCTGGTGCAAACAAGTTATATGTAATATATTATTTTTTTAAAATTGTGGCTCAGAGCTCTTTAGTATTTGAAAATTTGGACTACTATTATTAACTCAGACAATTCGGTGATGAACATATATTCTCTTTAAGAGAATAGAAATGGGAGCAGGGTGATGAGCATACTAAACCAATATTTTCACGGAGTTGTGTTTAATTAACTGATCTCAATACATGTGTTAAATATTATATAGATAGGCAAGCTTATGCGAATCCCAGCACGGCTTAGCGGGCTTGTAAATTAAACCTTCTCAAATTAAATATTTATTCAAGGTTTAAATCAAACAACAAGAATTAAGAATGGAGAGTTCGTTGCTACCATGCAAAACAATTGAATTGAGGGTCGAATTATCAAAGTTTGTACCTAAAAAATTAGAAAAGTATTTTTTTTTCTTCATATAATGTGCTTCTTAATTTGTTTCATCTGTTTTGGACTTCTTGAGTAATATATAATGATGGGTGTAATATTATATTTGCGGATAATTAACTAGTTTCCACAACAATAAAGTAGGCACTTATCGCGAGGGTACTCCGTCGCGAAAAGTACCGTCGCGAAAAGAAACAGCACAGTTATGACGGTACTCCGTCGCGAAAAGTCACTTTTTACCCTCACAAAAAGTCACTTATTCTTGTTGTGTTCAACTTACTATAAATATGTGAAATAAATTGAGAAAAAAATTCATGTAATTATAATGGAGCTATTTGAGGAAGCCAACAAAAATAGCATTATAAACAGTGAAAATCTTTCAAAGCTCCTGATCTTGATGGATTGTCTTTCCAATTTACCAGCCCCTTTTGGATGTCATTTAATATGATTAGTTAAATCATTTAAATTAGATATATCTAAACTAAATATGAACTTAATTTTCCTTCATTCTAAGAGAGAAAAAAGTTATTTCTATATTATAGGTCTATTAGTCTAATCAATTGTTTTTTTGTTTTTGAAAAAAAAAAAAAAAACAATTGATTAGTCTAATCAATTGTAATTTCAAAATAATCACTAAACATTTGACTGATACATATAGCTGCAATTATAGGTTACTTGATTGCTAGTTCACAGAGCACTTACATAACAGGTAGACAACTTTAGGACAATATAGTCATGCTCATGAAATTTTCCATAAAATAAAATTTTCTAAATAAAAGGGATTATTTTCAAAAAGTCATTGATAGGATTAGTTGGTCTTTCCATCTGGAGTACTTGAAGGTAGAGGATTTCGAAGAAAATTTAAGGTTTGGGAAAACTTCAATGGAGAATTAGGTAAATACTTAGTTGTAAATGAGAAGTTAGACAAGGAGATCATATATTTCTTTTTCTTTTTCTTTTTCACCTTGTAGCAGATTGGGAGCAGAGCGATGAGCATACTTAACCGTTAAATTACCGCTTTGTATACTGAAGGATTGGGAACAGAGCGTTGAGCATACTTAACCTTTAAATTAATGGAATTGTCTTGTTAATTATCTCATGCTATGCAAAACAATTGAAATGAGGCTGCAAATATATGTATATATGTATAAAAAGAATTGAAAAGTATAGATGTATATAAAAAATTGCACAAGTATTTTTTTCATGTAAGGTGCTTCTTGGATCTAACTGATACGCCAGACAAGGGTGTAGATATTCAATATATAAAATGACAAGGGTGTAAGCTATCCAGGAGGTGGTGATTATCTTATGCTATTAATTATCCAACAAACATTTAAAAAAAAATATTATTGAGTGGTCACACAACATTTATGTGAACTAAAAAATATAATATATTTGCAAAGGCATTGAAATTGTATGATAAGATATCAAGAGCCTTGGTTAGTTGTTTCATCTGTTTTGGATTTCTTGAATAGTATATAATGATGAGTTTATCATTTTTGGCATATGATTAATTAGCTTTGAGCTGTAAACATATGTATACGAAGTTGAGAAAAAATTCATCAAATTTTGATGGAGCTATTGGAGGAAGCCAACAAAATTAAAATTAGTCCTGATGGCTTTGCCTTTGTGTTTCAATGAATCATATTTGCCTATACAATACAATGTTTTTTATTTCCCAATACAATGTTTTGGATGTCATTGATTATAATATAGTTAAAACCTTTAATGTTTTTTGTTGTAATTAGTTAGATATATCTAAACTTAATATGCCCATTTAGTTGGTTTTGAAGGTTATGCTGGATTAATTACATTTTATTAAGAGTGAGATGATACATTTTGATATTGTCCATGAATCAGAAGATGCTCAACTAGCAACTATTTTAGGATGTAAATTAGCACACCTGTGTATCACATATTTATGGGATCATCTACATTGGAGAAAGCTATGTTCTGCTGAATGAAATATTTTAATTGAGAAAATACAAAAGACAAAATTTTCAAGGATGGATGAGAGAATTGTTGTCAATATGGGTAGACAAACTCTTTCAAATATTGTTATTTCAGCTATTCTTTTGTACTAATTACCTATAAATAGAATGATCTCTAAAGTAAGGCTTTGAATTCATAAGCTTTGGAATCAATTCTTATGATTTGGTGTTAGTTTAGTTAGAATAAAAAATACTCAATGGTAGCATGCAGAATTATTTGCAAAAGTAAAAAACCAGAGAGGAGTTTGAGGTAATTAATTAGATATTGTGAATAAATTTTTACATGCAGATGGAAAAGCCTATTAATTGCCAAATATTCTCATGACTGTAATAGACATTGAACATCTGCCTTTTGGAAGTCAATCTAAAAAGGAAAGGAAATATTTAGGTAGCTTCAATAATATTGTTAGAGATGGATCCAATACCCTTTTCTAACATGACAGATCGATACAAAATTATGCTTTAAGAATTAAAATGTATTTATCAAAATCTTTATGATCAGATAGTCGTTTTAAAGATCAAATAGTCGGATCATGGACATGTTTAACTAATTCTCCAGATCCATGCTGCCTTTTCACAAAAATCGTCAAAGTATAAAACATTTTTAGTGGCCTAATAATTTCTTGATGAACACAACAATCAACAGAGAAAAGGAAGAAAGAGAAAAAGAAGGATGTTCTATAGTTCTTAGGGGCATTTTTTGTCCATTCCTTTTGAAAACAAATTAATTATGATTTTTTTAAATTATTGGGTACTAGAGTTAATTTTCTTGTTACGGTCAAGCAGAAATAAGAAATAAGTTGGAGAGTTGAAGGATATTTACAATATATTAAACTCTTCAGGGGTAATTAAATAAGAAAATCAAGAAAAGTTGAACGGCATATGAAAAATTAACCATTAATTAATTAATTTAACTATATTTACAATATATTAAGCTTTGCAGTAGGTGCTATTTCATTCTATTACTCGTGGCACATTTTAAAAATACTATAGAGTGGTCACACAATATTTATGTGAATTTAAACATAATAATATTATATTTTCAAAGCCATTTAAATTGTATGATGAGTTAGTTGTCTCATCTATTTTGGACTTCTCAAGTACTATATAATGGTGGCCTCAACATTGTATTGGCAGACAAGTAATTAAATTTTAAGTTACAATACACATCTGTTATATGTTGTGAAAGAAATTCATCAATTCTGATGGAGCTATTGGAGAAAACCAACAAAAATATTATTATAAACTATGATGAACACGAAAACAAGTAAAGAGTCTATAAAAGTAACAAATATAAGCGTAAATATGTTATTAATTAATGGAAATCATATACAGTATGTGGTTTTCTAAAATCCATAGCTTCCAACCAAGAAAATAACAAGACACCTGTGACTTTTTTAGTTTAAAAAATGACAGGAGTATTATTTTGTTGTACTTGTTCTTTTCTGTATTCAAATTATACAGTACAGAGCTTCCTTGCACAGGGTTAGTTTCTATTTCATGCTGTTTAAATATTTGTTAGATTTTAGTTTCAAGTTGCTTGATCCAAATTCTTCTGTATGTTTGGATGTTTACTTCTAATAGAATGCTATATGTCTACTTATATATGGTTATTTCTATATTTGAAGGTGGATCGAGATGATGGCTTTTAAAATTCCGGTGGTGGTAGTTATGCACATTGATAAAATGAGGTGGAACTTCTTGTGGAAAAGTAATCATACATGTAAAGGAATTAATTGTTTGTTTAATTGGGAAAGGGTATGTGCCTTAAAGCTAAATGGAGGTCTGGCGATTATCGACCTAAATTGTCAGAATAAGGCACTTATTGTCAATGGATCTGGGCGATCGAGAAAAAACCAGAGGGACTTTGGACAAGTATAGTGAAATTCATTCAGGCCAGGCGCCCTCAAACTTGGAGTCTTCGAGGCCAGGCGCTTCCTTGTTTATCAAGGATTTGGGAAATATATACCTTTCTACTCGTGCTCGGTAGAATTGGATTGGGGGAATTACAAAATGGAGATGGACGCCTTCGGGGACCTTCTCATCATGATCTTCCGATTATGGTGTGATGAACCACAAAGGCATCATATCCTCCACCCATTCGGTTCTTCGGAAAATCAAGGTTCCAATGAAGGTTAGAATATTTATTTGGTTGATGTTTAATCAAAAGATCCTTACATAGAATGTCCTCTTGTCAAGAGGATGCTCCATTTAGGTGGGATGTCACCTTCTATAAATTTTCCCTAAATAAAAGCACGGATTGTATATGAGATGTCTCTGAGATATATGTTAAGAAATTTAAACGTTGGTTTGTCATTTTCTACTATGATGAATTTTAAAAATTTAATGTTTTTGTATAATTCAAATAAAAAGTTGAAAATTTGATAAATATTAAAAAATTCGAAACTATTGATATTTGACAAATAAATGTTTAAGTTTAAATTATATATTAGGTATATAAATATGCTGTTATTTTAAATTTGTTATTACGAGCTCTCTGAAGTTGCAAATTTTGGAATAATTATTTTTAACTCGACAATTCGGCGATGAAAAATTCTTCCAATTAACGGATCATACTTAACTGTTCAGAGTTGATTAATTTAACTACACTAGTGTTAATCAAATAGATGGGCCAGCTTGTGGGAATCTCAGCTGGGTCCAGTGGCCTGGTACTTTAAACTTTCTCAAATTAAATCTTTAATACAAGGTTTAATTCAAATAGCAAGAATTAAGAATTGTGAGTTCAGAGTGACAATAAGTATACTCTTCGTGTGGGAGGTCACAAATTTGATATCCTGAAAGATAATATATTTTTAATATTAAATAGTTGAATGGTATGATCCCAACATATTATTGAGGAGGTTGGTATGTAGTTAGCTTATACTATTACTCATAATCACACAACATTTATGGGAATACAACAAAATATATATTTGCAAAGTCATTTAAATTGTATGATGAGTTAGTTGGTTAATCTGTTTTTTACTTCCCAAGTAATATATATTGGTGGTTTTAACGTTGAATTGGCAGACAATTAATTAGCTTCAAATTACTATGAACATATGTATTAAGTGTATATACAAATTCATCAAATTCTAATGGAGCTATTGGAGGAAGCTAACAAAAATAATATGATAAACATTTAACAACACATCTACAACTAAAGAGTCTATATATAAAAGAGAAGAATACCCATCTAAATATGGTAATAATCAATGGAAATCGTATACAGTATGTAATTACATAAAATCCATAACTTCCTATCCAGATAATTAGCAACCAAGAGGATTTCGAAAAGCATGGCTTGTTCGATATCAAGGAAACTCTCATCGAACTTCTTGAGTTCTTCCTATGTATTTTGCAGATTGCAAACATCAGCAACCATTGTTGCCTTCTCGGTAACATGTTTATTGTATAAATATACAAAACACATGAGGTTTTCTTGTTTAACAAAATAACAGGACTACTATTTTGCTATGCTTGTTCTTTTGTTATTGTTGTAATTCAAATTTCATAATATTCAGAAATAATGTTTGTTAAATTTCAGTACTCTTGCAACCGGGAATATGAGAATGAATCAACTTAGTTTCATAATTTTAATTACAAGATATGACCACATAAGTATTATTTCTTTTCAAATTGCTTTTTGCACTAAATTTTCTATACAAATATTTTTAATGCATGAGAAATAAATCAAAACAATTATAAAAATAAGTAATTGTTTTACTGATTCCTAACAAATCCAACAATTAATTTTTGTCTTATTCTACAAAATTAAAAGCACAAATAAGAAAAACATAATATGCTACTTTCATCAAAGTATACAAGTATTTTAACTTTCCACTAAATCAATTAATAATCACTGAGCTAGAAAATCAAATTTGCAAGTAATAAAAGTAATTTTACTTGAAAGCTATATCAAATAAACTGAAAAAAAAAAATTCATGTCTATGCATGATTGTACCACGAAAAAATGATCATGTATAGCCACTGAAAGTTTTTGAATAAGGAAAAAAGATTATGAAATAAACTTTATTTTTTTTGGTGCGAATTCTGAAGGACCAACTTAGCTATAGCTAGTTCTCTAATTAAAAACTTCCATAGAACTGTTGAAGCTTAAATTTTATATAGATATATGCAAAACCATTATTATTTAAAAATTAGGATTCAGAGATCTATGAAATTGCAAATTTTGGAATAATTATTTGAAGAGAACAGAAATGGGAGCAGAGCAATGATCATACTTAACTGTTTGGTTAACGGAGTTGTTGTGTTTATCAACAGATCTCAATCTTATTATAGGTAACTAATTAATTAAATTATACTTGTGTTAATTAGAAAGATGGCCAGCTTGAGAGCTTGAGGGAATTCTACCTGGCCCTGCGGCCTGGTACTTTAAATTTTCTCAATTGAGTGGTCACACAAAATTTATGGGAATACAAAAAAAACTAATTTATTTGCAAAGTCATTGAAATTGTATGATGACGAGAGCCTTGGGTTAGTTGTTTCATCTGTTTTGGACATCTCAAATACTATATAATATTGGCTTTAACATTGTATTGGCAGATGATTAATTAGCTAGAAGTTCTTATGAAAAAATAGGTAATAAGTTGAGAAACAAATTCATCAAAATGTGATTGAGCTATTGGAGTAAACCAACAAAAATAATATTATGAATGGTCATGAACACAATTACGACTAAATAGTTTATAGAAGGAGAAAATACCCACCTAAATATGCTATTAATTTATGGAAATTATATACAAAATCACGAAATCAACAAGACACTTGTGCCTGTCTGGTCTTTAAAATTAGAAGGATTACTGCTATTTTGTTATATACTTGTTCCTTGTAATCATTTGTATTTAAATTTTATATTTTTCAAATTATTGCCTATTTTGGTAGTCAAGAATGTTTTTTGTGAGATGTTTTAATTCAACTTAGTTTTAGAATTTCACAAGTAAAGACCCAATAAGTTTTACTTCTATTCAAGCTGTCTTTAATTAGCACAAACATTACACATCATGTGCTAAAACAATAAACCAATTACTTACCAAATAAATTACTAAAGGTGCCTAACGAACCACACAATTTAAATTAATCTTAAAAAAATTATACAATGTAAAAATAAAACTCCAATAAACAAAATATTTTGCTACTTTCATCAAAGTTTTCATGTATTGTAACAGTCCACTAAACTAATATTTAGTCACTAAGAGTAATATTAGCCACCAAATTAATTATTAATATTAAGGTGACTGCACGCACCTAAAAAGCTTCTTGGGTCCGATTACCATTAAGGTAGGTCTTTTTGACAACCATGAATTTAATCCACTTTTGAATGTTATATTAGCTTTTACTCTTGATCTTATAATTAACATCTTCTGGTCCATTTTGATCTTATAATAAACCCTCTTTTGTACTATATATTATCCTTTTAAATATTTCCTTTAACGGTGACCTAGCCTTTTGGACGAGTGATCAAGCTAAGCGCAAGCATAATTGGTCATTGCAATATTTAAAAAATTGGAAGTACGCGGTTAGTTGAGTCCTAAAACATTTTCTTATCCAATAGTGTCATTGTCTTAAAGTTAACTAATACAAGGAAAGGTATGCATGGTTCCTCTGCAGGAATACCTGAAATAGTGGAAGCTGATGATCCAAAATCATTAACATCCAATGGTATTTATTAATCCTACCAATAGTAACCCATAATAGAGGTAGAGTAGGGTTAAAATTGTTGAGACAGGTCATTTAGGTGACCGGTATCCAGCTCACAAGACAGAGGAGGCTGTGAATAATTATTTATTTTCTTTACTTAGTTGGCTTGATTTATTTCCTGTTTGTATAGATTGAGATATTGTTAAAATAGAAATAAAGTAGAAAAGGCAAGGAATAATATTCTTCTGCTAGAGAGGCGCAAGGACAAGAGGTTATTTAAGTTCTTGTGATAAGCAATAATAATTTGTATTAGATGTAAGAATTCTGATTAAAAGAGAAATAAAAGAAAGGGAGGGTTGGTGGGAGTGTGGTGTTCATCTTTCTTTTTAATTATATTTTTGTACATGGTATCAGAGCATCTCCGATCTTAGGACCTGTTGATTACTTGTAAGAAGTAATGGCGGGTAAAGAAATTGGGGTAGGTCAAGACCTCAGTGGGGATATGACTATTCTTCAGGCGCTGAAGGAACTCCTCCAAACCCAGAAACACTCAACTATACCGGTCGAAGTACCGGTGAACACGATCACTGTCAAGCTTGATGGTACGAACTATGGGCTGTGGCTTTCCATGATGGAGACCCATCTCGCAGGCAAGGGAAAACTCGGCTTTGTCCGGGGAAATAGAGCAGCACCACCAGCTACCGATGCTGGTTACGAGCAATGGAAGATGCAAGACTCTATGGTAAAAGGTTTACTACTCAATTCTCTTGATCCCAGTTTAATAGGGAATTTTCATCGTTATCCTACCGCAAGAGAGGTGTGGGATGCGTTGGCAACCACCTTCTTTGATGGTGGTGATTCATCTCAAATTTATGACCTTCAACAGAAGGTTAACCAGTTGAAACAATCAGGTGGCTCTCTAGAAAACTATTATAATGAGTTGCAGGGTTTATGGAAAGAGATTGATTTCCGGCGGCCCAACCCAATGGTGTGTGGTGAAGACATCGAGAAGCATAATTCCTGGGTACAACAGGATCGAGTCTACAAATTTCTTGCCGGTTTAGACGATCACCTTGATAGCACACGGGCGGATGTGATTCAGACCGTTCCCCTTCCTACCGTGGAGCAAGCATATGCTAGAATCCGAAGAGAAGAGATGAGACAGAAAGTGATGCGAGGGCAAGGCAATAATATTTCAAATTCCGCTGTCATGGTTACAAAAGGAATCAAACCTCCAGAGGTATCACTATCTTTGTCTAAATTAGATTCTAAGCAGGGAAAAAAGGGAGAAATTGGATGCTCTCACTGTCATAACCCCAAGCATACAAAAGATACCTGTTTTAAACTCCATGGGTACCCGGATTGGTGGGTTGAACTGAAAAGAAAAAGGGCGAACAGCAATCCGAAGGGACCTGCTGGGTATGCCCACCAAACTGGGGCAACCTCGGCTGGCTATACCGGGCAGCAGCAGCAGAACCTCGCTGTCAATACAGGCCAGCATATGTACGGGCAGAACAGCACACCACCAGCACCCGCGTCAGGGGCTTTGTCCTCACCTGGCCGTGCCTCTCTAACACTTGCTACTCATCTGGAAGGTACGGATAATTCAAATAGAAATGAAGGTAATGCTCACTGCACTCGTCATATTTCAAATTTGAATGAATGGGTAATAGATTCTGGTGCGACTGACCACATGACATATTCTGGGGAAGACTTAGAAAGAATTAGAGAATCGAGACGAAATAAGATTTTGAATGCAAATGGGGTGCCTTCTCCCGTCATTGGGACAGGAGATGTAAAATTAACTCATTCACTGTGCTTGAAGAATGCATTACTTGTACCATCCCTATCTACTAAGTTGATCTCAGTTGGGCAATTGGCCGAGGATTTAAATTGTGTAGTTCTAATGTACCCTAAATTTTGTATTTTTCAGGACATCCTCACGAAGGAGATACTTGGGCGTGGTATTAAACGTGATGGACTGTATCATTTAGAAGATTTAAGCATAGGGACTGCATGTTTAGCACATGAGAGTACTCGAGGAAAGGATATTTGGTTATGGCATAAAAGGTTAGGGCACCCGTCTATCGGGTATATGAAAAAAATGTTTCCTTCTTTATTTTCGGGTTCACAAAAATTTGAGATCAATTGTGAAACTTGTATTAAGGCCAAGAGCCATAGAACCTCGTATCCTAGTATTTTATATAAAAATAATGAACCGTTTGATTTAGTACACTCTGATGTGTGGGGTCCATCCCCAGTTAATTCGGTTATTGGCAGTAGATGGTTTGTTCTGTTTTCTGATGATAGCACTAGAATGACGTGGTTGTATCTTTTGAAAACTAAAGATGAAGTAGCTAATTGTTTTTTAGATTTTTCAAACTTAATCCAAAGACAATATGGAAGGAAAATTAAGATCCTTAGAACTGATAATGGTGGTGAATTTGTGAACAATTTTTTGGGAAAAATCTTCAAAAATAATGGTATTATACACGAAACATCTTGTGTTGGGACTCCTCAACAGAACGGAGTTGCCGAAAGGAAAAATCGACATATCTTGGAAATTGCCAGGTCACTTTTATTTGAGAATAATGTGCCCCAGATTTTTTGGGATTATGCCATATCTACTGCAGTATACCTTATGAATCGAATGCCATCCAGTACCCTAAAGTTTCAAACACCTCTAGAAAAATTGTCGTCGTATGTGAACATACCCTCTATATTAAATTTGGCACCAAAAATATTCGGGTGTGTAGCATATGTACATGTTCCAAAGGGGAAGAGAACGAAATTAGAACCTTGTGCAATTAAGTGTATTTTTCTAGGGTATGGTACCAACCAGAAAGGCTATAAGTGTTATCATCCAGAATCAAAAAAGGTATATGTAACAATGGACGTTACATTCTTGGAAGGTGAGTCCTATTTTCAAAAACCACCACAAGAATTTCCTTTCCAGGGAGGGTTAGATGAGGAATCAAATGCAAAGGAAATCTGGTGGGAAAATCTTGGATTTGTGAATTACCAAAATGAATCAGAAACTAGAGCAAACAACAGAACCAATCACGGCTCTATAATGGAACAAACCGAGTCAGCTCACCCAGTTCGGTTAGACCAAACTGAACCTGAAAGCCCAGTTCGGTTAGACCAACCCGAACATGACAGCCCAGCTCGGTTAGACCAAGCCGAGCCTAACCAGCCAACTCAGCAAACCGAGCCTGATAGCTCAGTCCAGGTGCAGAACCCGGATTTGTGGATAGAACTTCCGTTGGAAAGAGAAATGATACAGTTCACTGAAGAAATACCGCGCTCAAGATCTCCAGAGGATGGCCCCGAGGTAAGCTCTCTTAACACTGAACCAAATACACAAAGTCGATGGCCCATAAGATCCACACGGAATGTACCGCCCAAACGGTATAGGGTAAATGGTGATCAAAAGGGTGAATACCCAATAACCAATTATACCAGCACATCTAGTCTACCTAACTTGGTAAAAACTTTCACTGAAGAATTATCCAAAGTTCAAATACCAAATAGTGTCGAAGAAGCTATTAAAGACCCTAAATGGGTTGAGGCAATGGAAATAGAAATGAAGGCCCTAGAACAAACCAGAACCTGGAAACTAGTAGAACTACCAAATGGAAAAAGACCTGTAGGTTGTAAATGGGTGTTTTCCGTTAAGTATGATGCTACAGGAAAAATTGAGAGGTACAAAGCAAGGTTAGTGGCCAAAGGTTATACTCAGACATATGGAATTGACTTTCAGGAAACTTTTTCTCCAGTTGCAAAACTAAACACTGTTCGAGTTTTGTTGTCTCTTGCAGCTAATCTTGACTGGCCGCTACATCAATTTGATGTAAAAAATGCCTTCTTGCATGGTAACCTGGAAGAAGAGATTTACATGGAAATACCTCCCGGATATCAGCATCATAACTCAGAGAGATTGGTGTGTAAACTAGAAAGATCGTTGTATGGTTTGAAACAATCCCCACGAGCATGGTTTGGAAGATTTTGCAAAGCAATGAGAAGCTACAACTACACCCAGAGCGATTCTGATCACACGTTATTCTACAAGCATAACCAAGGAAGAGTAACAATTCTAATTATCTATGTCGATGACATGATAATTACTGGTGACGACATGAATGAGATAACATGGTTAGAAGAAAGACTATCTAAAGAATTTGAGATGAAGAACTTAGGAGGGTTGAAGTATTTTCTTGGAATAGAGGTTGCACGATCGAAACAAGGTATTTCTCTATCTCAAAGAAAATACACTCTTGATTTACTTACAGAAGTGGGAATGTTGGATTGTAAACCGGCTGATACACCAATTATCCAAAATCTGAGGTTAGAGGAAAACCAAAATGATAAGACCACCAACAAGGAACGATACCAGAAATTGGTAGGGAAACTTATTTATTTATCACACACCAGACCAGATATTGCGTATGCAGTGAGTGTAGTAAGTCAATTCATGCATGCCCCAAGTGAAAAGCATGTTGAGGCTGTGATGAGAATTTTGAGATATCTTAAGAAGAATCCAGGAAAAGGTATACTTTTCAGAAAGAATGGGCATTTGAAGATCTCGGGTTATACAGACGCAGATTGGGCAGGAAATGTAAATGACCGAAAGTCAACATCTGGTTACTTTACATTTGTGGGAGGAAACCTTGTTACTTGGAGAAGCAAGAAGCAGAACGTAGTTGCTTTATCAAGTGCAGAGGCAGAATTTAGGGGAATGTCCAAAGGTCTTTGCGAACTATTGTGGTTAAGGAAACTCATGACTGAGTTGGGGTATAAACCACAAGAAGAAATGTCTCTTTATTGTGACAACAAATCTGCAATTGAAATTGCACATAACCCGGTACAACATGATCGCACGAAGCATGTAGAAATCGACAGACATTTTATCAAACACAACTTGGAACAGAAGATCATCTCTTTTCCATATGTGAGATCGGAAGAACAGCTAGCAGATGTGCTGACGAAGGCAGTTTCCACAAAAGTGTTCGAGCAGTTGATTGACAAGTTGGGCATGGTAGATATCTACCTGCCAACTTGAGGGAGGGTGTTGAGACAGGTCATTTAGGTGACCGGTATCCAGCTCACAAGACAGAGGAGGCTGTGAATAATTATTTATTTTCTTTACTTAGTTGGCTTGATTTATTTCCTGTTTGTATAGATTGAGATATTGTTAAAATAGAAATAAAGTAGAAAAGGCAAGGAATAATATTCTTCTGCTAGAGAGGCGCAAGGACAAGAGGTTATTTAAGTTCTTGTGATAAGCAATAATAATTTGTATTAGATGTAAGAATTCTGATTAAAAGAGAAATAAAAGAAAGGGAGGGTTGGTGGGAGTGTGGTGTTCATCTTTCTTTTTAATTATATTTTTGTACAAAAATGCCCTATTGGTTTTGTGCCCCATCATACCCCAACATTGTTATCTCTATTTTCGAAGTTTAAACAGTCGATCCGAACCGGTGCTTGGATATAAAATTTTATATTTTTTGAAATTTTTTTGCTATTTTTTAAGATAATTACAAAATAATTGTTTTTAGAAGATTCTGGACCATTCAAAAATAGTGATTATGTACTTATCTAAACAATTAGTAAAAATTCTAACAATTATAAAATTTGTTATCCTAACACATTTTAATATTAAGATAATGTTGAACAGTTCGGATCAATTATTTTGACTTTTAAATAGAAATAACAATGTGGAGGTATGATGGGGCACAAAACAAATGGAACATTTTAACCCTACTCATAGAGTAAAATTAAGATTAATGTCTTAAATTGGTAAATATCCATTTTAATTTTGTTTCACATCAAATGGAGAGATCATTTTCTTAAAGTCACAATTTTATGTATATATGACTTGCGATTAACATCTATTTTCAATATAAGACAATTTATGTATGACGAATTGTTTTTTTCAAAAGGTGTAAATTAAATGTGATTGGATATTGGTAGCTTGTGTTTGGGAAGAATTACAATTTCAAACCTTGACTAAGTCAAAACACATTCGACGAAACTGAAAAATTGCTATAACAGGTTTGGATCATCTTTCTGAAAAATATTATTAACCATGAGAATAATAATAATGAAATACAATCAAAGTTAGTAACAACACTGATAACAACAACAAAAATATAATAAAAAACACTGAAAATGAAAATTAGTTACTGGTTTCTTTTTGCCTATTGACTAGATGGAAGATTATATATCATACCTCCGAATTTATTGTGCCAAGCTATTGCATATATCTCATGTGTAATATATGCAAGGCATATTGTACTTTTAGGAAAAATAATGGAATTGAGAAAAAGTAAAAGACGAGGCTTGAAATGCCTCTATTTTTTGTGTCTCTATCATGCCTTTATATTTAAAATTTTAATAACTCGAAATTTAAAACTTTTAGATGAACTACGTCAATCATTTTCTCTATATACATTTTAAAATATTATGACATTTCAACATTTTTTTTTTTGTTATCAAGAGATTACATCTAACAGTTTTATTTTATCATATAAATTTAATAATTATTTTTATTAAAAAATAAAAAATGAAGGCATAATGGAGGCAGAGGGATTTGAACCCTCCTAAAAGTAAAATTTAGTCCAATTCCTCTTTTCTTATTTTCCACATTTTCAATGAATTTATTTCTTGTTAGCCACCATTTGAAGCCTTCCAAACAGTTCTTCAAGGATTAATAGGTGAATACCGATAACACATAGAAACAGCCAATTTCAATATTTTTAATGAAAATAAAGCTAATCATATTTAAACAATAACAACAATGTCTGGCATGCTCAACACTGGTTTAGTTAAAACCCAACTAACATTTCTTCTTTTGAGAGCTACTGTTTAAAAATTAATCTAAAAAAATAATTTAAAAAATTAATTAAAAAATTTGATGTAAAAAAACGAATTAAAAAATTAAATCTACCTCTATTGTTACCTGAAATCGTCACAAAATCGCTTCTCTTCTTCCTCTTCTTCCTCTTTCTCTTTCAGCTAAGTTAGAATAAATTGTGAGTGGGCAAGAGAGAGAAAAGTGACTTTTATACAGGTTTTATAGCATACCGCCCCGGTATGAGGCGGTTTGGTGTAAACAACGGACTGCTCCACTGGGGGGCGGTTTGGTTTGAATAGTGAACTGCCTTACTGTGGGGCGGTCCAGGTATTTTTAATAAAAATTTGGAGTTGAGAGCAAATTTACTATTTTTTTTAGGGTATTAACAAGGTTCTAAATAGCGATTATAGCGGCATAGCGGGGAGACAAAAACAAAAAAAAACTATTGCGAATAGCGTAGCTATAGCATAAGCTATCATACATAGCGTTTTTTTCTTTTCAAAATTTATATTCTATATTTCTACTAATTATCAACATGATCAATATTGGAGAATGGGGTAACAATCAAATGACAACTAATATAAGTCTATACGTTTTTCAATCATGCAAATAAAAAGAAAAAAATCTACAACGTAAAATTATTTAATAGTTCATACTTCATAGTATTACAGATTATAATAGACGAAGAGCAATTACTTTTACAAGTGAAATGAAGAAAATATACTTATTTCAACATTTTATATATTATAATAATCAAAATTAGCTTTTAATTGAAACGAACGATAATAATTTTACACGTTAATACTAGACGAAGAGCAAGTAAAAGAAAGAATTAATATTTGAATATTTTCCGATATAGAATGAGAGACTAAATCACAAATAGGAACAGAAGCACATAGTTCGATTTAGAATCATTTTCATAACAGACCATATAGCATCATAAATAAGAACAAAAGCCCATTTAAATCACAAAAAAAAGCTCATGTAGCATAGCGGTAACAATAGCGCATAGCACGTAGCGGTAATAGCGGTCAGCTATTACAGCTATAGCGGTCGTAGCTGAATTAGCACACTTTTATCTTATAGCTTAGCTTTTATGGTCCGAAAAAACTATAGCGTAGCTATAGCGCTGCAATAGCTAGCTATTTAGAACACTGGGTATTAATAAATATCACGGGAATAACATAGCCCTAGATAGAAAGGGGCAGACTAAATTAGTAATTTACAAACTAATTTATCCGAGCGCAACTCTCGATGCACGTGCTGTTCAATTTGCCCGAAACGGGCTCAACGAGTTTCTTAATATGGAAATAAGGGTCAATGGTTTGGGGCCTGACACTTCTCAAGAATTATATATATATATATATATATATATATATATATATATATCTAGAAGAAATGGTCATGTATCACCTATGTTGCATGGATACGGGTACGGGTATCGTATCGGATACGATACGGATACGGCGATACGGCAATTTTCAAAAATGACGGATACGATACGGCTATTATATATATTATTTTTATTATTTTAATTATATTATTAATTCAATACTTGTATTACAATAAGTAAAAAAATTACACTTATATTATTAATTCAACACTTGTATTACACTTATATTACCGAAACAGTGGTTGAGGCAGTACTACCCATGCTATCCGGAGTTGAAGACATCGAAGCAGACTGCTTGATGTTATCTATTTCAATATAAGATGTTACCTATTTCAGTATAACCATTTATTTCAAAAGTTTCTAATGTAAGCCTTCAATTTATTCAAAAGCTACTAGTACTGGTACTGGTCAAAAAGCCTTCAATTTACCTATTTCAAAAGTCTTCAATTTACCTATTTCAAAAGCCTTCAATTTTCCTTGCTGTTTCAATTTAACAAGAGAAAAAGGTACTGGTACTGGTCCCAGTAACAGAAACACCAAGAGAAAAAGGCAAAAAGTAATCACTAATTAATTATCAAGAGTGAAAAATAGATATCTTTAAGAAAAAATTCAGTGACCAAGGCAGAAAGGGAATGAGGCTCAGATTCGCCTTTGTTTCATCATGTTTATTAATCTCTCTTCTTTTCCTTTTCTCACTCAAATCTCATATTTGGGGTTCAGAAACAGCAAGAGAGGTACTTGAATCTTAATCAAGTACACTAACAGCAAGAGAGGTACTCAAATTCATATTAATCATGTTTATTAATCCCCTTTTTTCGTTCATCAAGTACACTAATTACTAATTAATCAAAAATTCAAACTGGTACTTGAATATTACCCGAATTAGAGAGGAGCCGTGGCAGCACCAAGGCAAGAAAAAAGGCAAAAGAGGAGCCGAGGCAGCACCGAGGCAAGAGAGGAGCGGAGACAGCGGAAGGAGACGGCGGAGAGAGCCTGAGCGGAGACGGCGGAGAGAGCGGAGCGGAGTGGAGTGGTTCGGAGCGGAGAGGCGAGCGGAGAGCCGTCAGAGAGGTTTTCTTTCTTTTAGTTCGGAGCACAGCGGAGAGAAAGTGAGAAACCTAAATCCCCGTATCTCGCCCGTATCTCATTTGAAACAGCCGTATCCCTGAATATTCAACGCGTATCTTGACCGTATCTACCTAACTAGGATACGCCACGTACTCCGATACGCCATCTGGCGTATCGGATACGTATCGGAGCCGTATCGTACGCGTATCGGTATCCGATACGTGTCCGATACGGATACGTGACCTATTCTGAAGTATCCGTGCAACATAGTGTATCACTAATGGAGATATATATTCAATTTGCTATAAAAATAATATCCTTTAGGAAAGAAGTTCAGCAATTATATTAAGCTATTGGGCCGCTGAATCTGCTGACGAATACAATAGGATTACAAATATTTTGGACTTAAAGAATATGATTACAAATTTACTCATTGGGTTTGTTGACCTTTTGTAATATGGACTAGATTTACATAGAATAACTAAGCCCAATAATCCCAGAATTTGTATTGCTGGCCAGTTTGTTCACCATTTGTTCAAATTTGCTTTTGAATTGAACTTTAATATGCATCAATTCCTATGAGGTTGCTTAAAGTAAGCCCAGTATGAGGTTGCTTTGCTATATACAGATTATATTCTACAAATCACATAATTTAAGTTTGTATTATTCTACCAACTAAAAAAAAAACGATAAACAAAACTTTATGTGCTACTTTCATCCAAGTTTACATGTATTGTAACAGCCCACTAAATTAAATTAATCACTAATTGAAATTCGTCAAACTTTTTTCTGTACAAATATAACTTTCATTAAGAATATATATATATATATATATATATATATGGCAAATTCTTCTATGGATGTAAGGACCTATTTCTAAAATAAGCATATTTTCATTTTCAAAGTTCAAACAGTCGATCCGACCGTTCAACATTTTCTCCATATTACAATGTACTTGGAGGTCAAATTTTACATTTTTTTGAATTTTTTTACTATTTATTAAGATGGGTACAAAATTCAATGGTCTGAATTTGACTAGTTTTGTAAAGTACCTAGTAAATAGTAAAAAAATTCAGAAAAATGTAAAATTTGACTTCCAAGTACATTCTAATATGGAGATAATGTTGAACGGTCGGATCGACTGTTTGAACTTTGAAAATGAAAATATGTTCATTTTACAAATAGGTCCTTACATCCATAGAAGCATCCCTCTATATATATATATATATATAGAGGAGGGATCAAGTTACAACAAATTTGAGTTACAACAACTATTTTTTTTATTTTCAAAGTCCAAATCGTCGATCCAAACCGTTCAACATGATTATCTAAATAAAATGTGCTTGCAGATCTAATTTTACATTTTTTTTAAATTTTATTACTATTTATTAAGATTGGTACAAAATTCAATGGTCTGAATATGGCTATTTTTTTGTAAAATACTTAATAAATAGTAAAAAAAATTCAAAAAAAATGTAAAATTTGATCTGCAAGCGCATTTTATTGTGGAGATCATGTTGAACGGTTTGAATCAACGATTTGAACTTTGAAAATGAAAAAAATAGTTGTTGTAACTTTGTTGTAACTCAAACTTGTTGTAACTTGATCCCTCCTCCTATATATATATATATATCCTGTGAAAATCTCTCCTAAAATTGCATTCCTAGATAACTCTTTAATCAAGGCATCAGATAATCCAACATCTGCATCTATGCATTTGTTTGGGCCGCTCGAACCACTGGTCCCACATTGGGCTCACCGGTCCAATTGTTCTACGAGAAAATAAAATTCCCAAGTAATTAATAAATTAAACTATTTTTATTTGAAAGCTATATTTAATGAATTGAAAAAAAAATATGTATATGCATGGTTGTACCAAGACAAAAATGATGGAAATAAAAAAACCCCTCTGTTCATTTTTTTTTTTAAATTGCCCAAGTAACCCTCATTTATTTTAACAAAATGCATAAAATATCGAGTTAAATATTTTAACAAAAAAAATTTGACTTCCTACAGCGCACAAATGATATGCAACGTTGTTTTGATAATATGGTCTCTGTGCTGCATGAAGCAAAACTGCTCTGTTAAAATCTTTACCCAAAATATCATGCATATCCTCTAAAGATTAGAAATGAAAAATTGCTTAAATGAGGGAAAGGTATTTCTTGTTACATTGGAAGTAGAGGATCAGGCTTGCTCTTAATTTTGTATATCAACCTGAAACAAATAAATTTATAATATCATAAATTATACATTAAAAACAATAACTGCAAAACAAGTAATTTCTTAAATAATTTATAAAAGTTTCATTAATTGCATACTCTTCAAATCCAGCAGATGCCTTCTCTGTTTTCTCTATCTCTTGAAGCTCTTCCTATGTGTACAGATTAGAATAGTGAATTAGGATGGTTATACTAAAAACAAAGTAAATGAAAACAATTACATAATTACAGAAAAGAAGAAGGGTATACTGAAAAGAAAGAAGTCAATTCTGGTAAATTATTTTTGTTTGGTACCAGTACATTCATTAAAAATATTTTGATTACTGGTATAACAGTGCCACCAAATTTGTAATTCTGCATCAGTAACAGAATTCTAAATTTACCCTCAATTTTTTAAAAATTAGCCCTGAAATTCTAACATGCAAACTACCTTCACAAAAGTGTCTCGAATCCACAATATTTACGTACTGGTCCTTCAAAATTTTCATAATTATAGGAACAGAATTTCAAAAGTATATTCATATATACTTTAGAATCAGAGTTCAAGGATTGGTACCTCAAGGAATTGGGCTTCTTGTTCTAACCGCTTGAGCTCGACGGAGATTCGATGTTTGCCACGGGTGTCAGATTGTGGGTCCCACCCAACACTGCCTCCATCGACAGCCGAGGTTTCTTCTTCTCCATTCGCCTCCATCTCTCTCCCCGGTCCGATCTTAATTAACCAATCAATCCCTTCTCTATCTCTCGCTCTTTCTTATACTCACCTATTCTATATAATTAATAGCGGAAGCTAAAGTACCAAAGAGTGATTGGAGTGGGTCCCACAAACTGATAGAATATGCATTGATTTTGCATCAGCGTTTGAAAGCCGCCATTAAAGAATGCTTAGAAACAGAGAGAGAGAGACTTGGAGACCGTTTTCAATTTTATTTCTCTCTTTGAAAAAGTGTAGCTGTTGGTTGGGAAACCGGTCACGCCACATGGAACATGCAACTTGTATTTTTTTAATTTTATAGGGATTTAGACAATTATTATCATTATCACTTTTAAAGCCGACTAGGTTGGGAGAACAGCTTGGGTGCGATTCACTTTAAGATTCGTGCACATGAATTTTAAAGCAGATGTAAAAGTTGCGGATGCGAATCTTAAAGCAATTCGGTCGGTCATCGAACCCATCGAACTCACTTTGAGTCTGATGGAATCAAATCTAAATTGACCTCTTAGGTTGGATGCTTCGGTTAGATGGTCCCAAAGACCGTCTGATCCGCTTTTAGATTCGTGCACTTTGCTACTTTAATATTTATGATGTCTACTTCAATTTTTGTGTGCACAAATTTTAAAGCAGATCGGACGTTTTCGAAACCATTAAACTCAAAATTAGATTTGATGTTCATATTTTATCCCTCCTTCAAAACAAAACTTTTTTTAATTTAGAAATGTATAAAATATTTTGTTCTTCTTCAAAAAAAATTGTTGGAAAAAGAAAAAGAATTATCGATTTGATCTCTTCAAACATTTTTTAAGGAACCGAATTATGAATTCAATTTGTCAGAGTTTGTATGTAGATCTCAATTCTTGACCGCAAAAAATACCTAAAAAAGTAAATCATTGATTCGTTTCTTCTAAGATATCAAAATAAAATATCATCTTTCTAATTTTATACAAATATATTTCTAAAAATAAAAACAGTATGCCTTCAACACTTATGTATGCACTATATATCAAAGCTAAAAATATTTAAAGAATTTATGCACATTATATATTGCAATTTGCAACTGGAAAAGATGTGGACAACACACCGGTAGTTTATAAAAATATTATTATGTTACTAGTTGACACAAAAATATTGGAATAATGCTACTATATATAATTCTTTGAAACTATTGATTGTGATAAACAGCTCTTAAAATTTTATTTTTATCAATAACTTGTCACTAAACTTACATGGCACGGTACGACATAGCAAAGATTAACACCCTATTAATTAATTGATTATTAATAGTAAGGTGCTTCTGTTAAATTGTCTGAAAGTTGAGGACCGAATGCTAACATTGACAGAAGATGAAACATCCCATCAGAATCGTCTCTATATGGCTATATAATATGCCTAAGAACTACTCGGTGATTATCTGTGCACTGGGACCCACTTCACACTGAGGCAGTATTATTTTTTTAGAGGGAATTTCAGGTATACCTCTCAAAACTTAAAAATTACGTATTTTCTTCTCTAAATTTCGAAATTAGGTATTTCTCTTTTGAATTTAAAAAAGTTACAAATTTGTCCATTTTATTGTCTTTTATATTAAAAATCATTCTAAAATTTTAAAATACCAGTTTTACCCTTTATTAAAAACATATAAAGCCATCATCAGACTCAAATTTGAATCTGAACGGTTCATCTACCGTTCGAACTGTTTTTAGATTTGTACTCGCAAGATCAGCACAAATCTTGATCCAAACACACAGGCATATTGAAGCGACATGCACAGATCTTAATGTGATACGCGCAAATTGAAATTGATTTTAAGATATGTGCGTGCTAGATCAGCACGCATATTGAAGTGATGCACACATATCTTAATGCGATGCGAGCGATCGGACGGTAGAGGAATCCTTCATATTTAAATTTGAGTCTCATGAACTTTTATATACTTTTAATAAAGGAAAAAATGAGTATTTTATAAATTTAGAATGAATTTTAATATAAAAGACAATAAAATAAGTAAATTTGTGAGTATTTGAAGTTTAGAAGAGAAATTACGTAATTTTAAAATTTAGAGGGGAAAATATGTAATTTTGCATTTTTTGAGTGGTATACGTCAAAATTCCCCCATTTTTTTTAGTTGAAACCGTAGGCATTCCTACTGAGGTAGTGGCTAATCCTCACTGACTACGAAAAATTAGTTCTATGGGCCCCACTAGTCAGATTACACTGCACAACAGCACAACAGCACAAAGCAGTATTCCAATTTGGCAACACGAGATGCAATTTCTCTACCTTTATCTTCTCTTGCTTTCTTCGTCTAATAATTAAGCCATTGATTTTCTCATAATTTGCCCAACCAACCTCCCGAACAAGTATCCTCTCCATTATTGTAAAAGATTTCCTTCACTTTACGGTTTGAGATTAACTCTCAGTCGCTTTGAGATTCGGGCTAACACAGGGACAATATTATTGGGCTTTGAGATCCATGCCAAGTTAAAAAGAACGGTCCAGATCCAATAATTGTAAGTTAAAGTATTATTTTCTTGAATTAGAATTATAAGTTAGACAATTGTAAGTTAAAGTATTATTTTCTTGAATTATAATTGACAATTAGAATTATAAGTTAGAGAATCAGAAAATTATAAGTTAGAGAATTGAAAAATATAAGTTAAAAGTATTATTTTTATCGAGTACCTAATTAGTTAATAGATTTAATCCTGATTAGTTATTTAAATCAAATTCATTATTTCTTTGCCCCTTTCTGACAAAAATTATGAATCCGCTCATGTATTACTGGGAGAGGAGGGCTTCCAATAGGTATCGCACTGAAATCCGATATCTGATCTAAACCGTGATTCATATTAGGAATGCATGAACAATATAGATTTATGTGACGACTGATTTCTGTCTGATTTATGTGTCTCAAATTCGGTTTTTTAGACTGAAAATAAAGAAATAAGATTTTATTTATATAAGATAATTTTAAATATATAAATTATTACAAGTATAAACAATAAAAGAAAAATGATTAATTGAATTATAATCTAAATTTTACTGATATTAAAAAGATCTAATTATACTTCATGACATATTTTTATTAAAAAGTTAGTCATAAATAACATAATTTAGAGCACATATTTGTATAATTTGAAATAATAATGTACTAATTAAGTCAAACATGAAGTAATTAATTTGTATAATAATAAACATGACATATACTAAACTTAATGTAAGTTTTTGTTGTTAGATACTAAAATTTCTAATACATATTCTTTATTAATTTATATAAAAATTTTAAATTTGTTAATAATTAGAAAAATAGAAATCCGAGAAAAAAATAACAGCACGAATAAATAAATTAAAAAGAATTAAGAGGAAAACTATATCTGGCGCAAACTCTCTTAATTAATGGCCCAAAACATGATATATTCATATTTTCATAAAATAGTTTTATTGAAAGTTAGATCATATATAAAATAATTTAAATGAGAGATCTAAGAAAAAGAAAAAAATAAAAGCCCAAATTAATAAATAAATAAAAAGTAATATCTGGCCCAAAACACTCTAAATTTACAGCCCAAATCAGTTGCTGCATCCGACAACCCATCTTCTTCCTCTTACTCATCAAAACCTACTTCTCTCGTTTCGAAATCCCCTAAAGTACCCCAATTTTTTCCTTTAAATCTGAACTGTCCGATCAGACACACGTGTCAATCCGGTCGTGATGAATGCACGTGGTTCCTTCAATATTTGTGCCATTTCTGATTGAACGGTCTAGATCTAAACTCAAAATTTCTGTTACTACGTGGCTACCCGAAATCAATCTCTCTTGTCAGGTCCCCTAAAGTAACCCAAATTTTGAGGTTAGATCCCAAATCCGGTCGTAGTGGAATGCACGGGATCTCTTTAATATTCGTGTCATTTCTGATTTAACGTTTTGGATCTAAACTCAAAATTTGTGTTACTTCTTGGCTTTACCAAATTTGTTAATATTTCATAATATAGTTTTATACTTTTATTGAAAGTTAGATCATAGATAAAGGAATCTAAATTTTAAAGTTAGATCTGAACCGTCTGATAATAAATTGAGATCAAACCGGCCGTGGTGGAATGCACAGGATGCCTTTAATATTCGTGCTGAAACAGATTGTACGGTCTGGATCTAAACTCAATATTTGTGTTACTTCTTGGATACCTCAAATCTATCTTCCGATCATCAATCAATCGCATCCACCTCGAATGAGTCGGTAACAAAAAAAAAAAAAAAAATCAAATCTGAAGAATCAATCGAATCATTCGCAAGCAAACAAACTAGAAAGAAGGAACGAAGGAAGGGACAATCGAGCTTCACTCGAACGGTAAGTCTCTTTCGATTCAAAGAATCGTTCTTTCATCCAAAAACCAAGTCGATTTTAGATAAATCGCGCAATAATCGGATCCTGTGCTGTGGATAGGTAGAATTTTTTTCAAATTATAGCTTGATTTGGTACAAGGTCTTGATTTTAAGCAAGAAACTTCACAAACAATAAGGAAAACTTAGTTAACCTCAAACAAGTCAAAATTAGGCTACTGTCTATGTGTTCCCTTCTGTAGTGTAGAGATATATAACTGGAATAGTGGAGTAGACACTTTCTGTTACTGAACTGAGGTGGAATCGGGCCTGAAAACCTCTGATGAGAAGGTTGATTACAGATTTGTAGTCAAAATACTAGCTTCTTTCAGTTCATAGTAAGATTAGAATAGTAAGCAATAAGTAGAATAATTCCTGGCGTAGGAGTAAAAACAAGAAAATCAAAAGAATCAGAAAAAGATATACCTTATATGGATAAGGTCAATTAGGGTTTTAAACAATTGACACTAGAACAGGCCCGAAAACTAAGTAAATTGTTGTTTGTTTACTTCTTTGCCTTCTTCTGCAACTATAGTTTGAAAAGGGTCAGCTTAGAATAAGCTGAAAATTTTTCGATTTGTGCAAATTAAGCTTCTCTCTCTGTATTTGTGTTTGGAATTCTTAGAATTGGGTCTTGTCTTCTCTTTATGTATTTCTTAAAGTGTACTGATGCGGCATCAAGAAGTTGTCTTGCATTGAGACATTTACTGGCACAGATCTTAATGCAAATCAACAGCTGAGGTTGTCTACTGTCAAGGTACAGAGTTAAGCCTTGCATGGAGGAATCGAGTTACATTTATCTCGTTTTGTCAGGAATTACATCCATGTATAGAATTTGATCTTCTCATGTGTACAATGTGGCCGTCTTTTGGCTGCTTTTTTTATTTTTAGAATTAGGTCTTCTTGAATCCGAATTCTCCGTTATAAACCCGTGGTACAATCCCTGTTTTAGAGTCACTACATGTGGGTAAACTCATCATGTAATGTAAATTTTATGAATAATAAAATTCAGTAAGGTTGCTCCTTGATGACTTTGTAACAGTTAATGTCCCAAGGTTTTGTAATACGTAACCTGGGCTTTTAACAGTAACAATTTCAAAACAAAACACCATTTTCATAATATGTGTAGAATTTGGCCGTCTTTCCCTGCGTCTTTTTTTAGAATTAGGTCTTCTTGAATACAAATTCTCTGTTATAAAACACCTGGTACAACCCCTGTTACAGAGTCACTACATGTGGATCAACTCATTATTTAATGTGAGTTTTATGATATATAAATTTCATTAAGGTTGCTTGTTGGTGACTTTGTAACAGTTACTATCCCAAGGTTTTGTAACAGGTAACCCAGGTTTTTAACAGCAATAATCTCAAAACAAACACCATTTTCATCTTAGCGGGCTGTTAATAAAGATTGGACTAGGTGTTCTATCTTTTGTTGTGTTTGGTGACAGGAAATTGACCCTTCTTTCTTTGAGAAATCCATGTTTGGAGCAAATTTTGTGCATATTTTTAGGGTATATTCTAGAATTTTTATTTTCTAGGGAAAATCTGAAATCATGTTTTAAAGCAAATTTTGTGTTGCATTATTTTTTTTGTATGTAGAACCTGAAAGTCATGTAAGTCAATGTTTTAAGCAAGTTTTCTGCAAATTTTAAAGGTATGTTCTAGAATTTTTTTCCCTATCACCTGAAAGTAATGGTTTACGCAAGTTTGGATTTATAACTGAAGCTGCAACTTCCAGTTTTAATTTCTTAACCTGTTAACATTAGGTTATAATAATAAAAAATCAATGGGTCACACAGTCTTTTTTAAAATGATTCCACACATTTTTTAATTTATTATAATTTCAGGACGGCTCTTTGCTCATTGTTTCACCCTTTTCTCTTTTGGGAACTATGTTTAATTAACGTTCTAAACAGAACTACAGATTATATTGAGGTTTTAAGCTACTTTATGGTAATGTAACAGGAGTGAGGCTATGGTACTATGCATAGCGCATAATGGTCCGTACTATGAATCAATATCTTCACTTTGAAAATCCCAAACAATCGACCTGAACTGTTCAACATGATCTCCATATAAAAATTTACATGTAGATCAAATTTTGTATTTTTTATAATTTTTTTACTATTTTTTTAGATAGTTAGAATATCACTTCTAAAAATTCTTGACCATTCAAAAGTAGTAATTTTCTACATATATAGAAATAATTAAAAATTCTAAACAATATAAAATTTAGTCTGCTAGTACCTTTTCATATGGAAATTACGTTGAACAGTTCAGATCGACTATCTGAACTTTAAAAATGAAAATATTGATCCGTAGCACCGATCAATCCGCGCTATGCATAGTACAATAGCCTCACTCATGTACCAGTTAGGTTTTGAGAAAACACCATATAATTTTCTTTCATATACATGTATTTGAGAATAAACCATATTCAATGTTATGATTTTGCAGGAGACTACCAATAAAAAATGGATGTTGACACAATAAGAGAATCATTTGATCGGGTGTCAGAGAAACAAGTGCAATATGCAACTCGGTCACAAGAAGTCATTGACCAACTAATTAAAGAAATTGAACTCACCATTGCCAACCTCCAAGAAACCAACTCTGACCAATCTACCATTTTAGCCCAATTAAAAACCAGGATTGACGAAATTACCCCTCTGGCCCAATTTGAGGGTTGCCAGAAAGAACTCAACCTTGCCATTGCCAGGTACACAAAGCTTCTTGAAAAAACTTTCACAACCGACATCTCCAAGGCGTACCGAGATGTCGAAATGGATATCCCTACAATAAACGAAATCATTGCATCACATTTTTACCGGCAAGGTCAGTTTGAAATAGGAGACAGGTTTTCTGCTGAGGCCCAAGTATCCGAATCCGACATCCTTAAATCCCCTTTTCTAGAAATGCACTCAATCCTTCAATCCATGAAACAATCTCACGACCTGGGACCCGCACTCGCTTGGGTTGCGAAAAACCGTGAAAAACTCCTCCAGTATGGTTCTTCCCTCGAACTCAAACTCCATGAACTCCAATACGTGGAGATGCTGAAAGCCGGTAAACGGGTCGACGCGTTGAAATATGCACGAACCCACTTAGCCCCGTTAGCGAATGAACACCGTGCCGAGATACAAAAAGTATTTGCATGCCTTCTTTGGGAAGACCGGCTAGACCAATCCCCATATGGTGACCTCTCTTCACCATCTCACTGGGAAGAACTAGCAACTGAGATGGTGCGTCAGTTTTGCGGGCTAATGGGTCAACCTTTTGAAAGCCCGTTAGCGGTGACATTAGCAGCAGGTGCAGAGGGGCTACCAACACTGCTAAAGCTTGCTGCAGTGATGCAAGCGAAGAAGCAGGAGTGGCAGGAGATGAAACAGTTGCCTGTGCCGCTTGATCTGCCAAGGGAGTATCAGTTTCACTCGGTGTTTGTGTGCCCCGTGCTCCGGGAGCAGGGGAGCGAGGAGAACCCGCCTATGCTGATGCCGTGTGGGCACGTGCTGTCTAGGCAGAGCATACTCAAACTGTCGAAGAACAGCACACGTGCGTTCAAATGCCCGTATTGCCCTCAGGAGGGAACTGTTGCACAGTGCAGACAACTCTATTTCTGAATTTGGATGTGGTAAGATGGGGGTAATATGGTAATATCATTCTCTCTTTTTTATTTTCTGGGTTTAGGGTTAACAATGGGGGAGAACTTGTGTATAGTCTTATGGCGGGTGTAAAATGTTCGTTTAGTTGGTTGCGTGGTTTGTGTTTTTGGAAAACTGGAAAATCCTCTATTGCTTGTTCAGGTTACTGTTTATATGTTAGATTCTGGTATGTTTTGTAACTTCTCGTTAATAATTGGATCTTTTCCCTTGGCAATTCTAAGTTTACTGTTATCTCTATGCAGTGTTTATAACACTCTGATACATCATACTCTTTTACTTGTGACTTTTGTGGTGCGCCAAGTAAAAATGGCGCTGTTAAAATCCGCACCCAACAAACAACCAATTTATTGTGTTTGGTTGCCGAAGAAAAAGGTGACAAAGCATTGGAGAATAACTATTGAATTTCTTTTGGTTAAGAATTGTTTTGTTCCCAGTCCCTGTTCGATTGGAGAAACCTTCAATTTCATATTATCTAATTTCTATGGATTTTTTTTGTATATCTAATTTGAAACAAATCAAATTGTAATTGTTTTGCACATTCAAAAGTGTCTCTTTGTAATCATCTCTTCACACTTTTGTAACACTTTTCTTGTGTTTAGTTTATATTGTTTTCTGGGAGGTTTATACTTTTTATACCATTATGAGAACTAACTAGTTTATTTGGAATTGCTTCATGGTTTAATTTTCATCGACTCTATTTCAGTTTGTGATTAATGGTTGGCATTAAAACCTTCATAAACTAAAATTTGTTCTACCATTTTATTGTTGGTTATATTAATCTTTTGTTCTTTCTAATTAACTGCTCGTGAGTCATGACCTTGTGTTAAGGTGTGGAGTACTCTTGTCACCACCGGAATAATTCATATCACCTAAAGTATTTCAAATTTTGAGTTTGTATCCTGACCGTCCGATCTGCTTAGGCACAAATATTAAAGGAGCTCCTTGGATTCATCTCAAACTGTCCGGATCAAACTCAAAATTTGGGATACTTTAGTTCAAGGCGCACTGCCAATTGTTCATTTGTATTTAAATCATTATTCAACCAAATCGCAGTTCTCGAGATCTACTCACTTTATTTGTTTATTCAGTAGATTTAATGGTGTTCAGATCGCATCTGTACTGCCAGCTGTTCATGTGTCACTTTCATCTTCACTATTGAGATAATGTATAATATCAACTTGCAAAGTCAATGTTTGAAAAAAAAAATACATTTGGTTGCTTCCACGCTGTACCAACCCGAGTTAAACTCGAATTCGGGTTCAGACTCACTTTGAGATTCAGAGTCGGACTCAGACTCAGATTCGGGTTCAGACTCGCTTTGAGAAGCGTGCAACTGTTATTAAAGAATGACCTACTTTTAATGTTGACAATTTACATTTTCTAGAGAATATTAATAGTTGTTTGCATTTTTTTGATAGTTCTTTATGTTTCTTTCTTTCTATGTTTACATTTTTCAAGTAGTTATTTATGTTTGTCTATTTCTATGTTGCAAATTAATTATTCCTTATGGCCTGCAAAATGAGAACTTTTGTAAGAGAAGAGCAACTTTTGGATCAATATATTTTCTAAGAGAGATTCAATCTCGCTTTTGCTACTAAGCACGCTTTGTTTCAAATTCCATTAAACTGTTTTCGAGACCCGTCACTAGCGGATTTTCGGGACTGAGATTACGTCAAGTGGTATCAGAGCAAGTTCGACAACCACCTTCGTGCTTGCGTGAAGTTGTATCCCCGACAACCAAGTTCGACAACCACCAAATTCAACAATAGCCGACCCGAACCTTATCGTCATCCTTGAACGGATTCAGCAGAACCAAACAGCGCTACTCAAGCGAATAGACAACAATCAAATCCAACTTATCACCACACTCATGCAACAATTAAACCCGAACAACAACTGAGAAGAAGAAAAGCAACAAAACCGAGACCAAAATCCTCTAATTCGTGAGCGGGATCAAAATTGGGATGGTGGTCTTCGAGTAGAGATTCTGGATTTCTCGGGAAGTCTTAAACCCCGAGGAGTTCCTTGATTGGACTAATACCGTAGAATAGGTCTTCGAATTGAAAGATGTTCTGCCCAAAAAACTCGTGCTGTTAGTAACAATTTGTTTCCGAGAATGGGTTGCAGCATGGTGGCAAAACTTCAAATACCGTTGCTATCTTGACAAACTTCCACCGCTGAATGATTGGAATGAGCTCAAGCGCGAGATGAACAGCGAATTTTTGCCGCTCAACTATCGGCAGACTTTATACCAGCAGTTTCAAATCCTTTCTCAAGGACCAAGGAGTGTGGACGAGTACACTCTCGAGTTCTATAAATTGGAAGCTCGAAACTAGTTGAATGAGACAGAGGACCAGCGAGTTGCTCGGTATCTTCACGGGCTTCACAACTCTATCCAAGATGCACTCGTCGTACACACTTTCCATAATGTCTCTGAGGCCCAATCCAAAGCGAAAGTGTTGGAACAACAGCAAACTCGTGCTCGTAATTTAGTCCCGAGGAACACCTATTCACCGAACCATACTCAACCCAAAACGCCACTAAATTCAAATCAACCACTTATTAAATCAAACAACAACCTATCTGCCTCACAAAATCGCACTCCACCGTTTCTAACCAACCCAATCAACCCTCATAGGTGTCATGAACTTGGCCACTACTTCAACGAGTGCCCCAAAGCTCGAGTACAGTATGCTGCCGAGCAGGATGAAAACTTCGATGAGGAAGATGATTTATATGAAGAGAAAGTTTACGAGGCTAACCCCGATGATGTTTTGGGAAAGCTTAGTCACTAGGTGATTGTGCCTAGCTCCGCCGACAAAAGAGAACTGGAAGCGGCACAACATCTTTAAAACTCACTATTCGATAAGTGGGAAGAAGTGTAATACCATTATCGACTTTGGAAGCTAGGAGAACATAATCTCTGAGGAAGCCATCAGAAAGCTCAATCTGCCGACCTCACTGCACCCACATCCATACAAACTCGGCTGGGTCAATAAGGATGCCAAAATTATGGTCAACCAACAGTTTCAATTTGAGTTCTCTACTGGACCATACTACTCAAACACTATTCGAGCAGACGTGGTACCAATGGATGCCTTGCATCTCATATTGGGCCAACCTTGGCAATTCGACAACCATACCATATATGATGGCCGAAAGCATCTCCATACCGTGCAAATAGGAGGAAAGAAGATACATATCTTGCCAATTCAGAAGGACTTTCCGAATGTGAAAAAGACGGTGTTTTGCATGCCAATGAAAGAATTCGAGCAAGACTTAGAAGAAGAGGGCATATGATTGATTGTTGCATCGACCATATTTGTCGAACCCAAGCAAAATGGCAAGCACCATGGATTAGCAGAGCCAATTCTAGCCGCCTATGAAGATGTTTTAAGTGAGTTGCCGAATGGACTACCACCATTGCGAGATATTCAACACCAAATCGACTTGGTGCCCGGTGCAAGTCTGCTGAACAAAGCACACTATTGTGTCGCCGGAACAACACAAGGAGCTTCGTCGACAAGTCCAAGAACTTCTCGACAAGGGCTTTGTGCGAGAGAGCATAAGTCCGTGTGCAGTTCATGCATTACTAGTTCCTAAGAAGGATGAGACACTCAAAATGTGTGTCGACAGCCGTGCTATTAATCGAATCACTATCAAATACCGGTTCACCATCCCGCACCTCGAAGACATGCTTGATCAATTAAGCAGTGCGACTATCTTCTCGAAAATAGATTTAGAAAGTGGCTACCACCATATCCGCATTAAGCCGGGTGATGAGTGTAAAACAACTTTCAAGACCAAGGAGGGTCTTTTCGAGTGGGTTGTTATGTCATTCGGCCTCTCGAATGCACCAAGCACTTTCATGCGAGTAATGAATCAAGTTCTTTGACCTTTCCTTAACAAACTTGTGGTGGTTTATTTCGATGACATCCTCATCGATAGTCGGACCAAAATCGATCACATCCACCATCTACGTGAAGTACTTGAGACACTTCAAGCCAACCAGCTGTTTGCCAATCCAAAGAAGTGCTCATGGATCGCCGACTCTCATTTTCTTGGGCTTTGTCGTCTCGGCTCAGGGCATTAGTCCTGATGAAGATAAAGTGAGCGCCATCCAAAGTTGGCCAAGTCCGACCACCATTAGCGAGGTTCGCTCTTTTCTCAGTCTTGTAGGTTTTTACATGAGGTTTATACAAGGGTTTAGCACCATCACCTCGCCAATCACCGAGTTACTCAAAAGCAAGACTTTTACATGGACCAAGGAAGCTCAAAACGCTTTGTCCAGCAATCAGCATGTATTATATTTGCGTCTAAGTCCTTTTGACGAGGAATAATAATGTCACATTTATGTAATAAGCCTTATAAGTTGAGAAAATTTGTAAACAAATCAGAAGGTTGTTGGCTAGAAAGTTCGATCCAAAATATGCTTCAATAAAGTAACAAGGAACAAAGCTTCAAGCTTGCTGAACTTGTGTACCTTTGATCCCTCATGTTCATTGATTAACTGTAAGAAAATTTGGAAAAAATAATAAATAAATGAAGATCTCATTTCTTGATATATAAAAGAAAAATAGTGGGGTTGTTTGACAACATGAATGCCAAACATAATAACGGATTAGCTGTTTTACCTTTCGCAACCGTTCACCTCAAAACTTGCCGATTTGGATTGGCATGCAGCTAAAAATTGACAAAGGTGATGGAGGCGGACGAGCAGTAAAGTTTAATTGAATTAGAACATTGAATGTAATTTTGACGAGGCGGACGAGCAACAACAACTGATGCATTGGTACATCTCAAGCATCAGCGATTGCCACTCAAAGGAGGCCGAAGAGGTTGAGGCATTGACGTGGTGCGTACTGAAAAAATGTCCGATTTAGATTCGGACGTAAATTATGGCCACATTGGATCCAGATCGATCAAGAAATTGTATAGACAACTTGAAATTTGATCTTTCATAATGACATGGGCGGTCTTCTAAGAAACAATTAAATGTCATGATCTTCTAGGAGTCTTGAAACAATCAAATATTCTTATTGCTTTGATAAGAATTAAAAACTTTGTTGGTTTACAAAAAATTAGCATTAATAGTATTTATTAGTTAGCATTTCCTATGATAGCTTTTAATTTAGTTTTTAATTAAATATGTAAGGAACCCCTGTTGGGGCAGCGAAGTTTGAATAGAAAAGTTGTCATTCTGTTGTTTTGTTCTATTTGTGACTCTTCACTCTTCTCTATTACTACTTAATCGATACATAAGCTTAACGGGCAAGATCGTACCAGGACCGCTTTGTGTCAGGCACCAAGAAAAGAATGGAGGTAAGAGATAGAGGAGCTGGTGAAGAGTGCGCACAGACAGGGTCGCAGATCCAAAAAGGAAGAAAGAAGACAAAAAATGAATAGAAGTCAGAAAACCTGGTTTTAGAGCTAAACGGTTCAGCGTATATATGAAAACTGGCTATCTAAACCGGTTTTGTCTGGTTCACTTACCTAAGTGGTCATTTTAAAGAACTAAAAAGTATTACAGCCTGGGACCGGTTTTTTTGGGTTGAACCACCCAGTCCGGTTCGATTTTAATAACACTCCTTTTGCAGATATTATTTTACCAATGCGCGTGGTACATATCATGCTTTGGCTATTTAGTTGGGCTATCATGCTTTGGAAAGTCAAGAGACCGTTTTCCTTCACACTCATATTTTTATTTTCAAAGTTCAAATAGTTAATCTGAACTTGTTCATATTAAAATGTTCTTGGAAACCAAATTTAAGATTTTTTTGGAACTTTTTTACAATTGTTTTAGAATGTTTGAAAATAATTTTTTTCATGAAATAAAAAATTAGTAATTTTTTTAAAAACAAAAACCTGTTAAATTATTTTTCCTTCTTTTTAATAGAACCACATAATTGCATCAACACTTGAATTATAGAAATTGGAAGGAAATATGCACATGCTTATATCTACCCGGCAAGTTAATTACAGATTAGAAAAAATGTAACGTAACTTGCTGAATACATTAAACCTTTAAGCCAAATTAACGCTAATTGTAACATTAAAAGTAATTTAATGGTAAGTGCATGCACTAATACACAATTTACTAAAAGTCATATCATCTCATTTTAAACATTACGTGTTTTGAAATTTATCCAGATTACTATGTATATGCCTTTCACGGTACCAGTTTTCCATAACCTTTCAAAAGAAACCAGAAAAGAAAAAAAAATATAGTTATAGACAAATGTCTGTCTTTTTCTTTCTGTTGTTCCTCCTCTCTTGCACCACCACTGTGTTATCTACTAAAGATGATGGAACGGTGCTTCTCAAAATGAAGAAGCAATTGGGCAACCCTGACATTCTCCTTAACTGGGTCAAAGGATTTGAATACTGCGGGATTGGATTCTATAAACCACCAAAATCCTTATATATAGCATGCACCAGCACCAGTCATGTAAGAAATCTCACAATCAAAAACATAGATTTCTCGGCACCCTTTCCAAATGCCATGTGCGGCTTAACCAAACTAGAATCCCTTGAGATCCATAATTGGACCGGGCTTCATGGTCCGATTCCTTCATGCATTCATAAACTTGTCAATCTTAGATCCCTTGTTATAACCGGGACGTCTCTCTCTGGTACTTTGCCTAGTTTTTCCAAAAATGTTAATCTAATTGGCATTACTCTATCAAACAACCACTTGTCAGGTACAATTCCAAAATCTCTCTCTACCTTACCAAACTTACAGTTATTGGATCTTTCTTCAAATTATCTCTGTGGAAAGATACCTAAGGGGGGCAACATGGGGCAATTCAAACCTGTGGGTTTTGCGAACAATACATGTCTTTGTGGGAACCCACTGCCACCCTGCTTCAATTCAGCACCAACATCTCCACCAGCACATTCGCCTGCATCCACCACACTATTTGATTCAGCACCTGTACCTGCACCGGTATCCACCACACGATTTGATTTGGCACCTGTACATGCGCCTGTATCCACCTCACTGTTTGATGAAGCACCCGCACCCGCACCCGCACCCGCACCTACACCAATATCTCCCACAGATTTAGAATGGGTACCTCCACCTATTTCTCAAGATGATGTATTGTTGCTTCTCGAAATGAAGAAGGAACTAGGCTTCCCTAAAATTCTCGATCAATGGAGGGGAGGCTTCGAATTCTGTGGGTCCGAAATCTACGATGGGCACGGTTCGAAAGTAGCTATATATTGTACCTACACCAGTCGTGTAAGCTATATCGTACTAGAAAACTTACCTGTCTCCGCACCCTTTCCAGACGCCATTTGCGGCTTTACCGAACTAGAAGGCCTGGAGATCTATAATTCTCCAGGGCTTCATGGTTCGATTCCATCCTGCTTGAGTGAATTTGTCAATCTTAAGTACCTCATTATTAAAGACACATCTCTCTCTGGTTCTATTCCTAATTTATCCAAAAATACCAATCTCGAAACCATTATTGTAAATAACAACCACCTGTCTGGTACAATTCCACTATCTTTCTCTACCTTCCCATTATGGTATTTGGATCTTTCTTCAAATTACCTCTGTGGAGAGATACCTAATTTAGCAAATTCGATGGCGAAATTCGATGCCACAAACTTTGCGAACAATACATGCCTTTGTGGGAACCCACTGCCACCATGCAACAATTTAGCACCAACATCTGCACCTGCACCAGCACCTCAAGTATCTGCGCCTGTGCCTTGATTCCACCACACGACTTCATTCAACACCTGAAATGCCACTTTGACGTATATTGATTAAATAAGTCAACTATCATATGTGATGTTGTTTTGATGTATCCAATAATTATGTGGCTTGGGTGTTTTTAATAAAATATAATATTCATTCGATGATCATATAGTGTGATTTTTTTCCTAAATTTGTGACATATAGCAAAAAATATTGCTCTTTTTTCATGCCTTTTAAGCATACATGAATATATTAATCGAATAATCAAAAGAAAAAAAAAGGATAATGACCCAAATGATAGAAAACTGACATTGACTTGGTAAATTCTGATTTCTTCTTGGTTAATTCTAATGGATATACTTGTCTCCAATACCCATCCCTACTACAAAAAAAGGCAAGCAGCATCGCCATATTACTATCGGTTTTTGTTAGAAACCAATGGTGTTTATATTTAGGGGCAAAATGGTAAAAAGTTGATGCTCAATACTGATGGTTCAGTTCAAAGCAACCATTGGTGTAAATGGACAATGCTACACCATTGATTACTTTGACAGACGGTTTTACTTGTGTTTACCAACTGTTCAACTATATCGTTTTGAAGCATTAACGTTAGTAATATTGGAACTCATTGAAAATGTTATTTATGATGAACCGATGGTGTTGAGTTATACAGATTTCGCATTAACTTAGAGTCTGATATGTACACCAACTATTTGTATATTAAAACAGGTGGTGTGTTGCGCTATAGTATATAAACAGCCGCCTCTGTTCTCTCTCGTTTTGTCTCCGAATAGGTGAAAACCCACTCTTTTATTCACCAAACAACATGAATCATTCCATAAAATATGTCTAAAATGGTCATTATATGGAGACGACCATTGATAATCTGGGCAACACATCACATTTTGGATAGCTCAGATTTACATATTTATAAATTAAGTAAGAGGAGGGTTCCAGCACCTCATGTCTTTTATACCTCAGCATGCCTCATGTTTAATTTTTTTTTTCACAGTACAAACTATCTATGTGAACCACTCAACATGATATCCATACTAAAATATACATGGGAATGAAATTTTATAATTTTTGAAATTTTTTTACTATTTTTTAAGAAAGGTACAAAATCACATTGGTAGGTCTTCAATTCCTGACAAATTCCTTCACTTTTCTAATAATATTTTCATCCAAATTTAGGAAATGCATAAATTTATTGTTCAAAACTCAGGAATGTCAAAGAAGTAATACAACCGGATCTCGCTATACTAAGACCACAATCTTGTGAGAATAACTATGAGGTATGTATCTCTGACACTCAACCTAAATTACCTCCCCGTGCTAACCGTGGCAAGCCACCAAAGATATACTCCGGAAGATGGGGATAAATAAAGAACTGACATATCCCATTGCAAACTATACCTCAACAAAAACATTGCCTCAACCATTAAAGGATATTGTAGAAGAACTTTCTTCTATTGCTATACCCGGAAAAGTTGAGGTTGCCCTTAAAAGTAAAGAATGGACTAGAGAAATGGCTATAGAAATGGAAGCTCTAGAAAAAAATTGTACTTGGAAAATAGTTGATCTACCACCAGGAAAATGAACAGTTGGGTGTAAATGGGTGTATACAATCAAGTACAATGCAGAGGGAAAAATTGAAAGATATAAAACTAGGCTAGTAGCAAAAGGGTATACGCAAACCTATGGGGTTGACTTCCAGGAAACTTTTTCTCCGGTTGCAAAATTAAATTCAGTGCGAGTTTTATTGTCTCTTGCAGCTAACTTTGCTTGGCCATTACATCAATTTGATGTAAACAATGCATTTCTCCATTGAGACTTGGAAGAAGAAATTCACATGGAGCTACCTCCTGGCTACAACCATATTGGATCGAAAAACAAGGTGTGTAAACTAGAGAAGGCATTGTATGGCTTGAAACAGTCACCAAGAGCATGATTCGGGAGGTTCTGTAAGGCTATGAAAAACTATGGGTACAATCTGGGAGATTCTGATCACACCATGTTCTTTAAAAGGAGTGAAGGTAAAATTGCAATTCTCATTATCTATGTAGATGATATGATTATAACAGGCCATGACGAAATTAAAATTGGAAAGCTTGAAATGAAGCTGTTAAAAGATTTTTAAATGAAAAATTTGGGAGGTCTAAAATACTTTCTAATTGAAGTATCACGATAAAAAAAGGTATATTTCTCTCTCAAAGGATGTACGTTCTTGATTTCTTGGCCAAAACTAGAATGTTGGATTGTAAACTAGTTAGTACCCTAATGGAACAAAATGTGAACTTTGAGATTTGTCTTGATCAATGTCCTACGAACAAAGAAAAATACCAGAGGTTCGTTGGAAAATTAATATATTTGTCACATACTAGAAGTGACATAGCTTATGCAGTGGGAACAGTGAGTCAATTTATGCATAATTCAAGTGAAGATGACATGGGAGCTGTCACACGTATCTTACTGTCACACCCCAAACCAGGATTTCCGAGTTAGGATGTGATCAATCCCCGCCTCGTGTTTAATAATCAATAAACACGCAAGGCTAAACAACATAATAATCAAACAGCAGCAGAAGCAATATAATACAAACAAGCAATAGTCATAAATATCAAATAAACATAAATATACACATCATCCATACAATCCACCTCGGGATAAAATAAACATAACTAGTCAAAGGGATACATAATCTATCGAGTCCAATGTATATGACAAAAACATTGGACTCGCAAAACCCTAGTCAAGTACCCTAACACTATATCAAACGGCATGGCCATCGGGGACAGCTTCTGACGCCTCCTGCTGCGGACTGTCAGACTCTGTACCTGCCCACATCCATAAAAAGGAGGGGATGAGCGAATGATCGCCCAGTATGTGACCCAGTATTATCCCTTCAGGGATCCTCTTAAGTCAAAGCACATTTTAATTTGAAATCTACGTAAAGTCGGTAATTCACTTTTAATGCATATGCTGCCAAATTAAAACCTATCATAGTACTACAAAAGAAAAATATACATATAATAGATGAAATGATGCGATTATCCTATTATGCCAACATGATTAAAATTTCCCAAAATAAAATATAAGCAGAAGAATATATATATATCCTGTCGAAGTCCAGTGCAATAGGTACCGTGTGTACAAACTAATATAATAATAATACGAATAACTTTATCACCTGGTGTCGTGCCAATTTAAATTCATATATTCAAACCAATATAATCCAATAGGAGAAAACATACATGCAAGACGTAAGAATAAGTTAATCCGTTTCCTCATGAACAATGATGCCTCCATCGTCTGGCCATAAACATGAATCAAAGAGGCATGTCACCCTCAAAGGCGTGAGACCCTTTTTCCGCAGGTCTGGGCATGAGACCCACTAGAGCGTGTCATCCTTGCCGAGTATGCGACCCCTAGTGACGTGTCATCCTCGCCGGGCATGAGACTCACTAGAGCGTGGCATCCAGGACGAGTATGCGACCTCTAGTGACGTGTCACCCCAGCCTACATCACAATACCACCCCCAGGACAGCACACTGGCGCGCTGGGCATGAGACCCTCCGGAGCGTGTCATCCTCGCCGGGTATGAGACCTCCAGAGGCGTACGGTCCCAACACGCGACCTGGGGCTATGAGATAAGCCGTACTAGACTGATAGCTCCTCATGTAGAGAAGACACAGCTCGAATCGTCTTCGTGCCTCTGGGCTCGAGATCGGTCCGCACGTAATGGTAAAATGATCGAAAATAATATAATAATCCAATGCATATAATAATATAATCCTAATAAGACCATCCGAGAAATCAAGTGATCTCTCGGCTCAATGGCTAACGGGCCGACCAATTCGATACCAACCGGCCGGAACGCAGTCACTCAGTCTTCTTCTCAGCTCTCACCAATGCATATGCTAGACTACATAATATGTTGTCCTCTACGAGAAGAGGACAACTAATATCCTAATATATTATTAAATTAAGTTACGCTACTCCTAAGAAGGCGTTAAATTTTCAATTTAAAAAGGGGTCATGCAAATCCTAAATTACAGTTTAGAAAGGATTAAACATGCTCTAATGCAACTACAAAATTTAAAGTACAAATGTCAGGTCAAGTGGTCGACTGGTAAGAGTACGCCACGAAAAAGATAATGCAGATATCCCACACCTGTATGGCAAGCAGTGGTCTTACGCAAGCGCTAACCATCTCTGAAATCCGCACCATCCTCACCAGCTCCGGTATAGCCATCAGCAGGATCGGTACGCGGATCGGAATCAACGTAGGTTTGCTGACCTGTGAATTGGTCGTAAATTAATTAAATATTAAACTAATCATTCGTATCCCTTTTTCCCATTTAATGCTTCTTAACTAATGTTCTAATTTAATTAACTGACTACGGTTTGAAATTGCGATCAATCGGTTCGATCAATTTGACTAAGTTCCGATTGAGCGTGAAATTTGGTCTAACTTATTTTAAACTAAACTAACGAAATTTTAAATATTCGTTATATTTTAATTTGAAGAGAAACTGTTTAACTAATTTAATTATAACATTTAATTAAGGTTATTACATAATTTTACGATAAAAATACGTAAGGTATAATATATGTAATTTAAATTGTTACTAATTTAATTCCTAATTAAATACTTGTAATATAAAGGTGTTTCCTAATTAATTTAGCTACAATTAAATTAAATCCTAAGTACGTAACTAATAAAAATACGTTAGTTATTTAATTATTCTAATGCTTTTAAAGTCGTACAATTTAATTTAATGATTTATACGTGTTGGTTAATTTATAAGTATAAAATAATACGTGATTATCTAATTATCCTACTAAATGCAATTTCGTAATCGTAATGATTCGAAAATATTAATATGTTGTTAATTAATTATCCTCTATTAATTAACAACATATTTATTTAGAAATCATTTTCTTTAACTAAGAATTCTATTTACTTAATTTGAAAAATTCAAATTACTAAATTTTAAACATCTAATTATTTAACTATTTATTTTAAAATCTAACTACTTAATTTATTTAAATTAAAGTCCTAATTACTTATTTATTAATTTCTAATTACTTAATTTATTAACTAATTAAAATTCTAATTAACTATGTTGTGTTGAAATTAATTTATTTTAATTTATTTCATGGGGCCGAAACCTATAGTTCCAAAAATTCCTTTATTTTCTTCAATACGGGTCAGAACCCAAAACCAATGCCCAATAGGAATACCAAAAATAAATTTCAACCGAGTTCCACGTTTGAAATTAAACTTTTCATTAAAGTCCCTTGAAAAAGTGAAATTACCAAGGCCCCTAATTTTAACATATCAGTTCTTTTGATATAATATGAATTTCACATTTTAAGTAATACAACAATTAGCAAGAATGCAATCTGTTCAACAAACTAAGCGACTTCTGAAAACAGCAACCAGAAAGTATGAAGTTATCTATATAAAACAGTAGACCGTAACTACACATGTTCAGTTTAACTGCGCACAGCACATGTTTGACAAAATGCGGAAAAAGAGCAAGTATATCGGCTGTGCTCAAACATGATTCGTGTTCAATACTTAGACAAAACATACAGAAGCAACAATAACTCAGCGCCGACTGAGAAGAGGAGGGATAAAAGAACGAACGCACCTTGTCGTGGAGTCGGGGGTCGGAGGAGTCATTATTCCAGAGAGAACCATTGCCTTTGACATCGACCTGGCAGCGCCACCTCAGCCGCCGTAAAGTTTTTCGCTTGCATGAAGGGATAAGAGAACAAAGATGGGGAATCGGGGAGGAGATAAAGGCAGGAGTGGTGCTCGGCGAGAAGAGTCAAAGAGAGAGCAGAGGGGGGTGCGGGTTCTGTCGCCCAAAGAGAGAAAAAGGAGAGGGGAGCTGCGATCGGGAATAATCAAGAGAGAGAGAGAGTGTTGGAGTTCTGTGTCGCTAGAAGAAAGAAGAAGGAGAGGTGATCTGGGTATCGCGACAAAGAGAGACAGAGAGGGCAGAGGCGCTGCCATTCTCCAGCCAGCACCGAAAGGGAAAGGGGCAGGTGTCTTCAAATGGTCCCCTTTAAGATTCGTGCTGAGATTTTATTTGATGGCTCAGATTCTTTAATTCAAGAGAGGTTTATATTTAAGGATATCCCATTAACCAATTGTATTTAAATCGAGCAATTACATAACACTTGTGTTTAATAATTGATACGAGAATTTATCGAATGTTAGTCGTGCTAATTTATAGAATTAAACTATAATCTCATTTAGTCGAAAAATCCAAATTTCAAAAATTAAACATTATGATTAAACGAACCCAATACTTTTGTTGATCAATCAATTAAAACTCGACAAGAATTTACGTTTAAATTTTACTACAATTATTCGCTGATATTGTTTTATAATTTCATTCGATTCTTTTCAATACATTAACTAAAATGACATTAATATGATTATTCTCGATTAGAAATCGAAATCAGGAATCAAATTTAGGATTCGCAAATCCTTAATTGATTTAACGTGCAATTTAACGTAACCTAATTTGTAACATTTCGCAATTTGTACGTTAGATTAACACAACTATATATATAGTTTAACTATTTTATTTAATTATCTAGTTTCAAATTTGTTAAGTTTTAGATTTAAGTTTAAAATTGGTAAAATCAAATTAATTTAAATAATAAATTTTATAAAAACTTCATCATCAGATTAATTGGTTAATCTTCGTTTTGGTTAATTAATTAACCCAAGTTTTAATTAGTTGCAAAACTCGATCATTAGACTAATTAATTAGGTTTAAATTTACGGGTTATAACACTTACGATATCTCAAGGGGACACCCGGGAAAGGAATGAAATTTGAAAAGAATGAACATACAAATATTGAAGGATACACAGATGCAGATTGAGCAGGAAACATCATGGATAGGAAATCAACATCAGGTTACTTTACTTTCGTTGGGGAAACTTGGTAGCATGGAGAAGTAAGAAGCAAAATGTGGTCGCCTTATCTAGTGCTGAAGCCAAATTTAGAGGCATGGTGAAAGGAATTTGCGAACTATTATGGCTATGAAAAATGATCACCGAATTAGAACTGGAAACGGAAAAGGAGATGAAGTTGTATTGTGACAATAAGGCTGCCATTGACATTTCACATAATCCAGTGCAACCTGACAGGTCAAAACATATAGAGGTAGACAGACACTTTATTAAAGAAAAACATGATTATCACGTTATTTCTCTACCCTTTGTTAGATCAACAGAATAGGTGGCACATATTTTAACCAAGGCGGTGGCAACTAAACCATTTGAAGAAATACTGGAGAAGATCGGAATGGTAGATATATACGTAACCTCGTGAGGGGGAGTGTTAAGATTACACTTGGTTCCTGACAACTTGGGGACCAACCCGAAATAGATTTGTATCTAAAAAAATGAGGAAAGAAGATATTCAAGGATATCAATCATATATGCATCTAGTGAAATCGGAAATAGATAATTTTCTGATTATTTGTAATTCTAAGGATTGGTTTCCATGTTTAGCATGATATACAAAATATCTATGAATTGATAAATTGGCATGAAGCAGCCGTGTAATTTTATACAAGAAAAAAGGAGAAATAAAATCGGGTGGGAAGGGATATTTCTTGGAAGTCCTGTGTTCTCTTTATTTTTCAGTTAATTTGACACGCTTGCTTTAAGATAGCCAATTAATGCTCCATATAATATAAAAAATAATTAAAGACCAAATAAATAGCATATGTATTTCAAACGTTTCTGCATGTTCTTCTCCAATGTGAGGCCTCTCATCAGATAATTTTTTTTTATTAAAACATCCTGTACGTACCTGGTTTAGAATGTACCAAGTTACCTACTCATTTTTTTTTTTTCAAATAATGTACTAAATAAGTAGTTTTTATCTTAAGGAAAAACAAAGCTATATATATGTGCCTACTGGTGAATATATATGTCGATGGTTAATATCCTATAGCTGAAAGTATTATCAAACAATTTATTTAATTATGAGTACTCTAGGTTTCATGCTTTTACTTTCTAACTAGTACGCATTCCAAATTTAAAAATTTATTAATTATTTACTTTTCTATTATTTAAGAGATCTACTTTGAGTGCAAATACGGTCGCTTGTGAAGAAAATTATGTCAAAGTCCACGAAGGTTAGTCATTGAGTAACTTAGGATATATTGCATTTATTCTTTCTTTAAATGTTAGTATGCTCTTAAATTGATTAACTTTCATATTTTTTTTTTAAAGAAGTGGCAAAGCCACCGATTTCCATTATATACAGAAAACCGAAGAGTCATTACAAAGTTAACTGGTACCACCACTCAGGTACCAGTATCAAGTGCATTAGCAACCAAAAAAAATGGTATTAAGCAAATATATACCTACAAACCAAGCAATCTAACACCAACAGTGAACGAAGTTCAACAAGCAAATTACAGTATACGTACTGCGGTTTGTATGTTTAGGGGGTATAAACAGATTGGATATTTGTACATGAATTAATGTATATGGATATTTGACATATACGAAATATTATTTTATTTTAGCGGATATGGGCAAGGAGATCATTTCCAGATTCTGAGATAAGTCAGAGTGATCTAAAGTTCGTGATCCGAATTAATATGGATATAAATCAAAATAATTTAAGTCATATATCAAAATATTATTATTTGTACAAAATATATAAAAAATATAAGAAATTTTACGAATAATATGGAAAAGTACAACTCGTTAATTATGAGATAATTTGAAGAGGTGCCAAAAAATAATAATTCGGTGACTATACGGGTATCTTTGAGAAACTTTGTTACTATTATGCGATGTTATCAAAACCGGAATGGACAACAATTTAGTAAAACTTGGGATCAACGGTTTATTGGTTGGACCGGTTCAATTCCTTATATTCTAAACCAATTATAACCTATAATAGAAATGTCCAGCAATCAGCATGTATTATATTTGCGTCTAAGTCCTTTTGACGAGGAATAATAATGTCACATTTATGTAATAAGCCTTATAAGTTCAGAAAATTTGTAAATAAATCAGAAGGTTGTTGGCTAGAAAGCTCGATCCAAAATATGCTTCAATAAAGCAACAAGGAACAAAGCTTCAAGCTTTCTGAACTTGTACCTTTGATCCCTCATGTGCATTGATTAATTGTAAGAAAATTTGGAAAAAAATAATAAATAAATGAAGATCTCATTTCTTGATATATAAAAGAAAAATAGCGGGGTTGTTTGACAACATGAATGCTGAACATAATAACGGATTAGCTGTTTTACCTTTCGCAACCGTTCACCTCAAAACTTGCCGATTTGGATTGGCATGCAGCTAAAAATTGACAAAGGTGATGGAGGCGGACGAGCAGTAAAGTTTAATTGAATTAGAACATTGAATGTAATTTTGACGAGGCGGACGAGCAACAACAACTGATGCATTGGTACATCTCAAGCATCAGCGATTGCCACTCAAAGGAGGCCGAAGAGGTTGAGGCACTGACGCGGTGCGTACAGAAGAAATGTCCAATTTACATTCCGAAGTAAATTATGGCCACATTGGATCCAGACCGATCAAGAAATTGTATAGACAACCTGAAATTTGATCTTCCATAAATACATGGGCAGTTTTCTAAGAAACAATTAAATGTCATGGTCTTCTAGTAGAGTCTTGAAACAATCAAATATTCTTAATGCTTTGACCATGCAAGCATGGGTTTTGATAAGAATTAAAAACTTTGTTGGTTTACAAAAAATTAGCATTAATAGTATTTATTAGTTAGCATTTCCTATGATAGCTTTTAATTTTGTTTTACTTCAAATATGTAAGGAACCCCTGTTGGGGCAGCGAAGTTTGAATAGAAAAGTTTGTTATTCTATTGTTTTGTTCTATTTGTGACTCTTCACTCTTCTGTATTACTACTTGATTGATACATAAGCTTAACAGGCAAGATTGTACCAGACCGCTTTGCGTCAGGCACCAAGAAAAGAATGGAGGTAAGAGATAGAGGAGGTGGTGACCAGCGCGCACAGGCAGGGTTGCAGATCCAAAAAGGAAGAAAGAAGACAAAAAATGAATAGAAGTCAGAAAACCGGGTTTTAGAGCTAATTGGTTCAGCGTATATAAGAAAACCGGCTATCTAAACCGGTTTTGTCTAGTTCAGTTACCTAAGTGGTCATTTTAAAGAACTGAAAAGGATTAGGGCCTAGGACCGGTTTTTTCGGGTTGAACCACCTGGTCTGGTTCGATTTTAATAACACTCCATTTATAGATATTATTTTATGGATGCGCGTGGTATATATCATGCTTTGGCTATTTAGTTGGGCTATCATGCTTTGGGAAGTCAAGAGACCGTTTTCCTTCATGCTCATATCTTTATTTTCAAAGTTCAAATAGTCAATCTGAACCTGTTCATATTAAAATGTTCATGAAATAAAAAATTAGTAATTTTTTTTAAAACAAAACCTGTTAAATTATTTTTTCTTCTTTTTAAATAGAACCACATAATTGCATCAATACTTGAATTACAGAAATTGGAAGGAAATATGCACATGCTTATATCTACCCCGCAAGTTAATTACAGATTAGAAAAAATGTAACGTAACTTGCTGAATACATTAAACCTTTAAGCCAACTTAACGCTAATTGTAGCATTCAAAGTAATTTAATTGTAAGTGCATGCACTAATACACAATTTACTAAAAGTCATATCATCTCATTTTAAACATTATGTGTTTTGAAATTTATCCATATACTATATATATGCCTTTCACAGTGCCAGTTTTCCATAACCTTTCAAAAGAAACCAGAAAAGAAAAAAAAAATGTCTGTCTTTTTCTTTCTGTTGTTCCTCCTCTCTTGCACCACCACTGTGTTATCTACTAAAGATGATGGAACGGTGCTTCTCAAAATGAAGAAGCAATTGGGCAACCCTGACATTCTCCTTAACTGGGTCAAAGGATTTGAATACTGCGGGATTGGATTCTATAAACCACCAAAATCCTTATATATAGCATGCACTGACACCAATCGTGTAAGAAATCTCACAATCAAAAACTTAGATTTCTCGGCACCCTTTCCAAATGCCATCTGTGGCTTAAACCAACTAGAATCCCTTGAGATTTATAATTGGACCGGGCTTCATGGTGCGATTCCTTCATGCATTCATAAACTTGTCAATCTGAGATCCCTTGTTATAAGCGGGACGTCTCTCTCTGGTACTTTGCCTAGTTTTTCCAAAAATGTTCATCTAATTGGCATTACTCTATCAAACAACCACTTGTCAGGTACAATTCCAAAATCTCTCTCTACCTTACCGAACTTACAGTTATTGGATCTTTCTTCAAATTATCTCTGTGGAAAGATACCTAAGGGGGGCAACATGGGCCAATTCAAACCTGTGGGTTTTGCGAACAATACATGTCTTTGTGGGAACCCACTGCCACCCTGCTTCAATTCAGCACCTACATCTGCACCAGCACATTCGCCTGCATCCACCGCACTATTTGATTCAGCACCTGAACCTGCACCGGTATCCACCACACTATTTGATTTGGCACCTGCACATGCGCCTGTATCCCCCTCACTGTTTGATGCAGCACCCGTACCCGCACCCGCACCTACACCTATATCCACCACAGATATAGAATGGGTACCTCCACCTATTTCTCAAGATGATGTATTCCTGCTTCTCAAAATGAAGATGCAGCTAGGCTTCCCGAAAGTTCTCGATCAATGGGGGAGACTCTTCGAATTCTGTGGGTCAGAAACCAACAATTGGGAGGAAATCACCAGTCTAATTTCGACAGTATCTATAGATTGTACCTTCACCGGTCGTGTAAGCTATATTGTACTAGAAAACGTACCTGTCTCCGCACCATTTCCAGATGCCATTTGCGGCTTTACCGAACTGGAAGGCTTGGAGATCTACAACTCTCCAGGGCTTCATGGTTCAATTCCATCCTGCTTGAGTGAATTTGTCAATCTTAAGTTCCTCATTATTAAAGACACATCTCTCTCTGGTTCTATTCCTAATTTATCCAAAAATACCAATCTCGAAACCATTATTCTAAATAACAACCACCTGTCTGGTACAATTCCACTATCTTTCTCTACCTTCCCATTATTGTTTTTGGATCTTTCTTCAAATTACCTCTGTGGAGAGATACCTAATTTAGCAAATTCAATACCTAATATAGCAAATGCAATGGGGAAATTCGATGCCACAAACTTTGCAAACAATATATGCCTTTGTGGGAACCCACTGCCACCATGCAACAATTTAGCACCAACATCTGCACCTGCACCAGCACCTCAAGTGTCTGCGCTTGTGCCTTGATTCCACCACACGACTTCATTCAACACCTGAAGTGCCACTTTGACATATATTTGTTGATCAAATAAGTCAAATATACATATGTGATGTTGTTTTCATGTATCCAATAATTTTGTGGCTTGGGTGTTTTTAATAAAATGTAATATTCATTCGATGATCATATAGTGTGATTTTTTTCCTAAATTTGTGACATATTGCAAAAAATATTGCTTTTTTTTCATGCCTTTTAAGCATACATGAATATATTAATCGCATAATCAGAAGAAAAAAAAAAGGATATTGACCCAAATGAGAGAAAACTGACATTGACTTGGTAAATTCTGATTTCTTCTTGGTTAATTCTAATGGATATACTTGTCTCCAATACCCATCCCTACTACAAAAAAGGCAAGCACCATTGCCATATTACTATCGGTTTTTGTTAGAAACCAATGGTGTTTGTATTTAGGGGCAAAATGGTAGAAAGTTGGTGATCAATACTGATGGTTCAATTCAAAGCAACCGTTGGTGTAAATGGACAATGCTACACTATCGGTTACTTTGACAGACGGTTTTACATGTGTTTACCAACTGCTGAACTATATTGTTAGTAATTATTGGAACTTATTGAAAATGTTATTTATGAAGAAACGATGGTGTTGAGTTATACAGATTTCCCATTAACTTAGAGTCTGATATACACAAACTATTTGTATATTAAAATAGATGGTGTGTTGCGCTATAGTATATAAACAGCCGCCCCTTAAATCTCTCTTACAGTCGCCTCTGTTCTCTCTCATTTTGTCTCCGTATAGGTGAAAACCCACTCTTTTATTCACCAAACAGCATAAAATATGTCTAAAATGATCATTATATGGAGACGACCATCGATAATCTGGACAACACATCACATTTTGGATAGCTCAGATTTACATATTTATAAATAAGAGGAGGGTTCTAGCACCTCATGTCTTTCATACCTCAGCATGCCTCATATTTAATATTTTTTTTTTCAAAGTACAAACTGTCTATGTGAACCACTCAACATGATATCCATACTAAAATATACATGGGGATGAAATTTTGTAATTTTTGCAAAAATTTTACTATTTTTTATGATAGGTACCAAATCACATTGGTATGCCTTCAATTCCTGACAAATTCCTTCACTTTTCTAATAATATATTCATCCAAATTTAGGAAATTCATAAATTTTTTGTTCAAAACTCAGGAATGTGAAAGATTAGCCTAGGAGTACGGGGTTATCAAATTGAATTCATATCGATACCTAGGTATGTAACTTAGTTGTGCAGTTTGAGTAAGTTATTATGTTTCTTGTTTCTTGAAATGTCTTGTAATGGCATCGGTGTTTCTGTGAGATGCATCGGTGTTTCTTGAGATGTGGATAGTTAGCAGCTAGTTAGAAAAAAAATTTAGAAATGAGTTTTAACATGCTTAATTTAGTTGTAAATTAGTGTACAAATGCTAGTCAAACAAATTAAGTGTAATTGTCATATTTTTATAATTCACTACTAGTATTTTGTTATTTAGTGACATGGTTGATACAGTTTTAATTGTTGGGATTGTGATTGTTGAAAATTATTTTCTAGCAAATCAACAACTTGAGTGAAACATTTAAAAAAAAAACTGTGAACATGTGTCAACACCAATGGTTAAAACAGAAGTGTTATAAGGTTAACAGCGTTATTTATAATGGACAAAGACTCAAACCCATCGGTTCGTTCTTAAAGAACGGATGTTATTCCTACTTCAATGGTCATCTAATAAATGGGAAAACAAGTAACACCATCTGGTCGTTAAGTTGAATAGGTGGTTGAAAAGGAACAACACCCTCCGTAGAGGCAGATTCATAATTAATGAATCAGATTTAAATAGTTAATTAGATTCAAATTCATTAACTAATTGGGTACTAGATTAAAAACAATGTTTTAACTTATAATTTATGATGCTCTAACTTATAATTCTAATTGCCGATTATAATTCAAAAACTTATTTAATTTTAATTCTAAATTTAATCCGAATTACAAATCAGAATTTTAAAGAGGGGCAATTTTTTTTTCAGAAAACTAAAGTCGGTCGGGACCGATAAATATCATAAAAATTCAAAATCCAGAGAGGACAGTTGACCCCTCCTGGTCCAATGTGAGTCTGCCCCTTCATGCACGTGTAGCAACCATGGCAGAGATGAGCTCCGCTTAGTAGGAGGATTGTGAGGAGAAAGGAAAGCATATTATGGGAATTAAAAGCTCTTGTTACACTTAAAGACATTTTTGGGAAACGGATAATATGAGCCAAATGGGAATGGGGAGCTCGCGTTACTTGTTATAAACACATTTGTTGAATCCATCTCAAACGAGAAATTTTATTTATAGAAATTATTATTAAATAATAACAAGAAATAGAAAGAGTGTTGGTATTTTTTGATTGCATAGATAGATCCGAAAAAAAACATTCCAATTTAAATTTTGGATTCGAAATTTTTCTTCAGATTCAAAGTATTTTTTTTTGTTGGCCACAACATCAAAAATAAGCACACGAAGAAATGGACAACTTTGGATTTGAAAACAAAATTGTTGCTCCAAAGAGCGAATTCTTTGTGGCCATTGGATTGTGAAGTTGTTGTCATTGGATTGTTAAGATATGGGCGCGAGGAAAAAAAAAAAACTTTGAATCCGAAGAAACTTCCAGATCCATCTATACCATGGAAAATTCAAAGTACTCTTTATGTTTCTCTATATTATTTATTAATAGTTTCTAGAAATAAAAAAAGATCTTTCCAAATTTTAATCCCAATCCAGTTTTATCTCACACAAGTTTCTTTTTTTGAAGAAGTGGTGAGCAAAGCTCGAACTCTCAACCCTTGAGTATCTAATAGTCCTAGGACTTTTTTCTAGCCAACTATACTACTGCTCCATTCTCAAATCTCACACAATTTTTCTCTGTTTCATGTCAAAAAAATCTCACACAATTTTCATTGCACACTAACACTGATTACATAAAATCCTATCCTTTCTTTCCCCATTCTTTTATTTGATGATTCTCCTTGGCCTGTAAGCACATGGTGACGTCCTTAATATATATATAAATTTGGATCTGGTGTAAGTGTTCTTTGCCATTTTAGCATCTAATTAATATTCGCCTCACCGATCACGTTGTATTTGTGATGCGACTCCATCATGATCAATCACATGGCCAGGAGATGAATTAGCTACACATCTGTTTAGTTGTTTCTATTTTTGGGTAGCTATTTTTGGGTAGAACGTGTAATAGGATTATGGGGAGTTTTTCTATTTCTTTAAGGTGCACATTCTTGCTAGAAATAGAGAATGCCAGAAATAGAGAACGTGGTCTAGCTGTAACTCCTATTTCTAGGTTCACTTCTCCTATTTAAATACAGGGCTGTTTGTATTGTATTGTATTAAGAGAAATAATAAGATTAAGGTTTCCTTTGCCAGAATATTCTCTCTTTCTCTCTCTCTCTTATTCTCTAGATCCCTAACAAAACTGGTATCAGAGCCAGGTTCGCTGCCGACAGTCCGTTCGGCAGTTCCAGGGTTCTCCGATCAGTCCACTGTCGCTAGAATTTCAGTTTGGCTTCCTCAATGGCATCCGCATCTTCTCGAATCGACTTGGCACCGCTGACCTCCACCACCAAGTTCCATCTGTGGCAAGTTAAGATGAAATCTCTCCTAACTTCTCTAGATCTCGAAGAAGCTCTTCTTGGTGTCGACAAAATCACAGGCACAGATGACGAGAAAAAGAGGAAAGACTGCAAAGCCCTTGCACAGATCATGTTAAATCTCTCCAACGAAATTCTACAACAAGTTCACAAGGAGACAACCACCAAGAGCCTATGGGAGAAGTTGGAGTCTCTGCTCATGACAAAGACACCCGCAACGCGGCTGTATGCAAAGGCCCGACTCTTCTCTCACAGGATGGAAGGTAAAGCCTTGAAAATTTATTTAGAGGAATTTCGTGAGATAGTAAATGACCTAGAAAACCTCGGTGTGAAAACGGATGATGAGGATTTAGCCATATTGTTGTTGTACCATCTACCCGCATCCTATACTCATTTTAGGGATACCCTTTTGTATGGTAAGCAGACCATAACTTTAGATGAGGTCATGACCAGCCTCCTGTCAAAGGATATGATGGACTCATCTAAAATTGAGAATAGTGGAGAAGGATTGTATACAAGGGGTAGATCCAATGAGAGGGACAATTCCGGAAAAACACGGTATAGGTCAAAATCTCAACATAAAAATCTTATTTGCAACTATTGTAAGAAGAAAGGTCACATTAAGAAGAATTGTTTTAAGTTGCAAAATAAGAATAAGGCCAAGGCAGAGGAAGGAAATTCATCAAATCATGATAGTGCGGATTATGTTTCTGATGATCTCGCATTAATGGTAGAAGGGAATATTGATGGTGAGAGTTCAAATGCATTTTTGGTCGAAAATTTAAGGGATAAGAGGAGACAGGAGTGGACTCTTGATTCAGCATGTACATTCCATATAACACCAAATAGAAGTTGGTTTATAGAATATACCTCTGTAGAAAATGGGGTAGTTTATATGGGGAATGAAGCATCTTGTGCAATTAAAGGAATAGGTTCAGTTCAAATTCGCACCAAAGAAGGCCCAGTTCGCACCCTAAATGATGTAAGATATGTCCCTGAAATGAAAAGGAATCTAATTTCCTTAAGTGCTTTAGAATATAAAGGCTTTCATTTTTCAGCAAGGGATGGTATTTTGAAAATTTCAAGAGGTCAATTAGTGGTGATGAAAGGCATAAGGAAAGGCAACCTCTACATACTGGAGGGTGAAACAATGGAGAGTAGTGCTTGTGCTGTAGAGGCCAAAGATGACACAAAATTATGGCATTTACGCCTAGGCCACATGGGTGATCGTGGTTTGAATGAATTATGTAAGCGTGGTCTACTTGGCAAATGCAATATTTTCAAAGTTGGTTTATGTGAGCATTGTCTGTTTGGAAAACAAAAGAGGGTATCATTCAACCGAACCGCTAAACATGTGACAAAAGGCATTTTGGACTACTTACACGCCGATGTTTGGGGGCCTTCGCGTCAAGCATCGCTTAATGGGGCCCGGTACTTTGTCACCTTCATCGATAATTTTTCAAGGAAGGTATGGGTTTATTTTATGAAAAATAAATCGGATGCTTTTAGTAATTTTAAAGTCTGGAAGGCTATGATAGAAAAACAAACGGGTCGTGTAGTAAAGAAATTAAGAACCGATAATGGGATGGAATTTTGTTCGGGGGAATTTAATCGGTTTTGTCAAGAGAATGGAATTGTTAGACATATGACAGTTCCATATACCCCTCAACAAAACGGAGTTGCGGAAAGATTGAACCGTACACTTCTTGAGAAAGCAAGGTGTATGCTTTCAAATTGCGGTTTGGGAAAGAGATTTTGGGCAGAAGCGGTAAATACGGCTTCCCATATTGTGAACTGTTCCCCACATGCTTCTCTTGACATGAAAACACCTGAAGAATTGTGGTCAGGTAAACCAGCAGATTATGGCGACTTGAAGATTTTTGGATGTCATGCATATGCACACGTAAGAGAGGGTAAACTTGATCCACGTTCTGTGAAGTGCATCTTTCTTGGGTTCTCACCTGGTGTAAAAGGTTATAGACTCTGGAACCCTCAAACATCCAAAATACTTGTATCTAGAGATGTAGTTTTTGATGAAAATTCTGTTTTGAAAAATAAGCAAGATATTACAGAAGCAAGCAATTCTCTGTCCTTTGATGGTGATCAATTGGAGAAAACACAACAAAGCCACCTCTCTGATGCATCACCTGGTACCACCATTCAGTTCAGCATGATACCCCCTGGTGAGGTGACGCAGCATGCAACCTCTACTGACACCACTAACCAGCAGCAGCCCAGTGCGCCAGAAAACCGTCCTGGTTCAGGTGGAGTGCAAGGAAGAAGCCAGAAACAGTCCTCTGTGACTCCAGAAGGTGTTCAAACACAAACAATTGCTGCTGCTCGTTCAAGAAGAGAAATTAGAGCTCCAAAGAGGCTGATTGAAGAAACAAATTTTGTTGGCTTTGCATGTGCAGTAGCAACCGAATTGGAGTCTGACGAACCCACATCATACTGTGAAGCATTGAGCAGCCCAGATTCTGACAAATGGGTGGAGGCGATGCAGGAGGAGATGCAGTCACTTCAACAAAATTCGACGTGGCGTTTGACGAAATTACCCCCCGGCAAAAGGGCAATTAAATGCAAGTGGATTTTCAAGAAAAAAGAAGGAATACCGGGGGTTGAAGACATGCGTTACAAGGCTCGATTGGTTGCAAAAGGGTACAGTCAAATTCCAGGTGTTGACTTTAATGATATCTTCTCCCCAGTAGTCAAGCATACTTCAATTAGATTGTTTCTCGGGTTGGTTGCTCGAGATGATTTGGAGCTGGAACAACTAGATGTTAAAACAGCTTTTCTACATGGGGAGTTAGACGAGGAGATTTATATGGAGCAACCAGAAGGTAACCATGTTAAAGGAAAAGATCATTTAGTATGCAAATTACAAAAGTCTCTTTATGGCCTTAAGCAATCACCACGTCAATGGTATAAGAAATTTGATCATTTTGTTTTGCAAATTGGTTTCAAGAGGAGTGATTATGATGCTTGTGTTTACTGTAAGAGAAGTCAGACCTCTTTTGCATATTTGTTATTGTATGTTGATGACATGCTCTTAGCTGCCAAAAGTTTGGAGGAGATCAAAGAAATTAAGTTGCAGTTGGAGTCTGAATTTCATATGAAGGATCTTGGGGCAGCAAGAAAGATTTTAGGCATGGAAATTTCGAGAGATAGAAGGAATTCAAAATTGTACCTATCTCAAGAGAACTATGTTCTTAAAATTTTGGAGAGGTTTGGGATGGATAAAGCAAAAGCAGTAAACACACCCATGACAGCACACTTCAAATTGTCAAAACAACAAGCACCTGTTTCTCAACAAGAGGTAGAAGAAATGGCAAAAATACCATATGCAAGCGCGGTGGGATCATTGATGTATGCAATGGTGTGCACCCGTCCAGATCTAGCACATGCCGTGAGTGTTGTGAGTCGTTTTATGGCAAATCCGGCGAAGGAACACTGGCAAGCAGTGAAATGGATTTTCAGATATCTCAAGGGCACACATTCAAGCCACCTCGAATTTTCAAGAGATACTACAAACCTGATAGGCTATGTAGATGCAGATTATGCAGGATGTCTGGATACCCGACGGTCAACATCAGCATATGTGTTTACTTTTGGAGGATGTGCAGTAAGTTGGAGATCAAGGCTTCAAGAGTGTGTAGCATTATCTACCACTGAAGCAGAATACATGGCCCTCTCAGATGCAATTAAGGAGGCGATTTGGCTTCGAAATATTCATGGTGAATTAACTCAAGGCATTCAGAAGTTAAGGATTATGTGCGATAGCCAAAGCGCAATATACCTCACTAAAGATAGTATGTTTCATGAGCGTACTAAGCACATAGATGTGAGATATCATAAGCTGCGCGAAGTTTTGGCAGAAGGTGACATAATTGTGGAGAAAGTCAGTACATCTGACAATGCAGCAGACATGTTGACAAAAGTCCTTACTTTAACTAAATTCAAACATTGTTTGGATTTAGTTAACTTGATGTAGCAAGGAGAAAGGTCAACAAAATTAAGGGCAAGGGAAACATGGAGTCAGGATTCATGAATGAAGTCGAGGTGGAGATTTGTGATGCGACTCCATCATGATCAATCACATGGCCAGGAGATGAATTAGCTACACATCTGTTTAGTTGTTTCTATTTTTGGGTAGCTATTTTTGGGTAGAACGTGTAATAGGATTATGGGGAATTTTTCTATTTCTTTAAGGTGCACATTCTTGCTAGAAATAGAGAATGCCAGAAATAGAGAACGTGGTCTAGCTGTAACTCCTATTTCTAGGTTCACTTCTCCTATTTAAATACAGGGCTGTTTGTATTGTATTGTATTAAGAGAAATAATAAGATTAAGGTTTCCTTTGCCAGAATATTCTCTCTTATTCTCTAGATCCCTAACAGTATTTAGTTTTTTATCCAATCTATATTAGTTGAGTAGAACATGCATCTTGCAATTATCCTAATAAGCCCAAGGATATATAACATATTTAACAAAATGAAGAAAACACAATGTCCAAAGGATATATTAAAATAATGTTATATTATCAATGAAAACTGTAAGATGGCTGGTTGCCAACTTACCCTCAAAAAAAAAAAAATGTTATAAATCTATAGTAACTTGATTATCATTTTAAATGTTCCACTGGCATTGGTTACAAGTAACAACTATATTCTTTCATTCTCGAGTGGGAAAAAATGGGTGTCGTGACCGTGATGTGATTGACATGCCGTGATTTGGTTCCGGGCCGTGCCATGATTGTAACATCCCAATTTTCGAACACTTGTAGATTTATCTAACTTGAAGTGAAGTGTGTTTAAAATAGCAACATGAATTTTCAAGTGTATCTATAAGACTCTGCAGTTGGAAAATTTGAAAACAATATTGTAAAATTCTTGACTAATCTAGATTGATAAGTTTATTAAGTGTTTATAATTTCCTTAACTTATGGTAAATTAATATGAATTATTTGAAAATTCAATTGTAAGTAACATTGTGTTAATTCTTGTATTTTAAAAGTCAAGTTTATTTATAAAACTTCCAGGGGTTAAGTGAAAAAAATCACTAATCATTTAATAAAAATGATAGATAACAGAATTTCTTTTTAAGTTATAAAATTAAATGTGGGACACTTGGCAGTCATGCATCTCATTCCTATTATTAAATTTTAAAAAGTTTAAAAACTCACCTAATTAACTTCTAAGTTCTCTACACGTGCCACTGCCTCCAAATTTTATTCTTTTCTTTTGTCTTTCTCTCTCCCGTTAAAGTTAGACCACCATTGAAATTATCGGAGAGATAAGGGAGAAACCAAGAAAGAAAAATAATGGAGAGAAAATAGCGGAGAGAAGAGAATTGATGGTGCCGATAAGTTCACAACAAGAACAGAGGAAAAGAAAGGATGGCAACAGCTTCTCTGGTGACCAAGCAACAACAAGAGGCACGGAAGTAGAGACACTCAAAGTTCTTGTCACTCTTTTCAGAGCCGACTGATTTCATTGCGTTCGTACATTCAAATAATCGGTACTTACATTCTTTTGCTTTGTCACACGTGAGGGTTGCATGGAAGGGCTGAACCTAATTCTTATTTAGTTCTTGGTTGATTTGTCATTGAACCTTGGATAATTGAATAGAAATTGTTGTACTTTGATTACCCGTTGAATTGATTGATTTAGGATGTTGTGAGTAAATTCTCGATTCCATCTCCTTGAAATTTAGTTGGTTATGATATATTTTGAGGAACTGCTAGGTTGACTAAATTGAATTCCAGCAGGGAATGTTGCCTTACTATTTTCCATCCAGAAAATAGGTTTTACAGTTATTCTTCCGTTTGATGAAACAATGGTAAATTGTAGCAAATTGTAAATGACCAGTAGACCCAAATTACGAGTCGTGCTTGAGTTTTACTAATTTTGAGTAAATTGAAATTGATGGTGAAAGAAAAAGAAGAAGAAGAACATAGTGAAGAAAAGAAAGGAGAGAGGTGTGTCGATGGCCTTACGCGGGTGGTGATGAGAAGAACACAAAGGTGAAGGAAATTTTCAGTTTGCTTGATTACTTGCTGGTGAACTCGTGGCTACTCCTGAACGACAAAAATAGCTTGATTACGAATAGCAAACTTGACTTCGAGCAACGTCATGCTGTCGTTAACAGGTGCGGATTTCGAGTTATTCTCAGATTCCTCTAACTTATTTTATTGTTGTTGTTTGCTTGTCAATTCCCTTGCTTGTTATTGTTGCTTGATTGTTTGTTTAGTTGCTAATTGGTTGTATTGTTGATGCTTGCTTGGTTGCTTGCTTGGCTGCTTGATTGGTAATTACTTGTAGTTGTTAAGTTCTTGAATGTTCTTTTGAAGTGCATAGCTTGAATGCATGAGTTGTCATAAGGAGCATGCACATATACTCTAGAATTGAATTGGGACAAAACTTGAAGAGTTCAGTGGCAAAATAAGATTGTAGTATATGCTAGTGTTATATTTTAGAATAAAGCATGAAGATGCATGATCTATATTTTTATATCAAAAATCTGAAAATGAAGTATGATGTTCAAATTTAGAATTTGGTTTTGAATATGACATGATTTGCATCAAGTGTTTGAGTTGCATTGCATATGCATAGATGATATAGAACATGAGTTGAACTAGAACTTTTGCATGATATATTTGCATGCATGATACATAGCATGATATGAACTATTTACTTGCATTAAATGAACTATCAATGGAAATGTGAATATGACTTGCATCTATAGAGCACATTATTTGCTTGTATATGGAATGTCTTGTATGTACTTTGATGGGAATTGAAGAATGAAATCCGAGGGTCATGTAGGCGCCATATTCGGGTAGCGCATGGCAAAAGCTGTGTAGGCGCCATATTCGGGTAGCGCATGGCAAAAGCTGTGTAGGCGCCATATTCGGGTAGCGCATGGCAAAAGCTGTGTAGGCGCCATATTCGGGTAGCGCATGGCAAGAGCTGTGTAGGCGCCATATTCGGGTAGCGCATGGCGAGAGCTGTGTAGGCGCCATATTCGGGTAGCGCATGGCGAGAGCTGTGTAGGCGCCATATTCAGAACTTGTAGAGCATGACCGGATTTATGCTTGGTGTAAGAACTTGTAACGCATGATAAACAAAAGAAAATATTTGAGAATTGCTCTACTTGAACAATAGTGTGAATGTTGAATTTATTTAGTTTTTCCTCTTGACTTGATTGCGGTGTTACTTTTTATAATTGTGTTCAATATATAGCTAATTGATCCATAAGCTTTTAGGTTGCATAATTGAATTCTTTCATAAATTTCTTATTTGCATCACATGCGAGTATATAGAAGACATGAGTTGAACCATGCTGATAGTTGATATGCATGGCATGTAGATATATTTTCTAAAACTGGTGCATGACATAATAGGGAATGCCGAAATAGGAGTTCGATGTAGATGAATCATTTGCGTGATATGAATGCATAGCTTATCTCATGAACATATGACATGGATACATTAGGTTGCATATGAGGCATGAACATAATATCTGAAAGTAAAGTATGGTTGATTTTAAAGCATTTGAGTAAAACATGAGTTATAGTTGAGTAATGCATAGTAAATTTTATAAAGTTCAGGGTTGCTGATTTTTGTTATCATAAATGAGTATTCCGTAAAGTAAAATTCTCTTATTTTCATTGACTGATTATAGTTGGTAACTTAGATTCATTGGTTCTTATATTATTAATTGTAGTGTATATTTTTAGTGCTCGGTGTTGTTCAGTTTCAGTTGGTCGGATCTAGGGATAACTCGACTGGAACTGAATACCGCACTGGGAGATTTTCAATCTCTCATCTTTCCACTTTGTGGGTTCCAGGTACAAAACACAAGATAAGGAAATACGATTTCGAACTTGAAGACTGTGGGACTTGCAACGAAAAGAAAAAAAAAGTAAGTTGTGTCATTGGTAATGTATATGTATATATGTGATTCTGTAAAATGATAGAAATCGCCTTGCGCTAATGAGCGCGGCGGGTTGTCGGCCCCGTTGTCGGGGTGTGACAACTAAAGTGGTATCAGAGCAAAAATACATATATATATTATCAATGACACACCACAGTTCTGACTTCATCTTAAGCAAGTTGAGGTTTTAAAGAAATACGTCTTTAGATGTTAATCAGATCTCTTGAATCTTAATGATACAAAAAGTACGAGAGGACTACTTGTGATGATGATAATTTATCAGAAAGGCGCAGCGGAAGCATGATGTATATTGAGACTTAAAATCATGATACGCCTCTCGACTCGAAAATGACTAAGTGTATTCTTAAGGGGGGAGGATCGTAGTATCATTATATTCGAACGAGAGACCTAACCTAGGTATGTTCAGGGGACTGAACATATTTTAAGGGGGGAGGAATTGTAACATCCCAATTTTCGAACACTTGTAGATTTATCTAACTTGAAGTGAAGTGTGTTTAAAATAGCAACATGAATTTTCAAGTGTATCTATAAGACTCTGCAGTTGGAAAATTTGAAAACAATATTGTAAAATTCTTGACTAATCTAGATTGATAAGTTTATTAAGTGTTTATAATACAAATTATGAAAATGTCGTGACTTATTTAAAATTTCATTAACTTATGGTAAATTAATATGAATTATTTGAAAATTCAATTGTAAGTAACATTGTGTTAATTCTTGTATTTTAAAAGTCAAGTTTATTTATAAAACTTCCAGGGGTTAAGTGAAAAAAATCACTAATCATTTAATAAAAATGATAGATAACAGAATTTCTTTTTAAGTTATAAAATTAAATGTGGGACACTTGGCAGTCATGCATCTCATTCCTATTATTAAATTTTAAAAAGTTTAAAAACTCACCTAATTAACTTCTAAGTTCTCTACACGTGCCACTGCCTCCAAATTTTATTCTTTTCTTTTGTCTTTCTCTCTCCCGTTAAAGTTAGACCACCATTGAAATTATCGGAGAGATAAGGGAGAAACCAAGAAAGAAAAATAATGGAGAGAAAATAGCGGAGAGAAGAGAATTGATGGTGCCGATAAGTTCACAACAAGAACAGAGGAAAAGAAAGGATGGCAACAGCTTCTCTGGTGACCAAGCAACAACAAGAGGCACGGAAGTAGAGACACTCAAAGTTCTTGTCACTCTTTTCAGAGCCGACTGATTTCATTGCGTTCGTACATTCAAATAATCGGTACTTACATTCTTTTGCTTTGTCACACGTGAGGGTTGCATGGAAGGGCTGAACCTAATTCTTATTTAGTTCTTGGTTGATTTGTCATTGAACCTTGGATAATTGAATAGAAATTGTTGTACTTTGATTACCCGTTGAATTGATTGATTTAGGATGTTGTGAGTAAATTCTCGATTCCATCTCCTTGAAATTTAGTTGGTTATGATATATTTTGAGGAACTGCTAGGTTGACTAAATTGAATTCCAGCAGGGAATGTTGCCTTACTATTTTCCATCCAGAAAATAGGTTTTACAGTTATTCTTCCGTTTGATGAAACAATGGTAAATTGTAGCAAATTGTAAATGACCAGTAGACCCAAATTACGAGTCGTGCTTGAGTTTTACTAATTTTGAGTAAATTGAAATTGATGGTGAAAGAAAAAGAAGAAGAAGAACATAGTGAAGAAAAGAAAGGAGAGAGGTGTGTCGATGGCCTTACGCGGGTGGTGATGAGAAGAACACAAAGGTGAAGGAAATTTTCAGTTTGCTTGATTACTTGCTGGTGAACTCGTGGCTACTCCTGAACGACAAAAATAGCTTGATTACGAATAGCAAACTTGACTTCGAGCAACGTCATGCTGTCGTTAACAGGTGCGGATTTCGAGTTATTCTCAGATTCCTCTAACTTATTTTATTGTTGTTGTTTGCTTGTCAATTCCCTTGCTTGTTATTGTTGCTTGATTGTTTGTTTAGTTGCTAATTGGTTGTATTGTTGATGCTTGCTTGGTTGCTTGCTTGGCTGCTTGATTGGTAATTACTTGTAGTTGTTAAGTTCTTGAATGTTCTTTTGAAGTGCATAGCTTGAATGCATGAGTTGTCATAAGGAGCATGCACATATACTCTAGAATTGAATTGGGACAAAACTTGAAGAGTTCAGTGGCAAAATAAGATTGTAGTATATGCTAGTGTTATATTTTAGAATAAAGCATGAAGATGCATGATCTATATTTTTATATCAAAAATCTGAAAATGAAGTATGATGTTCAAATTTAGAATTTGGTTTTGAATATGACATGATTTGCATCAAGTGTTTGAGTTGCATTGCATATGCATAGATGATATAGAACATGAGTTGAACTAGAACTTTTGCATGATATATTTGCATGCATGATACATAGCATGATATGAACTATTTACTTGCATTAAATGAACTATCAATGGAAATGTGAATATGACTTGCATCTATAGAGCACATTATTTGCTTGTATATGGAATGTCTTGTATGTACTTTGATGGGAATTGAAGAATGAAATCCGAGGGTCATGTAGGCGCCATATTCGGGTAGCGCATGGCAAAAGCTGTGTAGGCGCCATATTCGGGTAGCGCATGGCAAAAGCTGTGTAGGCGCCATATTCGGGTAGCGCATGGCAAAAGCTGTGTAGGCGCCATATTCGGGTAGCGCATGGCAAGAGCTGTGTAGGCGCCATATTCGGGTAGCGCATGGCGAGAGCTGTGTAGGCGCCATATTCGGGTAGCGCATGGCGAGAGCTGTGTAGGCGCCATATTCAGAACTTGTAGAGCATGACCGGATTTATGCTTGGTGTAAGAACTTGTAACGCATGATAAACAAAAGAAAATATTTGAGAATTGCTCTACTTGAACAATAGTGTGAATGTTGAATTTATTTAGTTTTTCCTCTTGACTTGATTGCGGTGTTACTTTTTATAATTGTGTTCAATATATAGCTAATTGATCCATAAGCTTTTAGGTTGCATAATTGAATTCTTTCATAAATTTCTTATTTGCATCACATGCGAGTATATAGAAGACATGAGTTGAACCATGCTGATAGTTGATATGCATGGCATGTAGATATATTTTCTAAAACTGGTGCATGACATAATAGGGAATGCCGAAATAGGAGTTCGATGTAGATGAATCATTTGCGTGATATGAATGCATAGCTTATCTCATGAACATATGACATGGATACATTAGGTTGCATATGAGGCATGAACATAATATCTGAAAGTAAAGTATGGTTGATTTTAAAGCATTTGAGTAAAACATGAGTTATAGTTGAGTAATGCATAGTAAATTTTATAAAGTTCAGGGTTGCTGATTTTTGTTATCATAAATGAGTATTCCGTAAAGTAAAATTCTCTTATTTTCATTGACTGATTATAGTTGGTAACTTAGATTCATTGGTTCTTATATTATTAATTGTAGTGTATATTTTTAGTGCTCGGTGTTGTTCAGTTTCAGTTGGTCGGATCTAGGGATAACTCGACTGGAACTGAATACCGCACTGGGAGATTTTCAATCTCTCATCTTTCCACTTTGTGGGTTCCAGGTACAAAACACAAGATAAGGAAATACGATTTCGAACTTGAAGACTGTGGGACTTGCAACGAAAAGAAAAAAAAAGTAAGTTGTGTCATTGGTAATGTATATGTATATATGTGATTCTGTAAAATGATAGAAATCGCCTTGCGCTAATGAGCGCGGCGGGTTGTCGGCCCCGTTGTCGGGGTGTGACAATGATCAAGTCAATTTTTCACGTGCCGTGTCGTGCCGTGACTAAAATGTCGAGGGGTGGTCACAGAAAGAGAATAGCCACGCCATGCGAGTCACAACATGTCCAAACGTGTCATGTCCAAACATGAGGTCACATTAAACAATATTTTTCATAAATTATTTAAGTTTATTCAAGATTCATCATTTGATCAAGATCTAGCAGTCCTAATTACACGTGACTCGCATGACCACATGTCGTGACCTGATCTTTAGCGTGACGTGTCGTGTCGAATTTTCAAAAGATGGTCACAGCACTCGAATGGACACGACATGAGATACGTGATCACGGTACATAACTAACACGTGTGCCGTGCTGTTTCGTACGGTTCCATGACAGAGCCGGCTCCACCGTACCATATTTCCTACTCTACTTCATTCAGGGTAATTATGATAATAATAGAAAATTGGCAATTAAAACTAAGCCATTAATCATTTCCAATCAGAGTCAACGAAGAAAGATGGGATCCTCAATTCCTGATCCTTCCACTGTTCCAGAGCCTCCAATTTCAAACAGAGAAATAAGAGAAGCTTACAATGCTCTGCAGCAATGGCACCAAGATCTCAACTCTCACTGTACTCCTACTGATAAGCCTCCCCAACCTCTCCCATGGATGGTACACCAGGATATTCACCTTTGGAGATTCACTTACTGATACCGGCAACTTTAAGCACATTGTTGGTAACGACACTACCTATCTTGGTACCCATCCCCCTTATGGAGAGACCTACTTTCACCGCCCCACCGGCCGCTACTCCGATGGCCGTGTTTTTTCGGACTTTTTTGGTTAGAGTTCTTCTCTCTGAAATATATATATATATATATATATATATATATATATATATATATATATATATATATATACTGGTTTACTTAATTAGTTGTGTACTTTTGGTTAGTACACCTGATTCATCTCACTGAAAGTGGTCTGGATTGAACATGTGTAGATTTCACCATATACTTCATATATATATATTTTAATTTGTGAAGGAAATTCGCCAAAGAAAATTAGCAAATTTTATAATGTTAAACAACTTTATATTTGATCTATTTTGGTAAATGGTATGCAGATATGAATAATATAAATATGATGTCATCTTCAGGCTACTAAAAACATTGATGCTAGTCACAAGTATGAGCTTTGTTGCCTTGTTGGGTGCTATCCCTGAAACATTGTACATTAGAAAGTAGCCGGAAATTTGCAAATTGTACAAAGATTAATATTAAACTCAGCTTGTTGCAATTAAATGTCATAACATTCAAATGTATATATAATTTGATGTAGCTGAAGCTCTTGGTTTTCCATTTCCAATACCATACCTTGATGGGAAAACAGCAGAGGACTTTCAGTTTGGTGCCAATTTCGCCGTAGGAGGTGCAACAGCTATGAACCATTCTTTCTTCAAGGAAAATGGAATATCAGTTGATCCAAGGGTTGGCTTCTTGGCACTTCAGATCCAATGGTTCAAACAGCTACTCAAGATGGTATGCTCTGATTCAGGTATCTTTGTTTAAATTAACCATGGATGCATTTAATTATTGGTTTGTTTTATTCCTTTCTTGGTGTTTGTTCAATTTCATGACACTAGTTTTATGTATAATCCTGAGCAGGGGGGGGCGCGGGGTGGACCCGAGAGTTAACCCTCAAGTAACTCTCAGTGATTAAATTAATCTCACTATTGTAAACTGTTCGGGTAGAAGCCCTTAAGACCTGCTCTAGTTTGTAAAGTATTTCCTATGTGATTAAGAACTTGGTTCTTGATAAAACTAAGTAATCATGATATGTTATACAGATTGCAGCGACATCATGCGAAGGTCCTTCTTCCTGGTAGGCGAGATTGGAGTAAATGATTATCTCATACCATCAGCTCAGGATATACCATTTAGAGATATATATAACTTTGTACCAGGAGTTATCAGTGCCATTAGTTCCAGCATTAAGGTTCTCATTCTCTTCTTTTGTCTTACCCTGTAATTAAGTTTAATTTTGGTTGAATATTACATAATTATATTTAACCAACTCCACTTTCTTTGTCTTGGTTTACAAACTATCATCACGGAATTCAAGAATGGTACAAGAATTTCTTCTAACTAGTATACATTAGTTAAAACTATTTGATTGTCAACCTTGTAGGATTTGATAGATCTTGGTGCCAAGAATCTAGTGGTACCTGGCATTGTACCATTTGGTTGTACCCCATTCTATCTCACCATGTTTCCAAGTCAAAACAAAGAGGAATATGAACAAAAGACAGGTTGCATTAAGTGGCTCAATGAATTTTCAAGTTATCATGACAAGCTACTGCAAGACGAGCTACATAAACTACGACAACTATACCCATATGCAACAATTCTTTATGCTGACTATTGTGGAGCCTCCATTGGTATCTTTGAATCACCAAAACAATATGGTTCATTTCTTATCCTTTTCTCTACCATTACATTATATATAATAAAACAAAAGTCTATATATATTATTGAAACCAGTACTTAATTCAATATATGTATGATGTAGAGTTTGACGCCCCCTAGTTGCATGTTGCGGAGGTGAAGGTCCATACAATTTCTCACGGTCAGTGAATTGTGGTGATGCTGGATCAAGAGTTTGTGCCGACCCCTCCAAATGTGTCTCCTTTGATGGGTTTCACTTGACTGATACTGTAAACAAAATGATTGTGCATGAGGTTTTAAAGAAATTACATAAGAAACTTACCACATGTAAATCTCACCCTAGGCAGGAATGGGAATTGCTTGGCTTCATTGCTACTCAAGAATTGTGCTGATCTATTCACTGGAAATTGTAATAACAACTGAATTCTAGTCAATTTCAGTTCGTATCTTTTTGTTTAGCCAACTTGTAATCAACAATTTGTGCATCAGAGAAGTTAAACTAAAATGTCCTCAGAACATATGCACAAGTTTCAGCATTAAATCAAACTTTTGTTGGTCTTTTACAATCCTTTTTGAACTAAGCCTGGGTATGATAGGTAGGCCTTACTAAACTGACAATTTATTCTTTGAGAAAAATTTGCAAACACCTCATGTAATTAAGGGACCAAATTTGATCGGACAGTCCGGATCTAAACACAAAATTTGTGTACTTTAGAGGATCCGAGCCCTTGTTGTTGAGGCCTGAGGGTGCTTCCCTTGGTGGAAATTTTAAATCATATCGGCCCAACTTGCCATGGCCCATGAGCCCAACGATCCTATAGCCCATGGATGAAACCAACTACATGTATTGCCTAGAGGAATACACACAGAGCCCAAAGTGTCTCTTTTGCTTAGATCCATTAATTAACAATTATTCAATGGTAATGGTAGATCCATCTTAGCACATTTTTAGGGTATCCTTCAACATGAAAAACCAAATTTTTTCTGTGGGGAAAATAAGTTATTTTATTATATGTAATGATAATGATTTTATGAAAAAGATCCTTTAAAGGAAGAATTTATGAAAAAGATCCCTCATTCCAAAATTGTGCAAGTCGTAATGGAAAGTAATTAATTTGCTGGTGTGTTTAAACTGCTAAAACTTAATTGTAGCTTGAGATTGCCGTCTCAAGATATTAATTTGAATATTAATGCTTTTAATTAATTCATTTTATCACTTGATATTTAATTCATGGTGCACTGCCAACTGCTCATTTGTATTTAATTCATTATTCAACCTACCGGCAGATATCGAGATCCACTCAATTTGTTTGTTTATTCAGTTGATTTAATCGAGTTCAGATCGCATCTGTATATCCAGCTGTTCATGTGTCACTTTCATCTTCACGATTGAGATAATATATAATATAAACTGCAAAGTCAATGTTTGATAAAATACAGAATTAAGAAAATATATTTGGTTGTTTCCACGCAATTACCTCTGGAAAAAACAAAGTGCAAGCAGGCAATCCACAAATTATTTAGATTTATTCTTGCCATCAAGGCAAAGTTACAGTTTCCTTTCCGGCCTGCTCGCCTATATAATTAGACTATCTTACGCTAGTGCTCATTTCAAAAGAGAGAGAGAGAGAGAGAAATTAATGGCTGAGGCGGCTGTGGGGTTTGTGCTGGGCAAGCTTGCCGAAAGTTGAACGGGTGTAGCGTGAACTAGCCCGAATACAGTGCTTCCTGATAGATACAACCACGAAACACAGAGGAGATGTAAGTGTGCAAAGTTGGCTGAATATCAACATGTTCTTTCTGGAATATATATGAAGAAAACTACCATAAAAATCCAAGCTTTTTGCAAAAACTCAAGAAAGAACAATCGACACGTTACTTGAGACCAAAGTGCGCTATTCGGGAAAGGTTTTCGAGTTCATTTTGAATGTTATCGAGCTTAGGTCTATGAAGGTTTATCGAGTTATGTTTCGTCCACAACCTTAGCACTGAGCTCGATAACATTCAAAATGAACTCGAAGAGATCTCTAAGAGCAAAGTCGACTACGGAATCATAGACCTGCAAGACATTGTGGGAGAGTCGGTCACAATGCAAATTCGGAGAGTTACTAATCACAAAGTAGATGAAATAGAAGTCGCAAGCGTACAGGTTGACAACAACAACATTTTGAAATTGTTGCGCACTAAGGAACAACTTCAGAATGTTGTTCTTGTCAACCTGCACGTTGGCAAACCGTTATTACATTTTGAAACTAATGCGCCCTAACCGTGCAGGTTGGCTAGCCGTTATAACCATCGTGGGTACCGGCAGTCTAGGAAAGACTACCCTTGCACATATTGTATACAGAAGGTAAGTGCACATTTTTCTTGTTCAACTATATATGTTTTAATGAGAGATTAATAATTGCCACAATAACAACATCAATAAGTAAGAGTTAGTCTTAGTTGCTATGTATAGAATCGGTCAACTGATACTACTATTATAAATTATGATTTTGAAGATTTAATAGTTGATCCTAACAGCTTAATTCTAATAATAATCAGAAAAAATTTCAGGTTCCCATCTAGTCCTCCAACTACTTCAACTGACAACTACCTTTTCAATTTTGAATTAATGGTGCCGGTATTTTCTTGTTTCACTCGTTGATCCACCGACCCAATTAATCGCCTCTGTATTCTCAAATCTGACCGCTCCCTCTCCCTCTCTCCTTGCCTCACTTTTAGATTCCCTTCCTTTTAGATCAATCCTTGCTTTGCTGTGCTGACGTTATGAGCAGAGTACTCCTATGGACCATCTCTTTGCTTCTACCAGCGTTTTACTTCTCAGTATTTACTATTGTATTGTATAAATAGCTTTTAAGAAAAGAGTTAATTTGGTTGTGTATTTTTAACTAGTAGTAAATATAAAACTAATGAATACTAAAAGCAATATTTACTATTGTATTGTATAAATATTATTGTTGTGGCAACTTTGATACTCATATGGATTATGTCGTTAAGCATTGCATTTATTGGACTATGTTATTAAGCATTGTTTATATCAGTATAGGAAGAGATTCATTAAATTTTGTGATTATCATGTTGGGAATTCAATTCCAAATTTGAATTTCTTGCACATCCTCAAACTGATCCTAAATACCTCACTGAGACGTTTTAGTTCTCATCTATTTTCCACTACTGTGGAATCATTATGACAACTCAGTGCTCATCTAGTTAATTTGGAATTGCTTATTCATGGTTAAATCCTCATCTATATATTATATTCTATTTGAGTTTGTGATTAATGATGTGAATGCAGTTTATAAATATGCATCAACGTTGTCATATGAATTCAATTTTAAATCGGATGCTACTAATTCTTGTGTTTGAGAGCTCCATTTGGCTTGCGACTGGGTTATTTCAATCCAGAATTTGACTGACAACTTCACATATTTTCCCTTATATTCATTCTAGTGCTTTAAATGATAAATATATTTAAGTATATCCTACCAAGGGGCGGATCAAAGAGAGTTAAGAGATAGACACTTACCTATCTCTGGATTTCAATGTTTTCTTAGACTCAATACAATTTGACGTTTGTGCTTACCTCTGACCAAATTAATTTTTTTTAGGTCCATCAATGTTTGTGCCTAGAAGAAATTAAAAAGCACAGTCCAGCTACAAAAAAAAAAAAAGGTTATAATTGATTTTCACGCACGGAGCCTAGTCGCTATTAAGCGATTCAGTGAAATAAAAATAATAAAAAAAAAAAGAGGCACTCCACTCTATCTTGAGAGAGAAAAAAAAGAGGAGTCGCGCACGCTCATAGTCGGAGAAAATCAAATAGCCTAGCCGCTATTCACTAGTCAAAGGACTCGCACGCACTATTTATGTTGATTGTTTTTTTATCTAGTACTCAATTTGTTAATAGGTTTGAACCCAATTTGCTATTTGCACCCAACTAGCGCCCTACTTTGATGAAAATTCTGGATCCACCCATGATCATATGTCTTAATTAAGATGAGTAATATTTCTTAATTAATTTCCTAATTAAGAGATATGATATACTTTATTAATATATCAGGGTGAATTTCATGTAGACTCACAAATTTACCCATTTTATTGTCTTTACTATCAAAAGTCATTTTAAATTTATAAAGTACCCATTTATCCTATATTAAGCAAAAAATATATCTAACATGTTTACGAAAAATATCAATCTTCTATTGGTTGATTTCCAAAGGCAAATGAGTTATATCTCTACTTTTGACGCTTACACAAGTATATACCTAAATGTCACTGTTCCCTTAAACTGATCAATTTAGAAGATTGCATTTTTAAGAAACATCTATTTTTTTATGTTTCTTTATAAAGGATAAGATGGGTATTTAATAAGTTTCAAATGACCATAAAATGGGTAAATATGTGAGTTTTTAAAATATAGAAGGGTAAATATGATATTATGAATTTCAGAGGGCAAAATACTTAATTTTGGAAGTTTTTGAGGGGTATATATCAGGAATGGAAACAAAGCAAATTCGGAGCAGATAACACTGATAACTAATTTGTATCAACATTTTAATAAGCAAATACAAATATGAATACATATAGTAAATGGATGTCAAAATTTTAAATCAAATTCTCCTTAAACGGATATGTATACAAAGTGGATAATCTATGAATACAGATTCAGATACGGATGCGAAACGAATAATTGTCATATAATTGTGTCATTTGAACTTTAAAATACAAATACTAAATAAAAATATCAAAAAGACAAATCAGAAAAAGAGGTGTCATGAACTTTGGAATGGAGAAGAGAAGAAGAGATAAAGAAATAAAAAAATGAAGGCAGCCAAGAAATAAGAAAGTGAGCAGTGATGGCCTTGGAAGAATAAAAGACAAACTACTTCAGCTGATCATTCATGGCGCACTCCCAACTGCTCATTTGTATTTAGTTAATTCATTATTCAAAATAAATAGCAGATCTCGAGATCAACTCAGTTATCATGCATGTGCTTTCATAAATGCGTTGTCTCTATTTGAAAAAATAAACAAATAATCCCCACATGTATCATGCATGTGCTATTATACATGATGCTCTACCACGTCTTACATTTTAAAAATAACTAGAGGTATATTTACTAAAAGAACTTTAAAAAAAATTGCCAAGGTATTTTCATCTAGTAAATTAATCTAATAACCAATGAATACTAAATGCAGTAATTACTATATATTGTTTATTTTGTAATTTTGTTATAAGGTTAATAATAACTAACTTGATGAGAATTTATTTCTGTATTTTAAATAGTTTGTGTTTTTATCAAATTAATGGTTTTATTTCTGATGTAAAAAAGTAACAAGTAGTACGGTGGAGAACAACACAAGAAAATTTAAAAGTGAAAATATATCGTCAAAGCAGATCTCATTTTGTACGAGGCATTAGTTTATTTGAAGATCAACTAAAAGACTATAAATATGTAGAATATCATGCCCAACGAATAAAAGGCAAAAGAAAGAGATGGCTGTCAAGATGTGATATCAAATTTCTATAATTTAGATAATCACGCCAATTATAATTACTTTTCAGTCAATATTATTTTGTGTGAAAGATGTAGATTCGAAATCAAACTCTAAATAATTATATTCTAAAAAGAAAAAGCATAACTTAAGCCCTTTCTTTCAGTCAAAGGAAACATTCATATTTTAATGCCAAATACAAAAGTAAAAGTACTGGTATTTAAACACATATATTACTTATGAACTACAAATGATAAAGTTTGCTATATATCCTTAACAAACAAAATCTACCAAAATAAAAACATGATAGTTATTAATACATCTTGCTAGATAAATATATAATAAAAAGTAAATTAGTGCAAGCTAAATAGAAATAGTTAGCAATTGAATATTTTGGGCCTAATGAATAAAACAAAAGATGATAAATGTGTGACATGTGTCAATGATGTTCACCCATTTTACGGGATGAAGATGTGTCTTACATAATTAGTTTTTTCTTCATAAAAATATCGCATGACTTGTCTTGTGAAATGGATCATTCACATTCTCGGATCTGTTAAAATAAATATACATGCTATTATGCAAAATGCTTTAACAGAAAATGTCCTTTCACGCTTTACAACATATTTATATTATTGTTGAATTACTACCATAGATGCAAAATTGAACCCATAATTTTGTCATCAAATCTGAGCCATCCAACTAATTTGAATTTCGCTCAAATTTAATTTTTTTTTTAAAGATCAGAATAGATTTGATGGGATTAATTTGAAACAAACAGAAAATTTAACATGAAACATGTTATAAATCAAGTACATTATCAAAGACAATGACAACATCGTTGAACTTGTCTCCTAATCATTTTATATTAAATTAGGACGTGGTAAGTTCTTCAAGCTGATATTTGATCGGTCGAAATTATATAAAGAATTGACTTAGGGTTTTGGCTTAAATTTGACCTAAAAATCTTGTATTACTTCTCTTTTGAACGAGAAAAAATATTACTTCCGGGAGAAATAGAGCCTCGACAGAGATTTTAAACTCTCACTAGCTTACAAACCGCAATGAAACCCTAGTCTGCATTGCGGTCCGTAATAAAAGTTGGAGAAACTTGTCCAAGTCAGGAGATCAACCAAGACACAATACGGTCCACATTAGCTTAATGCGGCCCTGGTCGGAGATGAAATCGGCCAAGTACTGGGCAACAATACCCAGACTTCGACCCTACCCCTCTTTAGGGTTATATAATCGCAAAAAATCAAGAGAGAGACATCTTGGAAGATCTCGGAAGCAACAATTGGAGATTAGGGCACGATTAGGGACTGAAGAAAGATAATCTCTGTCATGGTTATGTTTTTCTTTCCTTTTATTGTTGTATTAATCATGCCTATGAGAGGGTAAGTTACTGTTCTTATGGTTTGGTTGTAACTGATTTTTCTTGGTTTGATTTCTTATTACTCGTTAAATTTAGTCTGCTACGGTGATAGATCGGTTCAATGATTTCGATTTGTCGTTTCAATTCAATCCGATAAATTTTGGAATTATGCTCACCAAACCTAGCTTCTTGGTGAGTATAGTGTATGCTTTGCAATAAAAAGAAAATCATTCATATTATTTTCTGAAAAAATTGATCTATCCAGAAGTTTCTAGTTAATTATAATTTTAGACATTGAAAGTAATTTATTTTAAACAATTAGCCTAAAGTTTTTCCTCGAGCTGCAAACATGGTAGAGATTAAATTGCGTTATTGATATCTAACGTGACATCACTTGGCAAGAAAAAAAAAATATCAAACCTTACACAAAATATTTACACAAAATATTTGTGAAGTACCCCAAAATGTCAGAAATGTCAACTACGACATATTTTATTCTTTCTTTGTATATATTTTGATCAATTCTACGATCAAGATTGTAAGTATATATAACACATTTAATAAAATGACCAATGATATGCAAAATAATGAATGGTGTATGAGTTTTTGAGAAGTATCCAATCCATACTCCATAAAAGTAATTGAATGTATACTTATTGTAATTTCCTTTTTTTTTTTAGTCAAATATATCAAACACAAAAATTATACAGCGAATGAACATCATAATGATCAAATATAAGCCAAATAAATGATCACAACATTGTACAATAGTATAAAATATCACTTAAAATGGGCCTACAAATTCTTCCCATTATACACTTCATAGCAATCTAAATCACAAATTTCAAACCATAATAATAAACTCACAATTAATAAAATTTATTCAATACTTTTTCAAATTGATCCCTTTAAAATTTATCATCAGTTGCCTTAGATCATTCTTCATTACGCCAACTACTCCCATCCTTGTTAGGGAAGTTCTCGGGCTTGGGACATCCCACATATTCCACATACTTTAAATTATTAAATGAGCTCCTGACTTTGTGCCAGTCGGTTGGAACCAACATTTTCAAGAACCTCAGACGCAATATCTCCACTTTCCAGTTATCATCGCAAGGAATTTCAGTAAGGTTTCCACCTCTAAAATATAATCTCTTCAGGTTTTTCAATTCTCCAGGGTTCTTCAGCTTTGATGAATCAGCTTCTGGATAACATCTGATATCCAACTTTTCTAAATTCTTTGGTAAGGTATAATGTGGTATCTCTTTGTTATGCTTCTTTTCTCCCCATATAATGGTCAATACCAAAAGGTTGTCCAGAGAATTAAAGCCTTTGAAAACTTCAGGACCCAAAATATCGATGACAATTCTAATACTGAGCTTCCGAAGATTATTTAATTTTGCGAGATCACCTAACATGCAGGACTGGTATTTGTTTCCCCTGCTTCCAACAACAAAACCCTTTAACACTTCTAATTTAGAGAGCTCACATACCCATTTTGGCATATGATCTAATAAGTAGCACTCGGAAATATCTAAAACCATTAGCATGTTGAACCATCTTTCTTGCGGTAGTGCCGATCTTACTAATTTTGGGTTTATTTTCGACCTTGGTTTTTGTGGTAATTTTTCCAAATTATGACAAGCCCTTAGGTCTAGTATCATAAGGTCTTCTAGTTTTCCAATTGATTCATAAAGCTCTACTATTCCCGAAATGCCTCGCAGGCTAAGGAACTTTATATTTTTTCCCAACTTCTTTAAAAAATCAATTTGGTCGACCTCAATATGGTCTTCTAACTTTATTTCTTTAGACCCAGTTTTCTCGACCCCAATGCAAATCCCGGTCTCTGTGGAATGACAACTACCAAGTTGAACAGCCTCCAAGCGATCATACTTGTTGCTAATGTCCATTATGACCTTGGAATTGAGGTACCTGTGGTCTAGATTTAGTAGCATTATCATGGGGTAATTTGTATCCTCTTTATATAAATGCCAAGTGCCTTCTTCCCCTTTCTCAGATTTAACGTAGCCATTTGTCTCACAATATGAGATCAACCCCTTATGAAATGTAGGTTTGATGGTAAAGCGATCTATTTCTTTATTATGCTCTCTATGTATTGGTATGAAGAATTTATGGTGAACTAGCTTAGAAAAGAACCATTCAGAGTGCTCTGTTGTAACCCAAAATAGTGTCATCCACCCATAAATCAGTAATCTCTTCTTCAGTTCTGTGTTTTCTGGAAATATGGAAAGGCTTTTCAGGCAGTTTCTCATTATGGGGTCCAATGAGTCTATAAATTCTAGAACCGTGGAGTCTTCTTCGTTCATTGGATAACTTCTATTTGATGATTCACCCACTTCAGTTATGGTGATTTTTTTAGGCATATCAGATGCCTTTACACGCTGTTTATGATCAATCAGGGGATCAATTTGCCTTTCTATCTTTCCAAAGTAACCAACTAGCTCCCTGTCCAATTTTTCTCTACTATAAATCATATCTTTTGTCTTTTCAACCTCTGTGCTAATTTGGTCAATGAATTTCTCCATCCTCGAGTTCTCACGAACTTCCTCTCTGGCTAGAGTAAGGCGTTTCAGTAGTGGTCTGACAAACTCTGAAATACCGGCTTCCTTTTGATGGTTGCTCATTGTTAATGTTTATCCGACCTAAGAAACAACATTTTGTCTATTGATGTTAGACGATGAACAAATGATGACATACCTAATAATTTTTTTTTTGGAATTAACATGTTACTTCTATGTCAGTATTTGAGTTGCGATGCCTTAACGTCTTTAGATAGTATACATAATTGGATAAATTTAGATAATATTACTGTAAAATAAAAAAAAATATGTTTTTTTCTCAATTGAGCTGAAAGTTTGCCTTTAAGATCAAAATGATAAATTTTTATTCATTTATAGAATACTACAATTTTAAGAATTTAAAGTTGCCACGAATTTGAATTTCAAGATGATGGGAAATCTGATACGTAATATTTAAATAAAGTCAATCTCATTTCATAGAAGTTTGAATATTAGTCGGGTGACTGCATTCTATATTATTGGGAACTAATATTGATTTGGATACCTCACTTTAAAATACTTTGATCTGAAACTCTGGAATTTTACATAACAATTTCATCTTGTAGGAAACTTTTGTATATATAAGACATCATTTTCCGTTGAATTTATGCCCCATTTTTTTAGTGATAAGCCCCATAAGTGTGATTTACTTGTACCCGTTTGAAACAGGGACCAACTAAAACCTCCGTTTTTCAATTTTTTTAATTTAAACTGTAGGAAATTTTACTAACATAATAATATTTAAAAATTAAAAAATAAGAATATGCACCTATAATCCTCTTAATTTTAGGCCTGCTAATGTGCCGGGCTGGCTCATGAGCCAATGAGTTGGACAGCTCAATAAATTATATCGAGCTGGACTCTAAACAGAATAAAGCCTGAACTCGGCTCGGACTCAAATTTTATCACTCGAATAGGACCGAGTCCGAACCGAGTCGAGTAGCCCATCGAGTCTCTTCGTCTTTCGCCCTCTTTGCTTCTCTTTTCTTCTCTGCGGTGATGTAGCCCTTGCTCTCACCTCACTCTCTCCTCTGACCTCTTTCTTTCAAATTGCCGACTTCATGCAAGCTCAGTGTCTCAGCTCCTCTTGCTCAGGTGCGCGCTCTCCCTCTCACTCTCTCTCTCTCTCTGAGTTGTGATATTGTTTTTATTTTGTTGTAAATTGGTACTGTTTTTATCACGCTACTGACAATACAAGTTAGAAAATAATTGGTACTGTTTTTATTTTGTGGGTTTTGGGTGATACTTGGTAATGGAGATAATTGAACAGGAAACATTGTAATTTCATAATGATTCAACAGTAACGATTCGTTGGGGTTTGTTTGATTTTGGGTTTGTGTAAATGATTCATTGTAGTATATTTGAAAGATTGTTGCCGCTAATGGCGGTGGGGTCGGTATTATTCGGATTGAATATACTATATATAGAGGATAGACCATAGTGCTGTGAAGTTGTTCTTCTTCTTTAAACAGATTTTCAAATTAATAAAATACTAAGGGCCTTATGTTAAATACCAGAGGAGAGGGTGTGAGGCATAATGCCTGAACTCAGTTGAGTCATAGAACTTATCATCAGGCAGTTAATGAAAAGACATCTACTTATAAGGAGATGAGAGGGACAGAGAGGTAAAAGGAGACTGGATTGAGCGAATGAAGTAGAGAAAAATGTTCATTTGATGTGTGCAAATTAAGAAGGAATTTATAAAATATAAAAAATAATTTTGGAGGATCAATGCTAGTTGTGTTTCCTGAAAATTTTTGACAAATAATGTGAAGCAAAAATTTCATTTTATAAGAGGGGCTAAAAGGTATTAATATAAATGAGAATTACAAAATTTAATGGACTGAAGAATAAAATTTCAATTTATAGGGGTGGCTTAGCCCCTTTGCTCTCTACTATGTTCCTTCACTGCCCTATTTAATCTGGATTTTTTTTGCTTCGACCGATTCCGGTCCGACTCGGCTGATTTTGCAAACCATACAAAAAACCTAAGAAAGCCACAACACAAAAATCATAAAAGAAAGGAGTAATTGGAGGCAAATTTAGGAGCCAAACGAATCTGGAGGCCATGAAGGAAGGGGCTTAGCTTGTGATCTGAAGACGAAAGACAGCAAGGATTTTATCTCATTGTGTCTCTAAGTTTTTATTTTAAAAGTTGATGTATTTTCCAATTACAATTGTTGTATTGTTTGCACTTATGAGAAGTTAGAATTTATTCTCTTAGGGTTATGACTTGTAAATCCAATATATACTTATTGACATTTTTTGTAATTTTACTTGAAACTTAAATTTGTATTGTGTATTTTATTTATGCTTGGAGCATTTGGTTTTGTATATTTGGTTTGAATTGGAATATATGTAGTTTGTTTAGATAGTGGCCTTTTCTAGATAGCTAGAAATATTAATCGAACTCAAGTCTCCACAACTACAACATAGAATTCTAACTACTAGACTACAAGCACACATTTGATAATTCATAAAAAAGACTGAACTATATAAACACTTTAAAGAAACCTTTAATTAAATTTCATCATATATAATTAAAAAATTTAAAACCACGGGTGACTTAGTACCCTTTGAGTTGCATTAAGATCTATCTCTGTGTAGGAGACCTAATTGTTGGAGACATGAAACTCACATGAATGGAAATTTTTTGTCTTATTTCCCACATGTTCTTCACCATTTACAGAAAATCTCTTTTTCTGGTTATCGTCTTTTTATCAATTTCACTAACGACTAATTTGTAGCCAAGTACTTGTTTGTATATTACAAACATAAGAAATTATTCATTAAAACAATCAATTCATAAAAAATAGAGAAGAAAACTTTTACGCACCTTGTAAGAGATTAGTTTGCCTCTTTTATTCAAGAATCTCCAAGTTGCTGCTCGAGTATTCCGTAATTCTCTTTGTTGTTTTGACTTTGCAATTCTCTGTTAACCCTTGAGACCAATTATTTTGCTAGAAAACTTGCGCCGCCAACAATAAAAATGGAAATTATTTAGTGTAAAATTGAGGGAGGAAGTCAGAGAGAGAAATAAATCTTGCACGGTTTCAAAAGAAGAAAGAAAGAAAATGCGACAGAGAGAGACCTTACGCAAGAGACTCTAAATGAGAATTATTAGTCTACTACTATGAACCTAACAATGAACCTAATCTAACAATTAGAATTACTAATTTACTACTATGGACTTGACACAATGAAACACGCACACTAAATCCAATACCAAGATAGGTATTTCTGACCTTCCGCAATGCGAGGTGGAGTAGTAGAAGTAGTGAGGGACGTGGGGTCCACCCATGATTGGATAGATGAAGCAAAAATAACTATGATAGCTTGACTCTTAAGAAAACGCGTCTTTCAAGAAGGTCCATCAGAAATTCACGCTCTTATGAAAGGCCCATTAAGAAATTGACTATTTTTAGGATAGTCCACGGATCGTGCGGCAGCAGAGTATGCCGCAAGAGGAATAGAGGAGGCCGAACGGCTCCCTGACTTAGCAGATTTTCTTGTATTTTTGTCATTTCGCATGTTGTGCAATTCGTGTGAGGTGCTGCATGCTCCATTTAATGTCCCATTTGACGCCTTATTCCGTTATCGCCTAAATACAATACTTTTGCTTTGTTTTTGTCTAAATATGCAACTTTCTCAAAAAAATACCAATAGAAAACCTAAAACACATTTGCGGTAAATATATTGAAAAAATGACAACTTTTCTTTTGACCATTTTTCGGAAGAAAAGATAGTGATTTTAGCAATATCATGTTCAGACTTCGTCAGGCAACTAATCAATTATATTGCATTTTTTTGATGTAAAAAATTGTTAGGTATTTTTACAATGCTCATTCTTTATTTTATCCACAGAGTTAGTAAAATAAATGCATTGGATCCGTTCAATAAATCTTGATATAAATTGCACCGACACAATAAAAAATTATCATAAGAGAACATAATATGTGTACTTAATTGATAAGATCAGACTTTAAGAGCTACCTTTTCTCTCTTTAATGTAACCTCCAGCGGTCCCTGGGTTGGAACATAGAGGGGCCTCTTGTATTAAAGAAACCGTACGTATTGGTACAACTGCCAACTAAGAATGGCGGATCACGACTGTCATTGTCACTGATTGCATAGTTAATTTGAAAGATGATAATTGTTAAAATAATTTTTTTCAAAAGTATACCATTCTTTGAGATTAATATATCATTTTTAGACTATGTCATATATATATAAAGTACAGATAGTGTGATCTTAAATCCATGAAAGAGATTCATGTGAGCATAATATTATCAAATAATCCAGATTTAATTTGCATTGTCATAATATTCTTGTCTAAATACTTGTAGTAAATTTTAGAATAACAGAAATCATGACAAGGCATATTAAATTTAATTTACTTTGCAAGTGATACATTTATATATTAAATTTGTAAACACAACAACAAAGTAGGCACTTATCGCGAGGGAACTCCGTCGCGAAAAGTAGGCACTTATCGTGAGGCACTTTTCACGACATAGTACCGTCATAACTGTGCTTTTTCTTTTCGCGACGATACTTTTCGCGACGGAGTACCCTCGCGATAAGTGCCTACTTTTTAAATTTAAATTTTCATTCAATTAGTATTTTCTCAAAGTAGCATAAAATATGTAAAGGTTAAGAAGTTTGTTTGATGATCAATGTTTTATTATCAATAAAATGCTTGACTAAAATTTGAAAATTCAGAAATTAATTTTATATATAAAGTTATTATTTATCAGTAAAATCAGTTTCAATAATTTAAATTCATCATTATAATGCCGATTCGATGAGTTTTAAAATTATGCTAGGAATAATGAAAGTGATTGCGCTTGTGTATGTTTATTCAAAATCAGTTTCGTCTAGATACAATAGTTATCTCTAAATGATTAAAAATCTTTGTAAATCGTTTAGTTTTGATTAGGCAATGATGAGTCCAAAGTGAACTACTGCTTTTAAATATTTATAGACCATAATGTTTACTTACGTTCAGATCACAAGCGTGTGACCCTACCGTGTTGTATAATTGGACTGTCGATCCACAGGAATAGTATATTAGATTTTAAACAATTTCCACTAGTCTAGGTTATCGGAGTTTTTATAAGGTTTGATGCGGTGGCGCTGATTACTCAAAAGAGAGCAATGTTTCTTTTAATATTTATAAACTCGTAAATGCTATCGGTTCGGACTGCAAGCGCACAATCCTATCTAGTAGTATATTCGAGGTCGATCCACAGGGAATATTGGTTCAGTGCTTCGAGCGATCGAATCATAATCTTTCGAAAGGCTAAACGAAATCTGAAAATTGAGAGATGTTGTTGTGATCAATGTAAATTAGGAAGCAATTAAAAGTAATTAAAATAAAGATAGAGATGAGAATTCCTAGGATTTCGGCACACCATTGCTACTCAATCCGCTTTGATAATATATTCCTGTTGCGTCTGATTTTCTATTGTTGTTTAATGAAAGACACCACATAGGTCACTGCGATTTATGTTACGCAAGAATGACATATCTTTCACCGAGATTCTACACAGGACACTGCGATTTTCCTTACGCAAATGTCTGATATCTCAAATACCCCAAATCACTACACAGATCACTGTGATTTTCTTTACGCATGTGATGGGATTTGGTACGCGTTTTGTTGGTCTGGTTTATGGTTTCCCCGCTAAGGTTTTCTTCACATAAACCTAATAAATCTCAACGAGGCTAATTCATACAATAGTTTCTCTTATCATTAAAGTACTGTCACTACCCTAACGGACTCAAACTAGATCATTGAAGTTAGATGAAGAGATAGTAAATCACAAAAACATTTTGCTTCAACAACAAAAAATCATAATCAACAGAAATATATATATCAAAACATCAAGAGTAACAAGGTTTACTGCCTAGCCCTAAGAAAAGGAACTTAGCCGAGGAACGGCATTGTTACAAGCACTCCTCTCTTCTCACTTTAATCAAATCTAACCCTAATTACAAAGATAACTATTCCTTCTGCCCAGGGGCCTTATATAGGAGTGGAGGGACGTGTGGAGGTTGAGTAGAGGCTAAGAAACTGATCTGGAAACAGTTGTCGGCAGTTATTCCCCAAGAGATGCCTTCGAATACGGGCCGTATCAGGTGATACGGTCCGTATTAGGTCCTTGACGGTTAGGGTTTGATGCTTCCAGCGCTATCTTTTGGTCTGTGCTAGGCCTGGTTCGTATTAGGCAATACGGACCGTAACAGAGACTTAGTCGATGAGCGTCGCTGATCCGATTGACCCGATTCTAGCTCCATTTGATGTAAAATAGTCCCAAAACTTGTTTTCTGCAATAAAACATAAAGAAGGGTGACAGTAGCCTTTTTCTCTAATAAAGTAAACATAAGTGTGAGAAAATATGCAAAACCTAAGCCAAAACCCTATGTAAATCATCGTTATTTTGACTCTGATCAGGCGCTAATTGCAATCAAGGTTAACGTTAAACTATAAATAGAGAGACTCTAGGGTTCAGGTTCTATCTTTCTTAATTATGCAAAATATAAATTTCGACATCTCTCTATTTTGCATGCAGCACTGTCACTGTCGCTTGCGGCCAAGATTGTCCCACAATTTCCCCGCATGCGGCACTGTGACTATCCTCAGGGTATGCTGGGTGTTTGCTTATGCAATTTGAAATATTTTCGATCTTCCGATCGGCTTTTGGGCTATCAAAACTAAAGTATTTTCGGTACGCAATTATATTTTATCCCTATACTATCCCGTTGTTGAAATATCCGAAAGACCTTACCTAATCTAAGTTCTTTCTAATAAAATTTAAATATAAAATTACATTATCATGCCAAGGAAGCCCACTGGGTTCTAACTCGTCTTTAAACTGCTACCAAACCTTGTTAGCCGAAGTATTTGGAGTACTTACATACATTATCCTTCTCACACAAGGATGCAACGACTTAACACCTATTGGTATGTGGAGGGTCATTGATATGGGTGAGGATTTTGTCCTAGCGGCATTGGACAAAGGCTAATCAAAAGACAGACCTAGACCGTCTGATATGCATCAAAAACCACACGAACAATTAGATGCCAGGAACCATTTAAATTTATTAAGTGTAAAATATATTTGTACGAATCTCAATGCAAATCGGACATTTAAGCTTGACTTTGGATGAGGCTTTGTCCAAAGCCCTTTGCACAAAATCCAATTTCCATTGGTATATAGTAGACAGAACTATGTATGCAAAGACATAATAAAAATGAATTCAAAATATAAAACGAAACACAAATCATCACAAACAAAACATAAACATATATTAAACATACATAAGAATTTAAGTACAACCCTCACCCTAGAGATGAGAAGCTTAGCTTCTCATGGCCTTGTCCAAATAAAATAAATAAAATATGGAGAATATAAATTACAACCTAATTAGAGATGAAAAAACATTTGCCTCCTTAGATGATGCATTCTTCTCCTACTTGGCTTCCGATAGCTTCCATTCTCTTTTTAAGTAACGCTTTAACCTAATCTAACAATGAGAATTGTTAGTCTATTACTATAAACTTGACATAATTAAACACGCACACTAAATCCTATTCTAATAGGGGTATTTATAGCCTTCCTAAATGGGAGAAAAAGTAGTGGAAGTAGTGGGGGACGTGGGTTCCACCCAAGATTAGATAGATGAAGCAAAAATAACTATCTCAGCTTGGCTCTTAAGAAAATGCGTCATGCTAGAAGGCCCATTAGAAATTCTCGCTTTTCTAGAAGGCCCATTAAGAAATTGCCTATTTTTTGGACAGTCCACGGATAGTGCGGCACAGGGGAGGCCAAACGTCTTCCTGACTAAGCGGATTTTCTTGTATTTTTGTCATTTCTCATGTTATGCAATTTGTGTGAGGTGTTGCATGCTCCATGTAATGTCCTATTTTGACGTCTTATTCCGTTATCGTCTAAATACGACACTTTTGCTCTGTTTTTGTCTAAATATGCAACTTTCTCAAAAAAATGCCAACAGAAAACCAATAACACATTTGCGGTAAATAAATGAAAAAAATAACTACTTTTCTTTTGACTATTTTTCGGATGAAAAGATAGTGATTTTAGCTATATGTTATGGCTTCATCAGGCAACTAATCAATTATATTGCATTTTTTGGATGTAAAAAATTGTTAGGTATTTTTACAATGCTCATTCTTTATTTTATCCACAGAGTTAGTAAAATAAATGCACCGGATTTGTTCAATAAATCGTGATATAAATTGCACCGACACAATAAAAAATTATCATAAGAGAACATAATATGTGTACTTAATTGATAAGATCAGACTTTAAGAGCTACATTTTCTCTCTTTAATGTAACCTCCAGCGGTCCCTGGGTTGGAACATAGAGGGGCCTCTTGTATTAAAGAAACCGTACGTATTGGTACAACTGACAACTAAGAATGGCAGATCTCGAGTGACATTGTCACTGATTGCATAGTTAATTTGGAAGATGATAATTGTTAAAATATGTTTTTTCAAAAGTATACCATTCTTTGAGATTAATATATCATTTTTAGACTATGTCATATATATATATACAAGTACAGATAGTGTGATCTTAAATCCATGAAAGAGATTTATGTGAGCATAATATTATCAAATAATTCAGATTTGCATTGTCATCTTCTTGTCTAAATACTTGTAGTAAAATTTAGAATAACAGAAATCATGACAAGGCATATTAAACTTAATTTACTTTGCAAGTGATACATTTATATATTAAATTTGTAAATTTTCATTCAATTAGTATATTCTCAACGTAGCAAAAAAAAATGTAAAGGTTGAGAAGTCTGTTTGATGAATTCACTGTTTTATTATCAATAAATTGCTTGACTAAAATTCTAAAATTCAGAAATTAATTTTATATATAGGTAAGCTATTATTTATGAAAAAATCAGTTTCAATAATTCAAATTAATCATTATATTGTCGATTCAATGAGTTTTACAATTATACTAGGAATAATGAATTTAAATTCATAGTAGCTAGTTTTATTAATGTGTAGAGAAAGTGATTGCGCTTGTGTATGTTTATTTAAAATCAGTTTCGTCTAGATACAATAGTTATCTCTAAATGATTAAAAATCTTTGTAAATAGTTTAGTTTTGATTAGGCAATGATGAGTCCAAAGTGAATTACTACATTTAAATATTTATAAACCATAATTTTTACTTACGTTCAGACCACAAGCGCGTGACCCTACCATGTAGTATGATTGGACTGTCGATCCACAAGAATAGTGTATTAGATTTTAAACAGTTTCCACTAGTCTAGGTTATCGGAGTTTTAAAAGATTTGATGCGGTTGCGCTCATTGCAATCAAGGTTAACATTAAACATTAAATATAGAGACTCTAGGGTTCAGGTTCTATCTTTATTAATTATACAAAATATAAATTTTGATGTCTCTCTATTTTGCATGCGACACTGTCACTGTCGCTTGCGGCCTAGATTGTCTCACAATTACCCCGCATGCGGCACTGTGACTATCCCCAAGTATGCTGGGTGTTTGCTTATGCGATTTGAAATATTGCTGATCTTGTGATCGACTTTCGGGCTACCAAAACTAAAGTATTTTCGGTACGCAATTATATTTTATCCCTATACTACCTCGTTGTTGAATATCCGAAAGACCCTACCTAATCTAAGTTCTTCCTAATAAATTTAAATATAAAATTTACACTATCCTGCCAAGAGAGCCCACTGGGTTCTAACCCTAGTCTTTGAACTGCTACCAAACCTCGTTAGCCGAAGTGTTTGGAGTACTGACATACATTATCCTTCTCACACAAGGATACAACGACTTAATACCTATTGGTATGTGGAGGGTCATTGGTATGGGTGAGGGTTTTGTCCTAACGGTATTGGACAAAGGCTAATCCAAAGCCGGACCTAAACCGTCTGATCTGCATCAAAAACCGCACGGACATTTAGATTCAAGGAACCGTTTAAATTTATTAAGTTTTGAATATATTTGTACGAATCACAATGCAAATCGGACGTTTAAGCTTGACTTTGGATGAGGCTTTGTCCAAAGCTCTTTGGACAAAACCCAATTCTCATTGGTATATAGTAGACAGAAGTATGTATGCAAAGACGTAATAAAAAGGAATTCAAAATATAAAATGAAACTCAAATCATCACAAACAAAACATAAACATATATTAAACATACTTAAGAATTCAAGTACAACCCTCACCCTAGAGATGAGAAGTTTGGTTTCTCATGGCCATGTCAAAATAAAAGAAATAAAATAAGGAGAACATAAATTACAAGCTAATTGGAGATGGAAGAATATTTGCCTCCTTAGATGACGCATTTTTCTCCTGCTTGGCTTCCGATAGCTACCATTATATCTTTAAGTAACCCTTTAACCTAATCTAACAATGAGGATTGTTTGTCTATTATTATGGACTTGACACAATTAAACACGCACACTAAATCATATTCCAAAAGGAGTATTTATAGCCTTCCTAAATGAGAGGAAAAGTAGTGGAAGTAGTGGGGGACATGGGTTCCATCCAAGATTGGATAGATGAAGCAAAAATAACTATCTCAGATTGGCTCTTAAGAAAATGCGTCATTCTAGAAGGCCCAATTGGAATTCTCGCTTTTTTAGAAGGCCAATCGCCTATTTTTAGGACAGTCCACGGATCGTGCGGCATAGGGGAGGCCGAACGTCTTCCTGACTTAACGGATTTTCTTGTATTTTTGTTATTTATAATGTTGTGTAATTCGTTTGAGGTGTTGCATGCTCCATGTAATGTTCCATTTTGACGTCTTATTCAGTTATCGCTTAAATACGACATTTTTGCTCTGTTTTTGTCTAAATATGCAATTTTCTCAAAAAAATGCTAATAGAAAACCTAAAAACACATTTGCGGTAAATAAATTGAAAAAATGACTACTTTACATTCGCTTTTGATCATTTTTCGGAAGAAAAGATAGTGATTTTAGCTATATGTTTTGGCTTCACCAGGCAACTAATCAATTATATTGCATTTTTTTGATGTAAAAAATTGTTAGGTATTTTTACAATGCTCATTCTTTATTTTATCCACAGAGTTAGTCAAATAAATGCACTGGATCCGTTCAATAAATCTTGATATAAATTGCACCGACACAATAAAAAATTATCATAAGAGAACATAATATGTGTACTTAATTGATAAGATCAGACTTTAAGAGCTACATTTTCTCTCTTTAATGTAACCTCCAGCGGTCCCTGGGTTGGAACATAGAGGGGCCACTTGTATTAAATAAACCGTACGTAATGGTACAACTGCCAACTAAGAATGGCAGATCTCGAGTGACATTGTCACTGATTGCATAGTTAATTTGGAAGATGATAATTGTTAAAATAATTTTTTTCAAAAGTATACCATTCTTTGAGATTAATATATCATTTTTAGACTATGTCATATATATATATATATATGAGTAAGGCTACCGTGCTTTGCAAATTAAACAGCCCCTTTTACTTCGGATTTCTGGCCGTTGGATCTGCTTCAATAGTCGTGCAGATCATTAGATGAAATTTGCAATTTTTCGGAACTGGACAGGTCTAGTTCGGAGCAAAATTGAATTTCCAGAGGCCAGTCCGATCTATTCTCTTCTCTTCTCCAGCGCCTCTCCCTCCTCTTCCAGCGACAACCCTAAGCCTCTCCTTCTCCGGCGCCTCTCCTCTCCAGCGACCCTTTCCTCTCCAGCGCCTCTCCAGCGAAAGCCCCTTGCTCTCCTCTCTCTCTCGCGAAAAATCAGAAGCTGCTGCGGTGATCTCCTTCCCGACGCCTCTCCAGCGACGCTCTCCAGTGACGTCTCTATCGGGTAAATATTCAAACTCTCCCTTTTCTGATTTTTGCTTGCTGGGCTGTCTTGTTCTTGCACTGGTACCGGCCTTGCTGGAGAAATTTTTGTAGGTGCATAGAATCTTATATTGGTTGTATTACCTTAAATGTCATTTGTTCCCTATCGAGAAATTGTTAGGTTTCATGTAATTGTAACTTGAAGGAGCTTACCTAAATGTCCATTTTTGTGCGAGTTTTCTAATTAGAGCAAAGAAATTAGTCTCCTGTGGATCTTTGGAATCAATGTGTGGGTTCAATTCGGGACCTACATGACTAGACAAAAGAATCCCTTTTCATTTATATTTTGCTGCCTCTTTAGAAACACCAGTCCATAGGCAATTTCTAACTTTGGAGGCAATTTTTTCTTAATGGGCCTGAAATTTTACCAGAAAGATCAGGGGCAAATTCGCCTAGTTTATTTTTTATTAATACTAAAAATAACCAAAATTTTGCATTACAGTATTGGTGCTCAAAGAATTAGAAATGTTTGTCAAATCTTTCATGACTACTGTGAAGCAAATGATCCCCAAGGTTAAGATATAAATTTGAACTGTTTATGTTAATGTATATGAAGTTATCTTTCAACTGTATGGATTTTACTTTTGTAATTTAAATTAAATAATTTCTCTCTTGTGCAGATGTTTCAGTTGCATGCAGCAGCTGAATCAGGAGTTTTTGACCTTCAAAAGCAAGCTTGAAACTCTTTTTAAGGTATAACATAATTATTTTTCTTTTTACTAATTTCTTTTGACATTTTTCACATTTTATATACTGTCATCCCAAATTAATTGTAGGTGGAGCAACAGATAGTGGCATCTGGTGGATCCGTTCCAATGATACAGTGATTGTTTGTGCATTGGGATAATTGTGACTATTTAGGAATAGTTTAGCTGTTTTGTGGGTGGTTGTGATTTCTGAACTCTATAATATATTCTGTCTATTATTAGCTGGTTTTCAGTAAATGCTCTCTTCATTTAGTTTTAAATGTGAGATGATATCTTTGTTTAGAGAACTCAATGTAGGCTAACTATAAATATTGGAGCAAGACTAGCGTGTGCTAGGCTCACCAAGAGGGATTGGTGAACGCACCTTCAAAAAACGCATTTTCAAAGTTCAAATAGTCGATTCGAACCTTCCAACGTGTTCTTCATATTAAAATGTGCTTGGAGACCAAATTTTACATTTTTTGGAAATTTTTTACTATTTTTTCAGAATTTTTGAAAATCATTTGTTTTTCAAATTTCAACTTATTGTTTAGTTTGTTTAGTTTTTTCAAAAATTCTGAAAAAATAGTAAAAAATTTCCAAAAAATGTAAAATTTGGTCTCCAAGCACATTTTAATATGAAGAACACGTTGGAAGGTTCGAATCGACTATTTGAACTTTGAAAATACGCTTTTTGGAGGTGCGCTCACCAATCCCTCTTGGTGAGCCTAGCACACCCTAGTCTTGCTCTAAATATTGTACTCTTTTCTTTGTTTGTGTCAGTTTGCACATGTGCACACTGATAAGCACTGAGGTGACAAGTATGAATTACTTAACAGGTAAGGGGAATAGAAAGATCTCAATCTTAATAGTTGTTTTCATCTTCTACGTTGCCTTATCTCTTGGTGCACACAGGTGAAAAATTGGGAGATGATCTCTTATTAATTAATATTTAATCAAACACTGGCAGCTTCTGTCAGCTTATCAAACAAAAATTCTCTCTCACTCTTCCTTCTTCGTAAATGAATAAGAAACATTTCAAATTTGTTAGGAGTTGTGAGCGTAGTTTCTGCATTTCTCACTTGCATGGGTATAATTGAAGGCAAAGATCTTTGTAACCTATCATCCTATTGATAAACAAAAGAAGACAAATTTTACAAATAAACAATTCTAGCATTATAAATTTCATATTCATGGTTTAATTCAACCAGACCTTTCTGAAACGAAAAACAGCTTCAGAAAATATCTATGAATCATATAATTTTCCAGTTGCCAAATGAACTACATAGGCAAAATAACTAAACCGCTTAAAAACAAAATAACAAAATACATAATTTTTCAGTTGCCAAAGAAGAAGAAGAAGAATACAGTTCTTGAACAAATACACGATCGTGATCTAAGAAGAAGAAGAACAAATCAGTGGTCGTGAACAAATTTATGATCGCGATATTATGTACATACAACTACATCATAGTGGTGCAAAATTTTTCAGAAATCAGTGATCCTAATATATATATATTTCTTCTTACAAAAAATTAATATATAAGACTATCTATCTATTTTTTCAAGTACTCAAAACTCGGCGGTTACCAATTGCATTTCTGTCTCATGGCTAAAACCTTCCCTCTCAGTACCAACAGCATCAGCTCATCAATAAACACAACAGCTGGCGCCTCTCGTCTGGCCTCTTTAAACAAATCCTAACCCTAGCTGCGCCTCTGCCAACATACATCTCTACAAACTCACTAGCAGATACAGAGAAAAATGGCACACCAGCTTCACCGGCTACAGCACGGGCTAACAATGTCTTGCCCGTACCAGGTGGGCCCACAAGTAAGACACCTGTCGGTAGTTTAGCACCAAGTTTTTTGTAATCCAAAGTGCCTTGCAGACAATTCACCACCTAACAGAAAAGGATGCACCAATTTATACGAAATTACAAAATCAGTTCAGTGCCAATTTGCTATATCTCATGACCAAATTTAAACATGTGCCAACTTTTTTTTTTTCTTACCTTTTTGGTAAACATATGGAAGAGCTTTTTAATTAGGTATATTGATTTTTTTATGTCTTAAGGATTCTTCTGTATATTCTAAAGTAAGAGTGTTTGCAGTTGCACCTCACAGTACAAAATCGTTACTGAAACTAAATTCAATTTTCCTTCGTGCACAGCAAAAGGCTCAGGCTATGTTCCTAATTAAATGGTCCAAAACATTTTATTTAATTTTACAAAAGAAAGCAGGTTTAAAAAATATTAACAAATAAATAAATAAGCAAACAAAGACAAGAGCAATAGCTGCAATTCTAGAAATCACCTCAATTAGTTCTTCTTTAGCTGAATCTACACCTTGCACATCATCAAAAGAAACCATTTGTCTGGTACCAGTACGGCTTTTCTTTCTATTATTACCGCGAAGCCTCCTCTTTAAAAGCCAAATTACAGGAATAATCCCGACCCATACTCCAGCAATTGTGCCTATACAGGAAACCAGCAATCTAGACACAGGCGGAGGGACCCAACGGTAAATTACCCCTTTCTCACGTAATAATCCAAGAAGAAATTTCTCGTCTCGGTCCATCTTTCTTGTACGGTACTTGCAAGATACTTGCTTCTCAAACCAATTTGATGACCTAATTAGCCTCATTTGAGCTTCAGTCTGTGCAATTATGTTAAGTTTGAATATGAACTTGTATAAGAAAAATAACTTGATAGTTGTTAATTGAAAAGCAAGAGATCTCAAGGGCTAAGATGTAAAATTATACAAGGGTCTCTGTACCGGTACTGGTACCCGAGAAAAGGAGGCTTTGAAAAGGGTCTCTGTACCAGCCCCGCAAGCAAAAATCAGAAAAGGAGGCTTTGAATACTTACCCGAGAGAGACGTCACTGTGGTGCGGAGGAGAGGCGTCGGGACTGGGGGTCGCAGGTTTTCGCTGAGAGAGGAGAGGAGAGGAGAGGAGAAGAGAGGGATCGGAAAGGGGCTGAGAGGAGAGCAAGGGGCTTTCGCTGGAGAGGCGCTGGAGAGGAGAGGCACCGGAGAAGGAGAGGCTTAGGGTTGTCGCTGGAAGAGGAGGGAGAGGCGCTGGAGAAGAGAAGAGAATAGATCGGACTGGCCTCTGGAAATTCAATTTTGCTCCGAACTGGATCTGTCCAGTTCCGAAAAATTGCAAATTTCATCTGATGATCTGCACGACTATTAAAGCAGTCCAACGGCCAGAAATCCGAAGTAAAAGGGGCTGTTTAATTTGCAAAGCACGGTAGCCTTACTCTATATATATATATATATATATATATAGAGAGAGAGAGAGAGAGAGAGATGGGCTACCAAACCTAGTCTTTCAACTGCTACCAAACCTCATTAGCCAAAGTGTTTGGAATACTTACATACATTATCCTTCTCACATAAAGATGCAACGACTTAACACCAATTGGTATGTGGAGGGTCATTGGTATGGGTGAGGGTTTTCTCCAAATGGCATTGGACAAAGGCTAATCCAAAGCTGGACCTAAATCGTCTGATATGCATCAAAAACCGCATAGACATTTAGATTCAAGGAACAATTTAAATTTATTAAGTTTTAAATATATTTGTACGAATCTCAATGCAAATCGGACGTTTAAGCTTGACTTTGAATGAGGCTTTGTCCAAAGCCCTTTTGACAAAACCCAATTTCCATTGTAATATAGTAGACATAATTATGTATACAAAGACGTAATAAAAAAGAAAACTCAAATCATCACAAACAAAACATAAACATATATTAAAATATACTTAAGAATTTAAGTACAACTCTCACCCTAGAGATGAGCAGTTTAGCTTTTCAAGGCCATGTCAAAATAAAAGAAATAAAATAAGGAGAACATAAATTACAAGCTAATTGGAGATGGAAGAATATTTGCCTCCTTGGATGACGCATTCTTCTCCTGCTTGGCTTCCGATAGCTACCATTCTCTCTTTTAAGTAACGCTTTAACCTAATCTAACAATGAGGATTGTTAGTCTATTACTATGGCCTTGACACAATTAAACACGCATACTAAATTCTATTTCAAGAGAGGTATTTATAGCCTTCCTAAATGAGAGGAAGAGCAGTGGAAGTAGTGGGGGACGTGGGGTCCACCCAATATTGGATAGATGAAGCAAAAATAACTATCTCAGCTTGGCACTTATGAAAATGCGTCATTCTAGAATCCCATTAGGAATTCTCGCTTTTTTGCAAATCCTTTTAAGAAATCGCCTATTTTTAGGACAAATCACGGATCGTGCGGCATAGGGGCGACCGAACGTCTTCCTGAGTTAGCGGATTTTCTCGTATTTTTGTTATTTCTCATGTTGTGTAATTCGTGTGAGGTGTTGCATGCTCCATGTAATATCCCATTTGACGCCTTATTCAGTTATCATCTAAATATGACATTTTTGCTCTGTTTTTGCCTAAATATGCAACTTTTTCAAAAAAATGCCAACAAAAAACATAAAAACACATAATAAATTGAAAAATAACTACTTTACATTCGCTTTTGACCATTCTTCGTAAGAAAAAATAGTGATTTTAGCTATATGTTTTGACTTCATGAGGCAAGTAATCAATTATATTGCATTTTTTGGATGTAAAAAATTGTTAGGTATTTTTACAATGCTCATTCTTTATTTTATCCACAGAGTTAGTAAAATAAATGCACTGGACCCGTTCAATAAATCTTGATATAAATTGCACCAACACAATAAAAAATTATCATAAAAGAACACATAATATGTGTACTTAATTGATAAGATCAGACTTTAAGAGCTACATAATGTAACCTCCAGCGGTCCCTGGGTTGGAACATAGAGGGGCCTCTTGTATTAAAGAAACCGTACGTATTGGTACAACTGCCAACTAAGAATGGCAGATCACGAGTGACATTGTCACTGATTGCATACTTAACTTGGAAGATGATAATTGTTAAAATAGTTTTTTTCAAAAGTATACCATTCTTTGAGATTAATATACATTTTTACACTATGTCATATATATATATAAGTACAGATAGTGTGATCTTAAATCCATGAAAGAGATTTATGTGAGCATAATATTATGAAATAATTCAGATTTGCATTGTCATCTTCTTGTCTAAATACTTGTAGTAAAATATAGAATAACAGAAATCATGACAAGGCATATTAAACTTAATTTACTTTGCAAGTGATACATTTATATATTAAATTTGTAAATTTTCATTCAATTAGTATATTCTCAAAGTAGCAAAAAAAATGTAAAGGTTAAGAAGTTTGTTTGATGAATTCAATGTTTTATTATCAATAAATTGCTTGACTAAAATTTGAAAATTTTTAGAAATTAATTTTATATATAGGGAGGCTTTAATTTATGAAAAAATCAGTTTCAATAATTTAAATTCATCATTATAATGTCGATTTGATGAGTTTTGAAAATTATACTAGGAATAATGAATTTAAATTCGTACTAGCTAGTTTTATTAATGTGTACAGAAAGTGATTGCGCTTGTGTATGTTTATTCAGAATCAGTTTCGTCTAGATACAATTGTTATCTCTAAATGATTAAAAATCTTTGTAAATAGTTTAGTTTTGATTAGGCAATGATGAGTCCAAAGTGAAGTACTACTTTTAAATATTTAAAAACCATAATTTTTACTTACGTTCAGATCACAAGCGTGTGACCATATCGTGTAGTATGATTGGACTGTCGATCCACAGGAATAGTGTATTAGATTTTAAACAGTTTCCACTAGTCTAGGTTATCGGAGTTTTTAAAAGATTTGATGCGGTTGCGCTAATTGCAATCAAGGTTAACTTTAAACAGTAAATAGAGAGACTCTAGGGTTCAGGTTCTATCTTTCTTAATTATGCAAAATATAAATTTTGACGTCTCTCTATTTTGCATGCGGCACTGTCACTGTCGCTTGCGGCCTAGATTGCCCCACAATTACCCCGCATGCGGCACTGTGACCATCTCCAGGGTATGCTGGTTGTTTGCTTATGCAATTTGAAATATTTCCGATCTTGCGATCGGCTTTCGGGCTATCAAAACTAAAGTATTTTCGGTACGCAATTATATTTTATCCCTATACTACCCCGTTGTTGAAATATCCAAAAGACCCTACCTAATCTAAGTTCTTCCTAATAAAATTTAAATATAAAATTTACACTATCCTGCCAAGGGAGCCCATTGGGTTCTAACCCTAGTCTTTGAACTGCTACCAAACCTCGTTAGCCGATGTGTTTGGTGTACTTACATACATTATCCTTCTCACACAAGGATGCAATGACTTAGCACCTATTAGTATGTGGAGGGTCGTTAGTATGGGTGAGGGTTTTGTCCTAACGGCATTGGACAAAGGCTAATCCAAAGCCGGACCTAAACCGTCTGATCTGCATCAAAAACTGCACGGACATTTAGAATCAAGGAATCATTTAAATTTATTAAGTTTTAAATATATTTGTATGAATCTCAATGCAAACCGGACGTTTAAGCTTGACTTTGGATGAGGCTTTGTCCAAAGCCCTTTGGACAAAACCCAATTCCCATTGGTATATAGTAGACAGAACTATGTATGAAAAGACGTAATAAAAAAGAATTCAAAATATAAAAGGAAACTCAAATCATCATAAACAAAACACAAACATATATTAAACATACTTAAGAATTCAAGTACAACCCTTACCCAAGAGATGAGAAGTTTAGGTTCTCATGGTCATGTCAAATAAAAGAAATAAAATAAGGAGAATATAAATTACAACCTAATTAGATATGGAAGAACATTTGCCTCCTTAGATGACGCATTCTTCTCCTGCTTGGCTTCCGATAGCTACCATTCTCTCTTTAAGTGACGCTTTAACCTAATCTAATAATGAGGATTGTTAGTCTATTACTATGGACTTGACACAATTCAACACGCACACTAAATTATATTCCAAGAGGGGTATTTATAGCCTTCCTAAAGGAGAAGAAAAGTAGTGAAAGTAGTGGTGGACGTGGGTTCCATCCAAAGTTGGATAGATGAAGCAAAAATAACTATCTCAGATTGGCTCTTAAGAAAATGTGTCATTCTAAAAGGCCCATTAGGAATTTCTGTTTTTCTGGAAGTCCCATTAAGAAATCACCTATTTTTAGGACAGTCCACGGATCGTGCAGCATAAGGGAGGCCGAACGTCTTCCTGACTTAGCGGATTTTCTTGTATTTTTGTCATTTCTCATGTTGTGCAATTCGTGTGAGATGTTGCATGCTCCATGTAATGTCCCATTTTGACACCTTATTTAGTTATCGCTTAAATACGACATTTTTGCTCTGTTTTTGCCAAAATATGCAACTTTCTCAAAAAAATGCCAATAGAAAACCTAAAAATACATTTGCGGTAAATAAATTAAAAAATGACTACTTTACATTCACTTTTTTATCATTTTTTGAAAGAAAAGATAGTGATTATAGCTATGTTTTGACTTCATCAGACAACTAATCAATTATATTGTATTTTTTGGATGTAAAAAATTGTTAAGTATTTTTACAATGCTCATTCTTTATTTTATCCGCATAGTAAAATAAATGCACTGGATCCGTTCAATAAATCTTGATATAAATTGCACCGACACAATAAAAAAGTATCATAAAAGAACACATATATGTGTACTTAATTGATAAGATCAGACTTTAAGAGCTACATAATGTAACCTCCAGCGGTCCCTGGGTTGGAACATAGAGGGGCCTCTTGTATTAAAGAAACCGTACGTATTGGTACAACTGCCAACTAAGAATGGCAGATCTCGAGTGACATTGTCACTGATTGCATAGTTAATTTGGAAGATGATAATTGTTAAAATAATTTTTTTTCAGAAGTATACCATTGTTTGAGATTAATATATCATTTTTAGACTATGTCATATATATATAAAGTACAGATAGTGTGATCTTAAATCCATGAAAGAGGAGAACGGAGTAGGTCCGATGCCCATCGGACCTACTTTTAGGTTCAACGAGCATGATGACCGTCCGATCTAATTTAAAATTTGTGTGCACGAAAATTGAAACAGACATGCACGAAGTTTAAAGCGTTCCATACGAATCTTAAAGCAAATTGACGGTGATTAAACCCATCGAACCAGAGTAGGTCCGATGCCCATCGGACCTACTCTCAAGTGATGAAAGAGATTCATGTGAGCAAATATTATCAAATAATTCAGATTTGCATTGTCATATTCTTGTCTAAATACTTGTAGTAAAATTTAGAATAACAGAAATCATGACAATGCATACAATACGCTATGAACAGATATTTTAATTATCAATACCTTATTATTGTGATAAACAAGCTATACAAAAAACAATTAAAGTACTTTCAAATAGTTCTCCAAAATTAGAGCCTATTAAATTGGATCAAGATAGTAAATATATTTTTATATTAATAGGTGTCGTCTTGTTTTTTTTTTTTTTCTTTAAAACAAGGCTATCAAAAACTTGGTTTATCTTGATACCTGAATATTTATCTTTATTGTATTATTAAAGCCGAACAAATTTTAGGAGCACCAACAAACTATGTTAAAACTAATGCTCAAATTGTGGAAAAAGAAATTCCAATGCGTCAAGCATATGGCCACCATGTCATCCTCTAGTCCAGGTGAGATTTTTTCGATGATTGTTTTATATTATGTTATTTTTCTCTTTTAAAATCCATTAGTTTTGTTCAATTATTTTTCTTTGTGCTTAAATTCATTCAAAGAGTCAAGATAAAAAATTAATAATAACCCAAAACTTTGTTGTTTAGCATTGTCTATGTGGAATTGGGCTAATCTTCCTGATAACACATATTGGTTGAGATTGTGAAATGGGTGTGCTATGTTGATCTTTTAACATTTGTTGTAATTAACAAATCGTGGCGTTTGATGTACATTAATCGGTTTTGTTGTCTTCCTAGAAATACACTACTCGGAATTCCAATATTATTGCTCTGCAAACCAAATTCACATTCACAGAAGTATGTTAAAATGAGTAGAGAACTAGCAAGTAATGAAATATTTATGCCAGAAGCATCTAACAAGTGGCTTTGTGGATCTTCATGGGGTTGGCTTGTTCTAAAAGGTATTGATGATAAGTAAGTCTTTCGAATCCATTGACAAGACGTGTTATACGTCTTCCCTCGGCCGACACTTTAATCATAAGTTTACTTCACAATGGTAAACCAGATGTTCTTGAAGGATCTAGTTATATATATATATATATATATATGCAGAGCAATTTTATCAACGAACCCGGCAATATCGGGACAAGATTGTATCATAATGGCAATAGTTGGATGATATAGGAGACTCAACTATTGTAAGGTAGGAGATAAACAATGGACTAATATCGATCCAAAGCCTTGCTAGACCCGTTTCTAGCCGCGGTCCGGTCCAGTTCTGGACCGGCCGGTCCATTGCAATACACTAGCTAGTTTTATTAATATGTGTACAGAAAGTGATTGCACTTGTGTATGTTTATTCAAAATCAGTTCAATCTAGATACAATAATTATATCTAAATGATTAAAAATCATTGTAAATCGTTTAATTTTGATTAGGCAATGATGACTCCAAAGTGAACTACTACTTTTAAACCCTAATTTCTACTTATGTTCAGATCACGAGAGCGTGATCCTACCATGTTGTATGATTGGGGTGTCGATCTACAGGAATAGTGTATTAGATTTTAAATAATTTTCACTAGTCTAAGTTATCAGAGTTTTTAAAAAGTTTGATGCAGTGGCGCTAATTGCAATCAAAGTTAAGGTTAAATAGTAAATAGAGAGCCTCAAGGGTTCAGGATCTATCCTTCTTAATGATGAAAAATATAAATTTCGACGTCTCTCTATTTGGAATACGGCATTGTCACTATCACATGCGGCCTAAATTGTCCCACAGCTACCCCGTATGCGGCACTGTCACTATCCGCAGGGCATGCTGGGTGTTTTCTTATGTGATTTGAAAGATTTTCCGATCTTGCGATCGGCTTTTGGGCTATCAAGACTAAAGTATTTTAGGTACGCAATTATATTATTTTTCTATACTACTCCGTAGTTAAAATATCCCAAAGACCATATCTAATCTAAGTGTTTTCTAATATAATCTAAATATATAATTTACGCTATCCTGCCAAGAGAGCCCACTGGGTTCAAACCCTAGTCTTTGAACCGCTGCCAAGTCTTGTTAGCTGAAGTGTTTGGCGTACTTACATGTATTATCCTTCTCACAGAAGGATGTAACAACTTAACACCTATTGGTATGTGGAGGGTCATTGGCATATAGTAGACAGAATTATGTATGCAAGGACGTAATAAAAAAGAATTCAAAATATAAAAGGAAACTCAAATCATCAGAAACAAAACATAAACATGTATTAAAACATAATTAAGAATTCAAGTACAACCCTCATCCTAGAGATGAGAAGTTTAGCTTCTCATGGCCATGTCAAATAAAAGAAATAAAATAAGGAGAACATAAATTACAACCCAATTGGAGATGGAAGAACCTCTGCCTCCTTAGATAACGCATTCTTCTCCTACTTGGTTTCCGATGGCTACACTTCTCTATCTAAGTAACTCTCCAATCTAACCTAAAAATGAGGATTGCTAGTCTAAAACTATAGATTTGACACAATTAAACACGCACACTAAATCCTATTGCAAGAGGGGTATTTATAGCATTTCTAAATGAGACGTGGAGTAGTAGAAGTAGTGGGGGACATGGGGTTCACCCATAATTGGATAGATGAAACCAATAATAGCTATGCTAGTTTGGCTCTTAAGAAAATTTGTCGTTCTAGAAGGCTCATTAGGAATTCGCGCTCTTCTGGAAGGCCCATTAAGAAATTGTCTATTTTTAGGACAATCGACGGATCGTGCGGCATAGAGGAGGCCACACAGTTTCCTGACTTAGTAGATTTTCCTGTATTTTTGCCATTTTGCATGTTGTGCACTTCATGTGAGGTGTTGCATGCTCCATGTAATGTCCCTTTTTGACGCCTTATTCGAAAATGCCTAAATACAACAATTTTGCTCTGTTTTTGCCCTAAATATGCTACTTTCTGAAAAACCTGCCAAAAAGACCTAAAAACACGTTTGCGGTAAATAAATTGAGAAAATAGCTACTTTGCATTCACTTTTGGTCATTTTCCGAAAGAAAGACAAGCTATATGTTTTGGCTTCATCACACTCCCAAGTTTAAATTGCTAGACTAAAATTTGAAAATTCAGAAATTAATTTTATATGGAAGCGCTATCATTTAGAACAAATCAGTTTCAATAATTTAAATTCATCATTGTAATGTCAACTCGATGAGTTTTAAAATTATGCTCGGAATAATGAATTTAAATTCATATATACTAGTTTTATTAATATGTGTACACAAAGTGATTGCGCTTGTGTATGTTTATTCAAAATCAGTTCAGTAAATTAGATACAAATGCTATCTCTAAATAATTAAAGTGCATACTAAATCGTTTAATTTTGATTCGGCAACTAATCAATTATATTGCATTTTTTGGATGTAAAAATTGCTAGGCATTTTTACCATGCTCATTCTTTATTTTATCCACAGAGTTGGTAAAATAAATGCAGTGGATCCGTTCAATAAATCTTGATATAAATTGCACCGACAACATAAAACATAATCATAAAAGAAAACATAATATGTGTACTTTTTTCTCTTTAAGAGCTACATTTTCTCTCTTTAATGTAACCTCCAGCTGTCCCTGGCCTGGTTGGAGGTTGGAGCATAGAGGGGCCTCTTGTATTAAAGAAACCGTACGTATTGCTATTACAGTACTTTTTAGTTTACTGCCATTTCTCTAATACAATCATAGAAAATCCCAAAATTACAAAAACCATATTGGTATAATACCTTTATGGCCCAAAATTACAAAAACTATATTGGTGCTATTCCTTTATGGCCCATTAAAAAAACCGTATTGGTACAACTGCCAATTAAGAATGATGAGAAATGATTCTCAAAAATGATTTCAGCAACAAACTGGCATTCCACATATTAATTAAATTTATTCTTGCAATTAGACTAAGCATCAGTATGCCTTCCGGGCTGCTCGTCTATAAGCTAATAATATCCTCTTACACTGGTGCACATTTTAAAAGAGAGAGAAAGAGAGAAGAGAGAGAAATGGCGGTTGAGGCGGCTGTGGGATTTGCGTTGGGCAAGCTTGCGAATATCATGATGAAAGAATGGGAGTTCTTGGGTGAGGTTGGGAAAAAAGTCAAACTGGTGCAGATCGAGCTAATCCGAAACCGGTACAGCCTGAGAGATGCAACAGATTCAAAACACAATGGAGATGTGACGGTGCATAACTGGCTGAATGAGCTCTGTGATGTGGCATACCGCATCGAGGATGCAATACATACATTCTTTCTAGAACTCGAATACCATAAAAAACCCAGCTTTTTGCAAAAAGTTAAGAAGACCTGGAACAAACCCTCAAAGATGCATATCCTCAAGAAAGTTGGCACTGAGCTCGATAAAATTCAAAATAAACTCCTAGGGATCTCTAAGAGCAGGGTCGACTTCGGATTCATAGAACCCGAAAACATTGTGGGAGAGGACTACAGATTCATAGAATGGCAAAGCATTGTGGGAGAGGCAGTCATAATGCCTGTTTGGAGAGCTACTTATCAAGAAGGACACGACCCAGAAGTCATAAGCGTGCATGCTGATGAGTACAACACGGACTGTTACAATGATATGCCTTATTATCTCAAGGCATGCTTTCAATACCTTGCTTGTTTTCCTCAAGGCTATGAGATCTCTGCAAAATGTTTGATCAGAATGTGGATAGCAGAGGGGTTCATACCACACGACAAGACGAAAACATTGGAGGAAACAGCTGAGAACTGCCTCGAGGAACTTTTTCGGAGGTTATATACTTTTCTCCCTTAATTTTTATCATGCATCTATACAATGCTATTACAATCTTTTTGGTCACTTATTAACTACTTCATAGAACACACTTTAGGTATACTTGATATATACTCCAATTTTGTTTTACAAAGGAATAGAAGTAGATAGAGCATGGGTTCAAATGCCTCATGTCTTTCATGCCACAATCACGCTTCCCATTTTTATTTCCATTTTGAAGTACAAACAATTGATCTTAACCGCTCAACATGATCTCCATATTAAAATGTGCTTGGAAACCAATTTTATATATTGTTGGAAATGTTTTATTATTTTATTTATATATTGTTAGAAATATAGTTGTTTTTCAGTAAAATTCTGGACCATCCAAAAACAACAATTTTGTACCTATCTAAAAATTAGTAAACAATTTTCAACAAAAAAATATAAAATGTGATCTCTGAACACATTTTAATATGAAGATCATGATGAGCGGTTTGAATCAATTGTTTTGATTTCGAATACATACAGAGATAAGGATGTGAGGCAAGTAAATTTTTTCCACACACAAAAATATATTAATTAAAAAACAAACAAAAAGGTCGAGTGAAATGGAGTATAAAACAAACATAAATAAGCTACATTACCTTATTAATACACTTTATCAATCCTTTTGCAATAAAATATAAGTTTCATCGATCTGTTATTACAAGTATTATACACCTTTTTCAAATTTTGTGATATATTCTCTAATAAGTAGCTTCTTCCTCGACAACCTCAACCAAGTGTTCTCAATTTTGTAAAATTAGAGTTACAAAAGCTTTTCTAATTAGGTATCATTCACTTCCGTTACAAAAGAAACAATAGATACAAATTGATACTAAAATAGCTCTAAATAAATTGACATTTGATGTGGTGATGGGAGGGTACAAAATTGTAATTTTGCTGGAGAATTAACGTACAAATAATCAGCTTAATTTTATTTTATCTTTCAATTTAGGAACTAATTAATGACTCTAGTTAGGATATATTAATGTTTATTATGACTGTAATACTTTTAGTATTACCTGATTTGTTTATAAATCAAAATTTGCACAGGAGTATGGTTCAAGTATCAAGCCGATCCATATCTGGTTCGATCAAGTATTGCAAAGTGCATCATCTTCTCCGTGACTTAGCAATGCATACAGCTGGGCAAGAAAACTTTGTTAAGGTTTTTTCACGTGAAACAGATGTCAACCAGCCCAATAGAGGAATCCGGCGTTATTCACTTCAAGGCTCGCTTGAATTCAACCATACGAGTGAACAATCCATGAAATATGTAGGTCCAAATACCCATTCTATTCTAATGTTTGAGTTCGGGTACATGTCTTCACCCAACTTCTCTAATTTTAGGCTACTAAAAGTTCTAGTACTTGAAAATTGGGGAAGAGGCAGTGATGACCTGCAGGTCATGGGATTAGATGAGTTGGTTTACCTAAAATACTTTGCGTTAAGAACTAGTAATATTTTCAAAATCACATGTTCCTTTCATCGTATGAAGGCTCTCGAAACCCTCGAAATACGGGGAGGTACTAAATTACTTGATCATGATGCCTTATGGACAATTGGAACATTGAGGCATGTACTGGGTAATTGCATTATCTATGGACCACCATCAACCATTGACCTAAGAAATCTCCAGACCATGAAAACTGTATGCCTTCCGAGAACATGGGATGGGAAGTGTCCCGTTTTAAACAACCTGCGTAAATTAGGTCTTTATAATGAATTTGACGATTGGGTTACGGTGACCAATCTACTCGAAGTGCTGCCTTCTCTAGTCTCTCTAGCTATCCATGGGGAGAATTTCCTCCCAATGGAGATTGTTTACCCAAAAGCACTTCCAAATTATCAGAATTTACAATCTCTATCCTTGTCTGGGGAGTGGCCAGAGGCCGTCAACTTAGAGGCTAGCTCGCTTCCACCACACCTCGTTAAATTGAAACTTTCACATCCCAAATTTAAGCAAAATCCAATGCCGGAGCTTGGAGAGTTGAAGAGCTTAAAGAAACTTCCATTGTTAGGATATTGTTTTTGGTACAATAGTCCAACAATGTGTAGAGCAGGATTCCCTGTCCTACAAAATTTGATAGTGGTTGATTGGAGATACAAAAATGATTTCACAGTGGCAGAGGGGGTCATGCCAAAGCTTACATACTTCAAAGTCAATGGCAACTTTAGGTCGCACATGCCTCCTGAGCTACAGCACGTAACTATTAATCATTAATGATTTGTAATATGGTGCACACTGCAGGGTGCTTGTCTTATGAATTTTTAGGTTCTATATGTGGAAAGTAAACCACAAACAATTACCTAGATGTAATATTGGCCTTCTTCGATTAAATTTTCCTTTTGTTTTATGTTGCATTATTCTCTGATAGACAGACTATTTGAAATTTTGATTGCTTTTTGTACTTCCTCTAATTCGTGTATATTTATTCCATGGTTTGGTACCTACAATAATAGATGTATCTAGATTGCAAAATGAGTGCTCCATCGTGCTAAAACATATTAATGTAACAACAAAATGCTTCGTTTTTCATTTTTATTAATTTCTTTCTTGTGTTTATGTTCTACTTTTGAAATTTCAAGATTTTATTCCCTGAGCTAACAAAATAGAATGACTTGGCGTATAGCACAAAAAAGTATATTTCGAAAAAGAATTATTTGTGTTAAGAAATTATTAAATACAAATTCATTTCATAAAAATTATATATTTTTTTAAATAAATATTTTTACTAGATATATTTTTTGTTCAAACGACTGTCAGCAGAAAACTAGTTACAGCCGGTGATCTTCCTCGGGTACATTATCACAAACATGCTCCAAATTTGCATGAGTTCTCATCCATATCCAAATTCAACTCTGATTATCCATCTCTCATCCTTCTACAAACCAAATGCACCTCCTCCAGCTCCCATACAAACCTCATAGGTACCGGCCTCACCCAAGACTTCATGGCCACCAGCCGCCTCCTCTCCTTCACCTCCACCTCCTATGCTCAATACCTCTCGTACGCTCTCCACCTCTTATCCCATTTTCCCAATCCCAACACCTTCATCTACAATATCTTAATAAGGGCGTTCTGTAAATCCTCTACTCCAGACCTTGCACTTGAACTGTTTGTTGAAATGCTTTGCAGTGAGACAATGCCTCATAGGGTCACCTTCCCTTCTTTTTTTTCATGTTACTCTCGGTTGGGCTAGTACGCAGTGGAAGAGAGCTTCATGGCATCGTTTTGAAGCTTGGATTGGCTGGTGATATCTACGCGCGCAATGCCATGATGGCCGTGTATGCTACCGGTGGTTATGTAATGGAAACTTCTGCGCTGTTTGATGAATGTGTGGAGTTTGATGTTGTTTCATACAATTCCTGATTATGGGTTTGGCAAGAAGGGGCAGGTCAACGAGGCAAGAGCGCTGTTCGATGAAATGCTTGAGAGGAGTGTGGCAACCTGGAGCACTATGATTAGTGGGTATACAAGTAATGGGAGAGACCAAGAAGCATTGGATCTGTTTTCAATTTTCATTGATGCAAAGTAAAGGAATGGAACCTAATGTCAATATATCGGTTAAGCCTATTAGGGGTTTGTGCAAACTTGGGAGCAATTCATCAAGGGATCTGGGTCCATTTATACTTAGAGGAGAATAACATTGAACTTTACACCCTCATAGTCACAGCAATTACAGATGTATTGTAAATGTGGAGTAATGGAGAAAGCTCTTGAGGTGTTTGATGAAATTCCTACGAAAGCTTTGTCAACATGGAATTCTATGATTTTGGGATTGGATATTCACGGCCGTTACCAGGAATCAATTGACTTGTTTTCTATGCTACAAAATTCAAGATTGAGAACAGACAATGTCACATTTGTCGGTATCTTAATGGCATGTGGTCATTCAGGCAAGGTTAATAAAGCAAAACATTACTTCATAGAACCAGAGACCCGACACTATGGTTGCATGGTTGATGCGTAAGGTCGAGCAGGGGTTTTAACAGAGGCCGAGGAGTTAATTACCAAAATGCCAATGAAGCCTGACGTGGCAATATGGGGTGCTTTGTTTTCTGCTTTAAAGATGCATGGGAACATAGAGTAGGCAAATAGCACAGATAAAAAGGTCATGGAATTGGATGCATGGTTTATCTTGTTCCTTCCCCTGCTATGGTACAGGCGACTGAAATGTTTTCTGGCAAGGAATCATAAACGAGGGGCTCCAATGGACATCGGACCGGACTCAATCCTTTTTGACATTTGTGCAACCAGGTTTAGTAGTTTATAATTTTAATTGTACATATGAATCACAATGCTGATTGAACAACTACGATCGAACATCAGAATGAATTTGATCTGATGTCCATTAAAAACAGCCTGCTTCCTTCTTGAGATGGATTCATATCCTCTGAGATACCTTCCATATACTGTGCATGATTTTGATCTTTGATTTATTTCTAGCAGCTGAAATCTTCTAATCACAAGTTATTCGGCCCGGTACTTGATAGCTTGTTGGGCTTGGATGGACTGAATTGGGCCATTTTCAAGTGCTTTGCTGCCCATTTTCAAGTTCTTCTCAAAAATAAAAGGTAGAGAGGCAGGCCCAGGTTTTTTAATCACATAGTTATTCGGACCTCTTGATTTTTCAGATGTCCATTCATAATTTTCAGCTGGTGAAAATGAATCAATGGTCAGGAATCTGTGTAGTTCAGCCTCAGTGTGGTAGCCCATTTTACTTGTGTAAATTGATAAATGGACTCTGAACATGTTTGAGAGCTTGTTGGGCTTGGATGGACTCCAATTGGGCCATTTCAAGTGCTTTGCTGCCCATCCACAAAAGTTTTTTTTTTCTTCGAATCAAAAGATAGAAGGGCAGGCCCAGAATTCATACCACCTAATTTATATATTTGTTTGGTGAAGTACATTGAAATAATGGTAAAATCTATAAATATATAATACACTTTTAGTTTATCACAAGACAAACTAATTCCAATATTATGGGAGGAAATAATAATGTGTGTTTCAATAAACGTTTAGTTTTTTTTTCTATAGGGGTCAAGCTTCTAATTTTATATTTTTTGATAAATTATAAAAGAAATAATTTCTATAGGAGTATTGATCAGAAACAAAAATGGGAAAAAAAACAAAAGTTACTCTCTCGTAATACTTAACCAACCAAATTAAAAATAGAATAAGAATTGTCTAAAAATATTCAATTTCATCTCTATGTCCATAATATGAAGAGAGCAATTATAATCTCTTCGCAACATCATACAATATTTATTTGAATAATTACACACAATAATTTTACAATTATCATTTTACCACATCTATATAAAAGCAATAACCAAATTACAATATGCAAATAATGATAAAGAGATAGAGAAAAGGATCATTCATTAAATAAGTGTGTCACCGTCTCTGTTTACAGAGATACGTGATATGCTCGGATAACATATAAATATTGTGTGTTAATAAATAAATGAGTGTGTGGTGAGTGGGCAAAACAGAGTATAAATATTTTTCTATAATATAATAGATATAATTAAGGAGATCAAAGGAAGGTGAAAAATCTAAAATACTGTTAGAACTCCTCAATCCAACAGTATTGAATTAATAAAATAAAATCCAATGCTTTTAGAAAGATCAAGTGACAGCCTTAATTAAGTCTATTGCTCTACTTATAATAAATTAATAATAATAATCCAGACTAGAAACAGCACATACATAGTACTTATAAATGGAAGGAAATTAAAAAGAAATAAGAAAACAAAACCTGCCTGCCACTCGTGTGAGTACACATGGCTGTCAATTAATGTCAATTCTCAAATACGCGTGCAGGAAACCGCGTATCACGTGAGAGGGGCCGTTGTCGCACGTGATAGGATTTATCTGAACTAATTACAAAATCCAAATTCAATTCAAAATTAAAAGTCAACTGCTCTGTTACATAATACCATGACAAAAAGTCAAATGTAAGAATGTAAAAATGTTAGGGTAGGCACAACACAAGACACAAAATGTATCATTAATTATCCCAAACAACAATTAATAAATTTATTTTCTTACATAAATATTTTTCTATAATGTTATTTCCTTAATTTATAATTTTATAATTTTTTTGTAGGTTTTTTGACATTTTTTATAATTTTTCCTCCTTAAATAAACTTCATAATAAATAAAATAAATAACCATAATCAAATATGACCAGTCACTTTTGTCACAATATAATTTGATCATAACGTGATTAACGTGTCATGACTATTTTTTACAATTTTAATCATTACACAATACAATATATACCAAGTTGATTTGATCATGGCATGACATAATACGTGAGGTAATTTACATTTGTAGCCATACCCTTTAACAATTCTTCTACTTAGGAACAAATTTTCCAAATATATTTCTGTTTGCTTGTTACTGAAGAAACTTATTGGCTGAAATCACAAATCATGAAATTCTTGTGTCTACACCTCATAAGAGCAAACACCAAATAACTTTTTGTTAAAGTCACATTCAAGTCAATGTAAAATTACATTTATTAGTCAAACTAAGGTTATATGGTGCAATTGAACATTGAATAATCAACCAACATAAAATCAGTTTTCATTATTTTTTAAGTACAAATCTCTTGACCCACACATTTTGAGTTCAAATTCTGAAAATAAGCACTAAATGTCTATACATAAATTTTCTCATTAACTTTTTCTTTATGAGTAGTTCATTGCATTCACTTCCACAAGAAATAACCACCAACAATTAATTTATTTTATATGCATGTAGAATAAATAATATTAATTATATCTACCAATTTTATTAATTTTGACATATAAATTTTAGAATTTTTATTATAAATAAAAAAAATGAGACATCACAGAGACATACAAAATGAAAGACATTTAAACTCTCAAACGTTCTATTCTTACCAATATTCATTTTGATTCTATAATTAAGATGACATATGTTATCATTCTAAATCTAAAGAAAAAATATATATGATAATTTATATCCTCTTTAATGGCTTCATGCAAATTGTCTTTTCTATTTTCTATTTTTATATTTTAAAGTTGGTCAATGACACCTACTTAATAATTGTATTAATTTAATAAAAGAATAATATACAAGTTCCAAGTTTGAGAAAGAATTAATATACAAGACTGAAATTAGAACTAGAATTTGGTTATCACATATTTGCATCCCTTTGAAGTTTGAAATGATTGATCAACATCCCAGATAGTTCAAAGAGTCTCTGTGAAGCATATGATAATTTTATTTCCTTCACTTGTTCAAGCTTTCAAAAAAAAGACATTTAGTATGGTGGAACAAAATTTTTGTCTCGTATATTTCATACTTTATTCGTGTCTTATGTTCTAATGTTTATTATCAAAGTCAAATAGTCGATGAATTGGTCAATATGATTTTCATATTAAAATGTGTTTGGAGATCAAAGTATATATTCAGGGGCGGACCTAGCTTGATCTGGGGGGACTTGTAAATTTTTCTGCCCCTGTAATTTTGATCGGTGATTAGGTTTAAATTTAGGGTTAAACTTAAAATACTTTGAATTCGGATTGGTATTTATAATTAGAAGTTAAAGAATTGAAAATTATAAGTTAGAGCATTGTTTTTTATCTAGTATCCGATTAGCTAATGGATGTGAAACCGATTAGGTATTTAAACCCGATTTGTTATTTTTTGCCTCCTTGATGAAAATTCTGGATCTGCCCCTGTATATATTTCTTTAGAAATTGTTTACTATTCTTTAGATAGGTACAAAATTATTATTTTTGGATGGTCCAAAATCTTCTGAAAAACAGTGATTTTGTACCTATCTAAAAGAATAGTAAAAAACTTTCAACAAATATCTAAATTTGATCTCCAAACACAGGTTAATATAAAACTCATGTTTAACAGTTTGGATTGACTGTTTGAACTTTGAAAACGAAGATAAGAATTTGAGACAAATATAAGACATGAAAGACATGAAGTATTTGAACTCTACTTATTTTATAATTCTTTTTAAATTTAAAGTATATAATTATATTTATTTAAAAAGCACAAATAGAAGTACCTTGATTATTTGAATATTTGGATGAAACATAACATTATAATTTTTTGAATCATAATGTATAATTTTTCTGAAAAAAAAAACATAGAAATAATAATTTGAATATTTTCTTAAAAAAAAAAAAAAACAGTCCATGTGACTACACCGCTGACTAAGAATTTATCGGAAGTACCTTGATTATTATTAACAGCCAAGAAACAAAATGACCAAATTTTGACTATCCACCTTTAATTAAAGACCCAAAAATTACACTTCTTTCATCTAATATTTATACCATGATTTTCTCTTGGAATAATTATCGAGATATATTATAAAGTCAAATTAATGTTGTGAACCTAGATATTTTATTTTGATTTAAGACTAAGAACAGAAAATCAAAATTATTTCCACAAATCCGCGGATGCATCTTGTTTTTTTGGTGGACTGTGGACCACTAGACGGCAGGCGTTGTTTACAATGCAAAACCCTAAGGTGAATTGTTATTGCGCTCCAAGTTGCACATGTTAATTTCTATTTGAAAATTTTAATTGGTCTGATACAGGAACATGGGCGCTCCAAATTCAGTCATATATGTTCACTCAGAATCATTCAATCTCCTTTAAGATTCGGGCTCCTGGTTTAGATTCATTGAACATATTTAATTATAAATCATCCGCACGAGTCTTACAGCGGATCGAACGGACATCAAAACATATTGTTAGTGTTATTCTATATTCTTTTACTTGAGTTTTTGTTTATGTGAGCACATCTTTCATATTTATTTTTCATTGTTTACTATTCACTTCTTTGTAAAATTGGTCTACTACAAACTATTGACTTCTATAAGAAGAAATCTTCCTATAAACTTTGTAAGAAAGATACTTCTATATATTTATGCTTCGTAGGAAGTATATATTTACTCACTTCTTTGTTAAATTGGCCGACTACAAATTGTTGACTTTTGTAAGAAGAAACCTCGTTTTCTCCAAACTTTGTACGGAAGATATATGTTGCAATAATTGTTCGACATTTAGGACTTCTATTATATTTATGATTTGCCTCATATATTTAATATGAGATATCAAATATGTAAAATTATGTCTTATTAACACAATTATCAAAATCTCAAATAAGTAAATTTATTCATGATTTTACCTGATATATTTTTTACTAGACAAAGAGGTGGTTGTCAAGATGTGATATCAAATTTCAATAATTTAGATAATCACGCCAATTATAATTACTTTTCAGTCAGTATTATTTTGTGTGAAAGATGTAGATTGGAAATCAAACTCTAAATAAGTATATTCTAAAAAGAAAACGTTCATATTTTAATGCGAAATACAAAAGTAAAAGTACTTGTATTGAAACACATATATTACTTATGAACTACAAATGATAAAGTTCGCTATATATCCTTAACAAACAAAATCTACCAAAATAAAAATATGATAGTAATTAATACATCTTGCTAGATAAATATAATCAAAAGTAAATTAGTGCAAGTTAAATAGAAATAGTTAATAATTGAATAGTTTGGGCCTAATGAATAAAAAAAGGATGATAGATGTGTGACATGTGTCAATGATTTTCACCCATTTTACGGGATGAAGATGTGTCTTACATAATTAGTTTTTTCTTCATAAAAATATCGCATGACTCGTCTTGTGAAATGGGTCATTCACATTCTCGGATCTGTTAAAATAAAAGGATCCGACTAATCGTCCCCAAGCTTCTATCCCCAGTTTTTTCCCAAAAAAACTATCATTTGCCTTGCGCGAATACTGTAAAACTCTATAACCAATACTGTGAACGTCAACAACAAATCATGTATAATAAGAAGTTTAAAATCCAACAATCCAAGTTAGTTGGGAGTGGTTCCCAAGTTAGTTGCAAACAGTTAGCAACTTGCAAAAACACTGTACTTCCAACTGTACTTGAAAAACTGATGGCTTCTAGAAGGTTTCAAAAACAAGCCACTTCTCAAACTTGTAGTTATTTACAAATAACACCTAAAATTGTGCAAAATTAATTTTTTTGCATCAAAATTAAATTTTTTTTTCGATATTAAAATTAAAATTTTTTTTTTCGTATTTTTCTTTTTTCTTTTTTCTTCAATTATTAATATTTGTATATCGATCTATATAAAGTAAAATAAGGCTTACATACTGTAAAATTAGCAGATGCAAACTATAAAACTGACATATGTTAATAGCAAAACTTCAATACTATAAAATAGTATCCAAATAACATATACAAGTTATAAAATTTCATTAATCACAAAATAAACTGTTCAAAACCATAAACTATAACCATCAACTACAAGATGTCACCATTCATAACTGTTACGACCAATAATTGTTACCACTGATAATTGTTCACAAGCACAGAGAAAAATTCAATAAAAAAATATGGCTAATACATCAATACAAACATGGCTTCTTCACTTCATAACCCTCTGGTACAAATTATACGGATGAGTTAGAAGTTTCATCGCTAGAACCACACGTTCTTTTGATATATCATCCTGCAAAAAATTGGAGTTATGAACCATTAGCAGATGCAAACAATCAAAGCAACATACTGTAAAATTGTTATATGTATCCTGCAAAATTACTTATGTATCCTGTGAAATTTATCATGTAAAATTGTTATATGTGCCCTGTAAAATTGTCCTACATATCCTGTAAAATTGTTAGATTATCCTGTAAAATTGCACATATGCTGTAAACTAAAGTGAATCACAGTAAAAGAATACTGTAACCAAAGTGAATCACAGTTAAAACTGTCTTAATTATGTAACCTGTAAATTTGTCCTATGTATCCTGTAAAATTGTAATATGTATCCTGTACAATTGCACATATGCTGTAAACTAAAGTGAATCACAGTAAAAGAATACTGTAACCAAAGTGAATCACAGTAAAAACTGTCTAAATTATGTAACCTATAAATTTGTCCTATGTATCCTGTAAAATTGTTATATGTATCCTGTACAATTTCACATCTGCTGTAAACTAAATCTAATCACAGTACAATTGCACATAATTTGTATCCTGTGAAATTTACAACTGATCAATACATCCTGTAATAAAATCCATCCATACATTAAAGTTAATAGATAAATACTGGAATTTTAAACAAGTACATATATCCTATAAATTACTGTGAAACTGTAAATCTATTGCATGAATCCTGTAAAATTGTACATATATCCTGTAAATCTATTGCATGCATCCTGTAAAATAATAACTACAACCTGTAAATGTATTGCATGAATCCTGTAAAATAATAACTACAACCTGTAAATGTATTGCATGAATCCTGTAAATTACTAAATAACTACTGCTGGCGTTAAATCAGAATCCAAAGTGAATCCTAACAAAACAATCGTGTAAAATATTAACTACAACTTGTAAATCTATTGCCTCAATCCTGTAAAATAACATAATTAAATAACTCACCGAATTTAAAGTTCACTGCTAGACTTCAATCCAAATCGACACTGATGAATTCGAACGTGAAATCGAATACTGAGAAACAAAATATAGAATGAATCAAACAACTGAAAAAAACGATATTAAGACAACGATCGGTGTAATTTTGATTTCAACAAAAGAAACGAGATCGGGAATTCAATTCAAATAAAAAAAATGAAATTAACAAAACGATCGGTGTAATCTTGATTTCAATAGAAGGAAGGAAACTTAAATAGATCAGCAAAGAACTCACTGTACTTCGATTTCTTCGCCTGAAGCTTCCGTCGCCTGAAGCTTGATCCGCCGCCTGAAGACTCCGTCGTTTGCCTGATACTGCGCTCTCGGCGAGGTTCCGTCGTACGCCTGAAGGCTTCCGCCTGAAGACTATCGCTCTCGCCACAAAATCGCCACGAGATCGGGAACAGAAAAGGAAGAAGATCGGGAACAGAAAAGGAAGAAGATCGGGAACAGAAAAGGAAATTCAAAAAATAGGAAATTTGTGGGGAAAGAAGGGTTTTAAAGGACGTTATTAGTGGGGACCGCAATTACCGTTAACGACGGTTGAACTCTTATCTAATTAGTTTGGGGATAATCCGGGGACGATGGGCTGGGGAACAGTACCTTTCTTCAAAATAAAATATACATGCCATTATGCAAGATGCTTTAACATAAAATGTCCTTTCAAGCTTTACAACCATTTTATATTAATTTTGAATTACTACCATAGATGCAAAATTGAACCCATAATTTTGTCATCAAATCTGAGCCATCCAACTAATTTGAATTTTGCTCAAATTTGATTTTTTTTTAAAGATAAGAATAGATTTGATGGGATTAATTTGAAACAAACAGAAAATTTAGCATGAAACATGTTATAAATCAAGTACATTATCTATGACAATGACAACATAGTTGAACTTGTCTCCTAATCATTTTAGGGTAGAACTAGGGTGCTCTGGAGTTCACCAAGCCTCGACAGAGATTTTAAACTCTCACTTACATACCGCAATGAAACCCTAGTCTGCATTGCGGTCCGTAATAAAAAGATGGAGAAAATCGTTCAAGTTAGGAGATCAACCAAGACACAATACGGTCCACATTAGCTTAATGCAGCCCTGGTCGGAGATGAAATCGGCTAAGTACTGGGCAACAATACCTAAATATGGACCGCATTCATACCCTGTCTCACAAACCTCCAGGACAGAAATGCAGACGTCGACCCAAGGAAGATAATCTATGTCAAAAAAATCATGGTTATATAATAGCAAAAAAATCAAGAAAGAGACATCTTGGAACATCTCGGAAGCAACAATTGAAGATTAGGGCACGATTCGGGACCCAAGGAAGATAATCTATGTCATGGTTATGTTTTTCTTTTCTTTTATTGTTGTATTAATCATGCCTATGAGAGGCACAGTTACTGTTCTTATGGTTTGGTTGTAAACTTTTGATAGTTGTTGATGTTTAAGTTTATTTTACTCGGAATTTGTAACTGATTTTTCTTGGTTTGATTTCTTATTACTCGTTAAATTTACTCTGCTACGGTGATAGATCGGTTCAATGATTTCGATTTGTCGTTTCAATTCAATCAGATAAATTTTGGAATTATGCTCACCAAACCTAGCTTCTTGGTGAGTATAGTGTATGCTATGCAATAAAAAGAAAATCATTTATATTATTTTCTGAAAAAATTGATCTATCCAGAAGTTTCTTGTTAATAATAAATTTAGACATTTCAAAGTAATTTATTTTAAACAATAAGGCTAAATTGCGTTATTTGATATCTAACGAGACATCACTTGGCAGCCGCTGTCTTTCAAAGAAAAAAATATCTAACCTGACCATTTGACTACACAAAATATTTCTGCTGTACCCCAAAATGTCAGAAATGTCAACTATGACATATTTTATTCTTTCTTTGTATATATTTTGATCAATTCTACGATCAAGCTTGTAAGTATAACACATTTAATAAAATGACCAATAATATGCAAAATAATGAATGGTGTATGAGTTTTTGAGAAGTATCCAATCCATACTCCATTTAAGTAATTGAAAGTATACTTATTCTAGAGCAAAACTAGGGTGTGATGTGCTCACACCGTGAGCGCACCTCTTATGAGCGCATTTTCAAAGTTCAAATAGTCGATTCGACTCTTCCAATGTGTTCTTCATATTAAAATGTGCTTGGAAACCAAATTTTACATTTTTTGGAAATTTTTTACTATTTTTTCAAAATCATTCGATTAAACTAAACAATAATTTTACATTTGAAAAACAAATGATTTTGAAAAAATAGTAAAAAATTTCCAAAAAATGTAAAATTTGGTTTCCAAGCACATTTTAATATGAAGAACACGTTGGAAGAGTCGAATCGACTATTTGAACTTTAAAAATGCACTCTATAGAAGGTGCGCTCACGGTGTGAGCACATCACACCCTAGTTTTGCTCCTTATTCTAATCTACATTCCTCTGAGAAAGTTATCCTCCGCGGATTAATTTACATCGAAATCTAAATATGATATAAGTCCAAAATCTAAATATGAGAGGTTCAGAGATAGACACTTACCTATCTCTGGATTTCAATGTTTTTTTAGACCCAATACAATTTGACCTTTGTGCTTACCTCTGACCAAATCAATTTTTTTTTATGCCCATCAATGTTTGTGCCTAGAAGAAATTGAAAAGCACTGTCCAGCTACAAAAAAAAAAAAGGTTATAATTGATTTTCACGCACGGAGCCTAGTCGCTATTCAGCGATTCAGTGAAATAAAAAAAAAAAAAAAAAAGTGGCACCACTCTATCTTGAGAAAAAAAAAAAAAAAAAGAGGAGCCGCGCACGCTCATAGTCAGAGGAGAAAATAAAATAGCAATTTGATGTTGATTGTTAATCAAATAGCCTAGTGCCCTAGTCGCTATTCGCTAGTCAGAGGACTCGCACAGGCTATCTATGTTGATTGATTTTTTATCTGATACTCAATTTGTTAATAGATTTGAATCCAATTTTCTATCTGCACCCGATTAGTGCTCTACTTTGACGAAAATTCTAGATCCGCCCATGATCATATCTCTTAATTAAGATGAGTAATATTTCTTAATTAATTTCCTAATTAAGAGATATGATATACTTTCTTAATATATTAGGGTGAATTTCATGTACCCTTAATAACTTTGAAATTACTTATTCCCCCCTTTAATTAATATTAATAATTTCATATTTAAACTTCTAAATTTCTAAAACTCACAAATTTACCCATTTTATTGTCTTTACTATCAAAAGTCATTTTAAATTTATAAAGTACCCACTTATCTTATATTAAGCAAAAAATATATCTAACATGTTTACGAAAAATGTCAATCTTCTATTAGTTGATTTCCAAAGGCAAATGAGTTATATCTCTACTTTTGACGCTTACACAAGTATATACCTAAATGTCACTGTTCCCTTGGAAACTGATCAATTTAGAAGATTGCATTTTTAAGAAACATCTATTTTTTTATTTTTCTTTATAAAGGATAAGATGGGTATTTAATAAATTTCAAATGATCATAAAATGAGTAAATATGTGAGTTTATAAAATATAGAAGGGTAAATATGATATTATGAATTTTAGAGGGCAAAATACTTAATTTTTTGGAAGTTTTTGAGGGGTATATATCAGGAATGGAAACAAAGCAAATTCGGAGCAGATAACACTGATAACTAATTTGTATCCACCTTTTAATAAGCAAATGCAAATACGAATAAATATAGTAAACGGATGTCAAAATTTAAAATCAAATTCTCCTTAAACGGATATGTATACAAAGTGGATAATCTACGAATACGGATTCGGATACGGATGCGAAAGGAATAATTGTCTAATAATTGCGTCATATGAACTTTAAAATACAAATACTAAATAAAAATATTAAAAAGACAAATTAGAAAAAGAGGTGTCATGAACTTTGGAATGGAGAAGAGAAGAAGAGATAAAGAAATAAAAAAATGAAGGCAGCCAAGAAGTAAGAAAGTGAGCAGTGAAGGCGCACTCCCAACTGCTAATTTGTATTTAGTTAATTCATGATTCAAAATAAATAGCAGATCTCGAGATCAACTCAGTTATCATGCATGTGCATTCATAAATGCGTTGTCTCTATTTGAAACAATAAACAAATAATCCCCACATGTATCATGCATGTGCTATTATACATGATGCTCTACCAGGTCTTACATTTTAAAAATAACTTCAAAAAAAATAACTAGAGGTATATTTAGTAAAAGAACTTTAAAAAAAAAATTGCCAAGGTATTTTCAACTAGTAAATTAATCTAATAACTAATGAATACTAAATGCAGTATTTACTGTATATTGTTTATTTTGTTATTTTGTTATAAGGTTAATAAGAACTAACTTGAAGAGAATTTATTTCTGTATTTTAAATAGTTTGTGTTTTTTATCAAATTAATGGTTTTATTTCTGATATAAAAAAGTAACAACTATTACGGTGGAGAACATCACAAGAAAATTTAAAAGTGAAATTATATCGTCAAACCAGATCTCATTTTGTATGAGACATTAGTTTATTTGAAGATTAACTAAAAGACTATAAATATCTAGAATATCATGCCCAACAAATAAAATTTAAAAGAAAGAGATGGCTGTCAAGATGTGATATCAAATTTCTATAATTTAGATAATCACGGGAATTATAATTATTTTTCAGTCAGTATTATTTTTGTGAAAGATGTAGATTCAAAATCAAACTCTAAATAAGTATATTGTAAAAAGAAAAAGCACGACTTAAGCCTCATACAAAATGAAACGTTCATATTTTAATGCGAAATACAAAAGTTAAAGTATTTGTATTGAAACATATATTACTTATGAACTACAAATGATAAAGTTTGCTATATATCCTTAACAAACAAAATCTACCAAAATAAAAATATGATAGTAATTAATACATCTTGCTAGATAAATATAATAAAAAGTAAATTAGTGCAAGTTAAATAGAAATAGTTAATAATTGAATATTTTGGGCCTAATGAATAAAACAAAAGATGATAAATGTGTGACACGTGTCAATGATTTTCACCCATTTTACGGGATGAAGATGTGTCTTACATAATTAGTTTTTTTTTCATAAAAATATCGCATGACTCGTCTTGTGAAATGGGTCATTCACATTCTCGGATCTGTTAAAATAAAATATACATGCCATTATGCAAGATGCTTTAACATAAAATGTCCTTTCAAGCTTTACAACATATTTATATTAATTTTGAATTACTACCATAGATGCAAAATTGAACCCATAATTTTGTCATCAAATCTGAGCCATCCAACTAATTTGAATTTTGCTCAAATTTGATTTTTTTTTTTTTTAAGATAAGAATAGATTTGATGGGATTAATTTGAAACAAACAGAAAATTTAGCATGCAACATGTTATAAATCAAGTACATTATCTATGACAATGACAACATAGTTGAACTTGTCTCCTAATCATTTTGGGTGCTCTGGAGTTCACCAAGCCTCGACAGAGATTTTAAACTCTCACTTACATACCGCAATGAAACCCTAGTCTGCATTGCGGTCCGTAATAAAAAGATGGAGAAAATCGTTCAAGTTAGGAGATCAACCAAGACACAATACGGTCCACATTAGCTTAATGCAGCCCTGGTCGGAGATGAAATCGGCTAAGTACTGGGCAACAATACCTAAATATGGACCGCATTCATACCCTGTCTCACAAACCTCCAGGACAGAAATGCAGACGTCGACCCTACCCCTCTTTAGGGTTATATAATAGCAAAAAAATCAAGAGAGAGACATCTTGGAACATCTCGGAAGCAACAATTGAAGATTAGGGCACGATTAGGGACTCAAGGAAGATAATCTCTGTCATGCTTATGTTTTTCTTTTCTTTTATTGTTGTATTAATCATGCCTATGAGAGGGTAAGTTACTGTTCTTATGGTTTGGTTCAAAACTTTTGATACTTTGTTGATGCTTAAGTTTATTTTACTCGGTATTCGTAATTGATTTTTCTTGGTTTGATTTCTTATTGCACGTTATCTTTACTTCTCCCTTAATTGTGTTAAATTTAGTCTGCTACGGTGATATATCGGTTCAATGATTTGGATTTGTCGTTTGAAGCCAATCCGACAAATTATAGAGTTATGCTCACCAAATCTAATTTCTTGGTGAGCATAGTGCATTCAAAAAAAAGAAAATCATTCATATTATTTTCTCAAAAAAAAGATCTATCCGGAAGTTTCTCGTTAATAATAATTTTAGACATTCAAAGTAATTTATTTTAAACAATAAGGCTAAATTGCGTTATTGATATCTAACGTGACATCACTTGGAGCCGCTGTCTTTCAAAGAAAAAAAATATCTAACCATTTGACTACACAAAAAATTTCTGCTGTACCCCAAAATGTCAGAAATGTCAACTATGACATATTTTATTCTTTTGTATATATTTATATCAATTCTACGATCAAGCTTGTAAGTATAACACATTTAATAAAATGACCAATGATATGCAAAATAATGAATGGTGTATGAGTTTTGAGAAGTATCCAATCCATACTCCATATAAATAATAGAAAGTATACTTATTCTAATCTACATTCCTCTGAGAAAGTTATCCTCTGCGGATTAATTTACATCGAAATCTAAATATGAAATAAGTCCAACATCTATGATTTTCCTTTTTTTAGTCAAATATATCAAACACAAAAATTGTACAGCGTTCCGTACAATGAACATCATAATGATTAAATATAAACCAAATAAATGATCACAACATTATACAATAGTATAAAATATCACTTAAAATGGGCCTACAATTCTTCCCATTATACACTTCATAGCAATCAAAATCATAAATTTTCAAACCTAATAATAAACTCACAATTAATAAAATTTATACAATACTTTTTCAAATGATCCCTTTAAAATTTATCATCAGTTGCCTTGGATCATTCTTCACTACGCCAACTACTCCCATCCTTGTTAGGGAAGTTCTCGGGCTTGGGACATCCCACATATTCCACATACTTCAAATAATTAAATGAGCTCCTGACCACATTCCAGTCGGTTGGAACCAACATTTTCATGAACCTCAGACGCAATATCTCCACTTTCCAGTTATCATGGCAAGGAATTTCAGTAAGGTTTCCACCTCTAACATATAACCTCTTCAGGTTTTTCAATTCTCCTGGGTTCTTCAGCTTTGATGAATCAGCTTCTGGATAACATCTGATATCCAACTTTTCTAAATTCTTTGGTAAGGTATAATGTGGTATCTCTTTATTATGCTTCTTTTCACCCCATATAATGGTCAATACCAAAAGGCTGTCCAGAGAATTAAAGCCTTTGAAAACTTCAGGACTCAAAATATCAATGACAATTCTAATACTGAGCTTCCGAAGATTCTTTAATTTTGCGAGATCACCTAACATGCAGGACGGGTTTTTGTTTCCCATGCTGCCAATGACAAAACCCTTTAACACTTCTAATTTAGAGAGCTCACATACCCATTTTGGCATATGATCTAGTAAGTAGCACTCGGAAATATCTAAAACCAATAGCATGTTGAACCATCTTTCTTGCGGTAGTGCCGATCTTACTAATTTTGGGTTTATTTTGGACCTTGGTTTTTGTGGTAATTTTTCCAAATTATGACAAGCCCTTAGGTCTAGTATCATCAGGTCTTCTAGTTTTCCAATTGATTCATAAAGCTCTACTATTCCCGAAATGCCTCGCAGGCTAAGGAACTTTATATTTTTTCCCAACTTCTTTAAAAAATCAATTTGGTCGACCTCAATATGGCCTTTTAACTTTATTTCTTTAGACCCAGTTTTCTCGACCCCATTGTGAATCCCGGTCTCTGTGGAATGACAACTACCAAGTTGAACAACCTCCAAGCGATCATATTTGTTGCTAATGTCCATTATGACCTTGGAATTGAGGTACCTGTGGTCTAGATTTAGTAGCATTATCATGGGGTAATTTGTATCCTCTTTATATAAATGCCAAGTGCCTTCTTCCCTTTTCTCAGATTTAACGTAGCCATTTGTCTCACAATATGAGATCAACCCCTTATGAAATTTAGGTTTGATGGTTCACCCACTTCAGTTATGGTGATTTTTTTAGGCATCAGTTTATGTTCAATCAGGGGATCAATTTGCCTTTCTATCCTCCCAAAGTAACCAATTAGCTCCCTGTCCAATTTTTCTCTACTACAAATGATATCTTTTGTCTTTTCAACCTCTGTGCTAATTTCGTCAATGATTTTCTCAATCCCCAAGTTTAACTCACGATCTGCCTCTTTGGCTTGAGTAAGGCGTTTCAGTAGTGGTCCGACAAACTCTGCAATACCGGCTTCCTTTTGATGGTTGCTCATTGTTAATGTTTATCCGACCTAAGAAACAACAATTTTGTCTATTGATGTTAGAGGATGAACAAATGATGACATACCTAATAATTTTTTTTTGGAATTAACATGTTACTTCTATGTCAGTATTTGAGTTGCGATGCTTTAACGTCTTTAGATAGTATACATAATTGGATAAATTTAGATAATATTACTGTAAAATTAAAAAATATGTTTTTTCACAATTTAGCCGAAAGTTTGCCTTTAAGATCAAAATGATAAATTTTTATTCATTTACTACAATTTTAAGAATTTAAAGTTGCCACGAATTTGAATTTCAAGATGATGGGAAATCTGATACGCAATATTTAAATAAAATCAATCTCATTTGATAGAAGTTTGAATATTAGTCGGGCGACTGCATTCTATATTATTGGGAACTAATATTGATTTGGATCCCTCACTTTTAAAATACTTTGTGCAGAAACTCTGGAATTTTACCTAACAATTTTCGTCTTGTAGGAAAATTTTGTATATATAAGACACCATTTTCCGTTGAATTTATGCCCCATTTTTTTTAGTGATAAGCCCCATAAGTGTGATTTACTTGTACCCGTTTGAAACAGGGACCAACTAAAACCTCCGTTTTTCAATTTTTTTAATTTAAACTGTAGGAAAATTTACTAACATAATAATATTTAAAAATTACAAAAATAAGAATATGCACCTGATACGTCCTATCTCGGGGGAGTAGGCCGTATGGAAATAGAGTTAAGAAAATTGGGCTCGTCCCGTCTCGGGTCGACGGGCCGAGGTTAAGAAAAAGAGGAAAGATTTGAAGGTATTAGTGCTCTATCCTCTATAATATCTTGTCTTAGGGAAATTGCGACCCGTATTTCAGGGAATTATTTGCCTTAAATAAGGTGCCCCAGACCATTAATACGGCAGAACAGTTAGGGAAGTTCGCATAGAAGCAGTGACACTCGCATATTCGGTGGTGAAGCGAAGTTGAGGTTGGACTGGGCCTTATCGGGTGAGGCCCAACTCGACTTCGCGGGCCAGATTGCTTCGGGTTGATTGGGCGAGGCCCAGCTTGGTCCTCGCCAAGCCATTCGGCAGCTGGACTATGGGCCTCGCTTTGCTTGCTCTCAGGCTGGCCCCAAGAGGGGGTCCAGGTCCCGAGTTACTTTTTGGGCCTGTCGCGTAACGACCTAACTGGGCTTCATTGGGACAGGCTTGTTGCCAGGCTACGAGCCTTGTTGCTTTCAGTCTCAGGCTGGCCCGGGAAGGGGTTCGGGTCCCGAGTTGCTTTTGGACAGCGACCAACTTGTTAAGGGCCCTATTCTATTTTACTTCGGGTTGGCCCTTGGCGGGGTCCGAATCCCGAGTCATCTGTGGGCCGAGTTCAAGTTTATTGAGGGTCATTGGCACATGGACCTATCATTAGCCCTCGAAGCCAAAATGCATCAGAATGATGCTTTTCGGATTTTATTGCTTCTTACCTGGGAAGGATCTTTATTCCAAGTAGGTCAGTTTTATAGGCCTGCTAATGAGCCGAGCTGGCTCATGAGCCAATAAGTTGGACAGCTCAATAAATTATATCGAGCCGGACTCTAAACCATAGAAGGAAAAATCAGAATCGGAATCGGGATTGGTCATTTGATCGTGAAATCGGAATATGATGAATCAGTCGGAATCGGCCGAATTGGATCGGAAACTCGGATTTTTTTGCAGTAGCTTATTTTCTATAAAAAATAGTAAAGAAGTTTTTACAAAAATTATATATTAAAAAATATTAAAACAAAATATTACGCACAAATAATTTATTTATATAATATAATACAATTATTACAAAAAAAAAATCTAAAAAATAACTAGTATAATTTAGTTTTATAAGTACTATGAATAGGGGTGTTGAGAGAAATTTGTAATTAAAAAAAAATGTGTTCGGATGGTCCAATGTGGGGTTAGTCTCAAATACAAGTATAGTTTAAATATTATAGTTTTATTTAAAAACAACAAAGATGAAGTGATTTGACTGAAATCAGATCGGTATTTGACTGAAATCAGCCGTTTCGGCCGTTTGGAAAACAGCCGTTTCGGCCAAAATTTGACTGAAATCGGACTGTTTCGGCCAAAATTTTAGTCTAGCGCGTAAGTCGGTCAGAAATCGATCGGTATCGGCTGATTCTTCTCCAAAATGACCGATTTTTCTATGCTCTAAACTCTAAACTGAATAAAGCCGGAACTGGGCTCGGACTGAAATTTTATCGCTTGAACAGGGCTGAGTCCGAACTGAGTCGAGTAGCCCATCGAGTCTCTTCGTCTTTCGCCCTCTTTGCTTCTCTTTTCTTCTCTGCGGTGACGTAGCCCTTGCTCTCACCTCGCTCTCTCCTCTGACCTTTTTCTTTCAAATCCCCGACTTCACGCAAGCTCGGTGTCTCAGCTCCTCTCGCTCAGGTGCGCACTCTCTTTCTCACTCTCTCGCTCTCTCTCTGAGATGTGATGCTGTTTTTATTTTGTGGTAAATTGGTACTGTTTTTATCACTGGTACTGACAATACCAGTTAGAAAATAAGTGGTACTGTTTTTTTTTTGTGGGTTTTGGGTGATACTTGGTAATGGAGATAATTGAACAGGAAACATAGTAATTTCATAATGATTCAACAGGAATGATTCATTGGGGTATGTTTGATTTTGGGTTTATGTAAATGATTCATTGTAGTATATTTGAAAGATTGTTGCCGCTAATGGCGGTGGGGTCGGTATTATTCAGATTGAATATACTATAGAGGGTAGAGCATAGTGCTGTCAAGTTGTTCTTCTTCTTTAAACATATTTTCAAATTAATAAAAATACTAATGGCCTTTAGGAGGAGAGGGTGTGAGGCATAATGCCTGAACTCAGTTGAGTCATAGAACTCAATAACACCTTACGATCTTTTGATAAAAGTATGAGTATGTTCATGTACATATCTTACTGTTTAAAGAAAAACACAAAAATAGTAATCATAAGGACCTATGTGTAAAAGTTGTGAGATGAAGGCATGACAGTAAGACTAACTTCAGGATATCATTGGATTCATGAAGGGATATATATGCCTTGTGATTCTCTTTAGCATAAGTTTACTTTTTTGAATCTTGCAATATTGATTTTTGTCTTTTGATGAAAACGTATGAATATAAATAAATACAAGGCCACCTATGTAAAATACCATGAATATGAGGTCTGACAAGGCAGTGAACAAATATAGATGAACTGATACCTAGAAGCCTCACTCATTGCCCTAAGACATGAAAGCCATCACGGATACGTCTGCTACAGTAAGGATATATTTTTAAAGCCTTTGTTGTTTAAAAAAAAATAAGCATGGGTACGAGGTTTTTCTGACATATTGCACATGGTACCATTACAATAAACAGGTAATTCACCCTTATTTAAAGTTAGATTAGAGGTGCCAAGTACTAACTGTGGTTTGGAAAAAAAAATTATTCATCAGCACTTTGTAAGAATTTGAAGCTAATTACTTTTTATCTTCTTTTCTTATGTGTGTTGAATTTGTTAGGTAACAACACATGCAATGGTGGATCATATGAACAAACTGCTAAAAGGTCCTGGTTCAAACTTCCATTTGGCGGTGAACCACATGACAATCATTCTAGTGGAGTTAAGTGGATTATTTCTCTAAAGTTTTACAGAAAACACAACTAGCATTGATCCTCCAAAATTATTTCTTATATTTTTATAAATTCCTTCTTAATTTGAACACTCAAATGAACATTTTTCTCTACTTCATTTGCTCGATCCAGTCTCCTTTTACTTCTCTATCCCTCTCATCTCCTTAATTATAAGTAGATGTCTTTTCATTAACTGCCTGATGATAACCTAAATATACAATTAGGCTCGATTTTTTCTTGAAAAATAGGCCAAGTGCCTTAATTTTTCGTTATTTTAATAAAAACATTGGGATACTGCCGAAGTTCGGTTAATTTCAATGCAAATATGAATAAACAAAATATTTTGGAGAAGAAAACATCAAGGAATGGAGAACCCCTCTACAGGTTCTGCTACAGGTTGAGAACCCCTCTACAAGGGGTCCGGATCCCCTAAAGTAACCCAAATTTTGGGTTTTGGATCGGGACCGTCCGAATCGAATCCGTCGCTTGAGATTGCCTTGGAATTTGAATTTCTCTCGGAGTGCGTGCACTACATTTTAGATGGATGGTCACGGATTCAAATCAGACGGTCCCGATCCAAAACCCAATTTTTGGGTTACTTCACTGGATCTGAATTCCTCTACAAGCCGTAGTACAGAAGAATGCATGGAGAAAGCAAATATTGAGGAAGTATACAGAGCATAGCTGTCTGTTGGGGGCTGCAGGAAATTTTCAGCAGGCCCCAACGACAACACAGCTGTCTCTGGTGCGAGCAGCAGCAGAGTCACATTCACGAGTTAGCGCCATAGTCTATGTCCAGGATCTCTGCGGCCCGCAGCAGAGCGCCTATTTTGGATAATTTGAGGGGATTTGCCTGATTACCATTTCTCGAACTTTTCACTTTTTCCACCTCGAAACCTTCAGCTAAGACCCAAGACTAACTTTTTCAAAAGGCTACAAAAACTATGGTTTTGCAAATTCGGAATCGGAATCGGAATCAGTCACTGGACCATGGAATTAGATTCAAATAAGTCGGTCGGAATTGGTCAAACTAGATCAGAAACTCGGTTTTTTCCAACAAAAGCTCTTTTTGTACTAATAATATAGGAAAAAAAATAGATATATAACATACTTTTCATCCATTAAAAAATAAATTTATAGAACAAAAATAATAGAATAAAAGGAAACAAAAGAGGTAAAAAATGTAAAAAGAAAAATAAAAAATTCAAGATAAAATTCAAAAATAAAAAAAGTATGTAAATGGATGGGTCCAATGGGAAGCGCAATGGGGAGAATGTAAAAGTGGAGGCAAAACGCCCGTTTGTCTCAATCTTACAAGTGGTCCATCATTTCATATTTTTTATTTATACCCAGCCCACAAAAACTGGGGGATGATACTAACACAATCAATTATTATATTAACACAACAATTTCAAACTTTTTACTTGTATGAACAAATTTATCCTTGCTTTAACTTCTCTCTGGATGCCATATCTTTTTAAGATTCACTTTCTTTATATTAACATATAATGATCATTGATTATTTTTTTTTCTATTACTAAAGCATCTAGTGAAATATTTAAGAACTTACTAGGAATATTTCATTTATTTTTCAAATTTGACAAGTATAGTAGCTACCTAGAGGAAGAACGTAAATTATAATTTTCTTCTTACTATGTTATTAAAGCATATTCAAATTAAAAATAACATAACACCTCTTGACAAAAAAACTACAATAAAAGCTTAAGATTTGTCGAGCATAATAATCATATGTTTTTATTAATTGCTGTTTTTTTTTGTTTCAAATGATGTTATACTGAATTTGTATATGCTCTAGTAACATAGTAAGAATAAACTAATTAAGTTGAATTTGTTAACAAAATGATAATATTATAAATTTATTTTATATATGTTTATACAAACTATATATATTCAAACAACAAAGAATCGAAATAAATATTTATGAAAGCTAAAATCATTGAAGTATAACTAGAGATGTATGGGTTGATTTTTTTTTATTCAAATTAGATAAAAATCTAATAACGAATAATATATAGTAACTAATAATAACGAAGAATGTATAATAGTAACTAATAAATGGTCCTTAAGCATAAGATTGCATAATCTCCGAATGAAGAAAAATAGCAGTTGAAAGAACTATGTACAGAGGGGTAAAACTGTCCATAAAATTCAAAAATTAGAAGTTGTTGTGTTAAAATAAAAAAATATTGTGCTAATATCATCACCCCAAAAACTTTGCCACAATACTTTTTATGGTGTAGGTACACCAAGTCTAAGTGGATGAAGGGAGGTTTTCTTCGCCAACAACACAAAACTAAAAGTCGAAAAAGAAAAAAAGAAGCTTGGTCTGACAAGAAAAAGGAAAGTGGCGGGGACAGAGAATCGGTGAAGGGCTCAACTTGACTTAGTCCGTTGTGGAAGACTCGCTGAAAACCGCTTGATTCGGCTGATTCAACCCTATTTCATCCGGATTTTTTTTGCTTCAACCGATTCCGGTCCGACTCGGTTGATTTTGCAAACCATACAAAAAACCTAGGAAAGCCACAACACAAAAATCATAAAAGAAAGGAGTAATTGGAGGCAAATTTAGGAGCCAAACAAATCTGGAGGCCATGAAGGAAGGGGCTTAGCTTGTGATCTGAAGACGAAAGACATGCAAGGATTTTATCTCATTTTGTCTCTAAGTTTTTATTTTAAAAGTTGATGTATTTTCCAATTACAATTGTTGTATTGTTTACACTTAGGAGAAGTTAGATTTTATTCTCTTAGGGTTATGACTAGTAAATCCAATATATACTTATTGATATTTTTAGTAATTTTACTTGAAACTTAAATTTGTATTGTGTATTTTATTTATGCTTGGAGCATTTGGTTTTGTATATTTGGTTTGAATTGGAATATATATATTTAGTTTGTTTAGATAGTGGCCTCTTCTAGATAGCTAGAAATACGAATCGAATCCAAGTCACCACAACTACAACATAGAATTCTAACTACTAGACTACAAACACACATTTGATAATCCATAAAAAATACTGAACTATATAAACACTTTAAAGAAACCTTTAATTAAATTTCAACATATATAATTAAAAAATTTAAAACCAGGGGTGACTTAGTACCCTTTGTCTTATTTCCCACATGTTCTTTACCATTTACAGAAAAACTCTTTTTCCAGTTATCGTCTTTTTATCAATTTCACTAACCACTAATTTGTAGCCAAGTAATTGTTTCTATATTACAAACATAAGAAATTATTCAATAAAACAATCAATTCATTCAAAATAGAGAAGAAAACTTTTACGTACCTTGTAAGAGATTAGTTCGCCTCTCGTAGTCAAGAATCTTCAACCGAAAGGGGCGAGGCTGCTGAGGCAAAACACTAGCAGCGAGGGTTGCTTGCGAGAGGGGCGGCGTGGGCTCCTCTGTTCCCTTCAACAAGATCGAGGGTTGATGCGCGCAGCGAGGGTTAGAGCGAAACCCTAGATCGAAAAATGACTGATGCGAGGCGGGTAGGTGGGCATAGATGAGATGCTGTTGATTGAGATTTAGATTAGATTAGATTGTAATTAAATTTCTGTTTCAATCTATATGATGAGCTAAGAATTAATGTAAATAACTTTGTAAATACTTTTTTATCAATGGAAAATGTGAAATGGCAGTTGCCGACTCACCTTCAAAAAAAAATTCTCTGTTAACCCTTAAGGACCGAAGGTTTTGCTAGAATTCGTGTTACAGGTGATTTCCAATATAAAAGCTTCCACTGCGTTGTCAACATTCAAAATGGAAATTCATCAGTGTAAATGGGAGGGAGGGAGGGAGAGCAAGAGAGAAATCTTGCACTGTTTCAAAGAATAAAGAAAGAAAGAAAATGCGACAGAGAGATACCTTACTCGTGAGAACTGAGAAGCATTAGCGAAGAAGAAGCAAATACTTTTATTATTTATATCGTTCAATGAACCTAGATCCAATTAAGATGGCAGGGTAACCTGTTCATTTTATTCCTGTCCTTTCCATTCACTTCAATTTAAGTCCCCATTATTACCAAAACAAGTTTCCTGGTACATGCAGCCAGTAGAAAAAAACATATTTGAGAAAAGGGAGGTAGCACAGTTGGTTAGAAAAAAAGTTCTAAGACTGTTGGTTACTCAAAGGTCAAGAATTCAATTTCTCTCACGACTTTGTAGCTTCTGCGAAGATTTAAAAATATATATATATATATATATATATATATATTTTTTTTTTTTTTCCGCATAGCATGATGACCGCTCCATTAAATAATAGATCCATCCATGTGCGGATTTAAGTTTTTCACCGACATTTGTATTAATATCCAAAGTTAATTACAAAATATTAATTATATCTAATTTAGCTGGGTATTTTTTAAAATGGCCAAACTAGCAATTGAATGGCCGGTCCACATGTTTTCTCAACCGGCCATTAAATGGCCGGTTCTCAATTTCTTTTATTTATTTATCATTACTTCAATTGTTCAGATTGTTTATTTCAGCGTTGTTTATAATATTTGAGAACAATCAGTGAGTTGTTTGAATATTTTATAACAATCAAAGTGAGTTGTTTGACTAAATTATTATAAACAATAAATTGTTTAATATTTTAATATAAAAAGAACGGTGAGATGATTGTTTGAATATTTTCTAACAATGAAAGGGAGTTGTTTGACTCAATTGTTATAAACAATCAATTATTTAATATTTTAATATAAAAAAGAAACGGTGAAATGATTGTTTGAATATTTTATAACAATCAAAGGGAATTGTTTGACTCAATTGTTATAAATGATCAATCATTTAATTTTTTGATATTAAAAAGAACGGTGAAATGATTGTTTGATTATTTTATAACAATCAAAGTGAGTTGTTTGACTGAATTGTTATAAACAATCAATTATTTAATATTTTAATATAAAACAGAACGTGAAATGATTGTTTGAATATTTTATAACAATGAAAGTGATTGTTTGACTCAATTGTATAAACAATCAATTGTTCGAAATAGAGAATGATGGCAGGATAACTTCTAAACTTCATAAACATGGGGGAATTTCATGGGAAGCCAGTGGGCATATCTTTAACTTCAACTTTAATTATTTGTTTAATTCTAGGGGAAGCTGGGCATATCTTTAACTTCAACTATAATTATTTGTTCAATTCTTTTCTTTTAGGGGAAGCTGGGCATATCTTTAACTTCAACTTTAATTATTTGTTTAATTCTTTTCTTTTAGGAGAAGCCAGTGGGCATATCTTTTACTTTAACTTTATTTGTTTAATTCTTTTCTTTTAGGAGAAGCCAGTGGGCATATCTTTAACTTCAACTTTATTTGTTTAGTTCTTTTCTTTTAGGAGAAGCCAGTGGGCACCGAGATTTTTATTAATATCCAAAGTCCAAAGTTTAATAGAAATTAATATTTATGTCCAGAACTTTGGATTTTTGCCAAAAATGCCCAAGCCGGCCACAAAATGGCCGGCTTACTCGTTTTTTTTTTTTTTTTAGAGACACTATAAAGAGCAAAATATTGAAATCTAACACTGAAAATTTGAATTTTTTTGTTTTAATTATTTAATAGATTACTTCTTTTGAGATATAATTAGCATATTTATATTAAAATACGCTACATTACTTGAAATTATGTTGAATTACACTATATTAAGTTAAAATACACTAAATTACATTACATTACGCTAAAATACGGTAAATTACGCTAAATTACATATGAATAGGGACAATATATTCACTGAAAAGGCGAAAAACGACGGCGAAACTTCAAACGGTCATAAAACGGCACTCGAGTGTCCGATTTCAGCAAATGACCACTTTTCAGAAAGCTTGCGAAAATGCGCATGTGTTCGTGCCCGCGATGCCAAATTCCAAAATTCAGAATCGCCAAAAAACTAAGGGAAGAGCCTCAAAACTTGAGTTGAAGTTTCCGATTAAGATTTTCATTTCTATTATTCAATCTAAGTAGCTCAGTAAATAAGTTACATAATGAACTTGTAGAATACCAATTTTTACTATTTTTGAAATTTTTCAATCATAACTTTATTTGTTTAATTCTTTTTTTTTTAGGGGAAGCCAGTGGGCATATCTTTAACTTTAACTTTAACTTTATTGGTTTAATTTAGTTGACTCAATCAAGTCCAGACCGCATATCTGCAGCCAGCTATTACAGTATTTTTTAGTTTACAGCCATTTCTTTAATAGAATCATAGAAATTCCCAAAATTACAAAAACTATGTTGGTGCCTTTATGGCCCATTAAAAAAACCGTATTGGTACAACTGCCAATTAAGAATGATGAGAAATGATTCTCAAAAATTATTTCAGCAACAAGCTGGCATTCCACAGATTAATTAAACTTATTCTTGCAATTAGACTAAGCATCAGTATGCTTTCCGGGCTGCTCGTCTATATAATCAGAACATCTTTGCCTAGGATAGTCATCTGCACAAGCTAATAATATCCTCTTACACTGGTGCACATTTTAGAAGAGAGAGAAATGGCGGTTGAGGTGGCTGTGGGATTTGCGTTGGGCAAGCTTGCGAATATCATGATGAAAGAAAGGCAGTTCTTGGGTGAGGTTGGGAAAAAAGTCAAACTGGTGCGGATCGAGCTAATCCGAAACCGGTACTGCCTGACAGATGCAGCAGATTTAAAACACAATGGAGATGCGAGGGTGCATAACTGGCTGAATGAGCTCTGTGATGTGGCATACAGCATCGAGGATGCAATAGACACATTCTATCTAGAACTCGAAGATTACCATAAAAAACCCAGCTTTTTGCAAAAAGTCAAGAAGATGTGGAACAAACCCTCACCCTCAAAGATTCCTGTCCTCAACAAACTTGGCACTGAGCTCGATGAAATTCAAGATAAACTCCTAGGGATCTCTAAGAGTAGGGTCGACTTCGGATTCATAGAACCCCAAAACATTGTGGGAGAGGACTACAGATTCATAGAATGGCGAAGCATTGTGGGAGACGACACAGAAGTCGTAGAAGGCGTCGACCTAGCCAGTTACAATGATATGCCTTATTGTCTCAAGGCATGCTTCCAATATCTTGCTTGTTTTCCTAAAATCTATCCGATCTCTGCAAAACGTCTGATCAGAATGTGGATAGCAGAGGGGTTCATACCACACGACAAGACGAATACATTGGAGGAAACAGCTGAGAACTGCCTCGAGGAACTTGTTCGGAGGTTATATACTTTTCTCCCTTAATTTTTATCATGCATCTATACAATGCTATTACAATCTTTTTGGTCACTTATTAACTACTTCATAGAACACACTTGGGGGTATACTTGATATATACTCCAATTTTGTTTTACAAATGAATAGAAGTAGATAGAGCATGGGTTCAAATGCCTCATGTCTTTCATGCCACAATCGTGCTTCCCATTTTTATTTCCGTTTTGAAGTACAAACAATTGATCTTAACCGCTCAACATGATCTCCATATTAAAATGTGCTTGGAAACCAAATTTTATATATTGTTGGAAATGTTTTATTATTTTATTTATATATTGTTGGAAATATAGTTGTTTTTCAGTAAAATTCTGGACCATCCAAAAACAACAATTTTGTACCTATCTAAAAATTAGTAAACAATTTTCAACAAAAAAATATAAAATTTGATATCTAAACACATTTTAATATGAAGATCATGATGAGCAGTTTGGATCGATTGTTTGGATTTCGAATACATACAGGATAAGGATGTGAGGCAAGTAAATTTTTTCCACACACAAAAATCTATTAATTAAAAAACAAACAAAAATGTCGAGTGAAATGGAGTATAAAAGAAACATAAATAAGCTACATTACCTTATTAATACACTTTATCAATCCTTTTGCAATAAAATATAAGTTCATTCATCGATCTGTTATTACAAGTATTATACACCTCTTTCAAATTTTGTGATTTATTCTCTAATAAGTAGCTTCTTCCTCGACAACCTCTACCAAGTGTTCTCAATTTTGTAAAATTAGAGTTACAAAGCTTTTCTAAATTAGGTATCATTCACTTCCGTTGCAAAAGAAACAATAGATACAAATTGATACTAAAAATAGCTCTAAATAAAATTGAAATTTGATGTGGTGATGGGAGGGTACAAATTAAATTGTAATTTTGCTGGAGAATTAACGTGCAAATAATCATCTTAATTTAATTTTATCTTTGAATTTAGGAACTAATTAATGACTCTAGTTAGGATATATTAATGTTTATTATGACTGTAATACTTTCAATATTTCCTGATTTGTTTATAAATCAAAATTTGCGCAGGAGTATGGTTCAAGTATCAAGCCGATCCATATCTGGTTCGATCAAGTATTGCAAAGTGCATGATCCTCCCCATGACTTAGCAATGCAAACAGCTGGGCAAGAAAACTTTGTTAAGGTTTTATCACGTGAAACAGATGTCAACCAGCCCAATAGAGGAACCCGGCGTTTTTCACTTCAAGGCTCGCGTGAATCCAACCATATGAGTGAAGTATACATGAAATATGTAGGTCCAAATACCCATTCTATTCTAATGTTTGAGTTCGGGGACTTCTCCTTACCCAACTTCTCTAATTTTAGGCTACTAAAAGTTCTAGTACTTGAAAAATGCCCAAGATACATTGATGAACAGGCTGTCATGGGATTAGATGAGTTGGTTTACCTAAAATACTTGGCGTTAATAGATTGCAGTATTGAATACGTCAAATGTTCCTTTCATTGTATGAAGGCTCTCGAAACCCTCGAAATACAGGGATATACTAAATTACTTGATCATGATGCCTTATGGACAATTGGAACATTGAGGCATGTACTGGGTAATTGCATTATCTATAGACCACCATCAACCATTGACCTAAGAAATCTCCAGAGCATGAAAACTATATGCCTTCCAAGAACATGGGATGGGAAGTTTCCCGTTTTAAACAATCTGCATAAATTAGGTCTTTATAATGAATTTGGCAAATGGGTTACGGTGACCAATCTACTTGAAGTGCTGCCTTCTCTGGTCTCCCTAGATATCGAAGGGTATAATATGCCAATGGAGATTGTTTACCCAAAAGCACTTCCAAATTATCATAATTTACAATCTCTATCCTTGTCTGGGGAGTGGCCCGAGGCCGTCAACTTAGAGGCTAGCTCGCTTCCACCGCACCTCGTTAAATTGAAACTTGTACATCCCAAATTTAAGCAAAATCCAATGCCGGAGCTTGGAAAGTTGAAGAGCTTAAAGAAACTTTCCTTGTTAGGATATTGTTTTTGGTACGATAGTCCAACAATGTGTCCAGCAGGATTCCCTGTTCTACAAAATTTGATAGTGGTTGATTTGAATAACTATAATGATTTCATGGTAGCAGAGGGGGTCATGCCAAAGCTTACATGCGTCACAGTCCTTCCAAACTTTAAGTTGCACATGCCTCCTGAGCTACAGCATGTAACTATTAATTATCCGGATTAATGATTTGTAATATGGTGCACTGCAGGGTGCTTGTCTTATGAATTTTTAGGTATCGTGGAAAGTAAACCACAAACAATTACCTAGATGTTATATTGGCCTTCTTCGATTAAATTTTCCTTTTGTTTTATGTTGCATTATTCTTTTGATAGACAGACTATTTGAAATTAAATTTTGATTGCTTTTGTACTTCCTCTAATTCGTGTATATTTATTCCATGCTTTGGTACCTACAATAATAGATGTATCTAGATTGCAAAATGAGTGCTAAAACATATTAATGTAACAACAAAATGCTTCGTTTTTCATTTTTATTAATTTCTTTCTTGTGTTTATGTTCTACTTTTGAAATTTCCAGATTTTATTCCCTGAGCTAACAAAATAGAAAGAAATTATTAATTTTATTCCAGATTTTATTAATTTCTTTCTCGTGTTTATGTTCTACTTTTGGCAAAATACGTATATTTCGAAAAAGAATTATTTGTGCTAAGAATTATTAAATACAAATTTATTTCATAAAAATTATAAAATAAATATTTTTTACTAGATATATTTTTTGTTCAAACGACTGTCAGCAGAAAACTAGTTACAGCCGGTGATCTTCCTCAGGTACATTATTTGTTAGCAAACATGCTCCAAATATGCACGAGTTCTCCAAATACATCTCTGATCATTTATCTCTCATCCTTCTACAAACCAAATGCACCTCCTCCAGCTCCCATACCCACCTCATTCGTACCGGCCTCACCCAAGACTTCATGGCCACCAGCCGCTTCCTCTCCTTCACCTCCACCTCCACCTCCCCCTTCGGTGACCTCTCCTACACTCTCCGCCTCTTGTCCCATTTTCCCAATTCCAACACCTTCATCTACAATATCTTAAATAATTAAGGGCGTTCTGTAAATCCTCTACTCCGGACCTTGCACTTGAACTGTTTGTTGAAATGCTTTGCAGTGAGACAATGCCTCATAGGGTCACCTTACCTTCTGTTTTTTCATGTTACTCTCGGTTGGGCTAGTACGCAGTGGAGAGAGCTTCATGGCCTGGTTTTGAAGCTTGGATTGGCTGGTGATATCTACGAGTGCAATGCCATGATGGCCATGTATGCTACCGGTGGTTATGTAATGGAAACTTCTGTGCTGTTTGATGAATGTGTGGAGTTTGATGTTGTTTCATACAATTCCTGATTATGGGTTTGGCAAGAAGGGGCAGATCAACAAGGCAAGATAGCTGTTCGATGAAATGCTTGAGAGGAGTGTGGCAACATGGAGCACTATGATTAGTGGGTATACAAGTAATGGGAGAGACCAAGAAGCATTGGATCTGTTTTCAATTTTCATTGATGCAAAGTAAAGGAATGGAACCTAATGTCAACATATTGGTTAGCCTATTAGGGGTTTGTGCAAACTTGGGAGCAATTCATCAAGGGATCTGGGTCCATTTTATACAGAGTTAGAGGAGAATAACATTGAACTTTACCCCCTCATAGCCACAGCAGTTACAGCCATGTATTGTAAATGTGGAGTAATGGAGAAAGCTCTTGAGGTGTTTGATGAAATTCCTACGAAAGCTTTGTCAACATGGAATTCTATGATTTTGGGATTGGATATTCACGGCCGTTACCAGGAATCAATTGACTTGTTTTCCATGCTACAAAATTCAAGATTGAGAAAAGACAATGTCAAATTTGTCGGTATCTTAATGGCATGTGGTCATTCAGGCAAGGTTAATGAAGCAAAACATTACTTCATAGAACCAGAGATCCGACACTATGGTTGCATGGTTGATGCATAAGGTCGAGCAGGGGTTTTAACAGAGGCCGAGGAGTTAATTATCAAAATGCCAATGAAGCCTGACGTGGCAATATCGGGTGCTTTGTTTTCTGCTTTTAAGATGCATGGGAACATAGAGTAGGCAAATAGCACAGATAAAAAGGTCATGGAATTGGATGCATGGTTTATCTTGTTCCTTCCCCTGCATGGTACAGGCGACTGAAATGTTTTCTGGCAAGGAATCATAAACGAGGGGCTCCAATAGACATCGGACCGGACTCAATCCGTTTTGAAATTTGTGCAACCAGGTTTAGTAGTTTATAATTTTAATTGTACGTATGAATCACAATGCGGATTGAACAACAAAGATCGAACATCAGAATGAATTTGATCTGATGTCCATTAAAAACAGCATGCTTCCTTCTTGAGATGGATTCATATCCTCTGAGATACCTTCCATGTACTGTGCATGATTTTGATCTTTGATTTATTTCTAGCAGCCGAAATCTTCTAATCACAAGTTATTCGGCCCAGAATACTTGATTGAGGGACTCAGAGAATACTTGATAGCTTGTTGGGCTTGGATGGACTGAATTGGGCCATTTTCAAGTGCTTTGCTGCCCATTTTCAAGTTCTTCTCAAAAATAAAAGGTAGAAAGGGAGGCCCAGGTTTTTTAATCACATAGTTATTCGGACCTCTTGAATTTTCAGATGTCCATTCATAATTTTCAGCTGGTGAAAATGAATCAATGGTCAGGAATCTGTGTAGTTCAGCCTCAGTGTGGTAGCCCATTTTACTTGTGTAAATTGATAAATGGACTCTGAACATGTTTGAGAGCTTGTTGGGCTTGGATGGACTCCAATTGGGCCATTTCAAGTGCTTTGCTGCCATCCATAAAAGTTTTTTTTCTTTAAAATCTTCGAATCAAAAGATAGAAAGGCAGGCCCAGAATTCATATCACCTAATTTATATACTAGGGTTCTAATACCTCATGTCTTTCATACCTCATCATACTTCATATTGTATATCTCCGTTTTCAAAGTTCAACTATCAATCCGAACCGCTCAACATGATATCCATACTAAAATATATTTGGGGATGAAATTTTATAATTTTTGCAAATTTTTTACTATTTTTTAAGATAGGTACAAAATCACTGTATCTGGACCGTTCAAAAACAGTGGTTTTATGCCTATCTAAAAAAATAGTAAAAAAATTTCAAAAATTATAAAATTTGATCACCAAGTATATTTTAGTATGGATATCATATTGAGCGGTTCAGATCGACATATTGAACTTTGAAAATGAAGATATACAATATGAGGTATGATGAAGTATGAAAGGCATGAGGTATTGGAACCCTCCTCTTTATATATTTGTTTGGTGAAGTACATTGAAATAGTGGTAAAATCTATAAATATATAATACACTTTTAGTTTATCACAAGACAAACTAATTCCAATATTATGGGAGGAAATAATAATGTGTGTTTCAATAAACGTATAGTTTTTTTTTTTTTTCTATAGGGGTCAAGCTTCTAATTTTATATTTTTTGATAAATTATAAATACTGAACAATTCAAAAAATATGAAATTGGTAAATGAGTATTGATCAGAAACAAAAATGGAAAAAAAAAAGTTACTTCTCTCGTAATACTTAACCAACCAAATTAAAAATAGAATAAGAATTGTCTATAAATATTCAATTTCATCTCTTTGTCCATAATATGAAGAGAGAGCATTATAATGACTCTTCACAACATCATAGTATATTTATTTTGAAAATTACACTCAATAGTTTGGTAATTATCATTTCACCACATCTATATATAAAAACACTCGTAAAATTACAATTTGCAAAGAATGATAAAGAGATAGAGAAAAAGACATTCATTAAATAAGTGTGTCACTGTATTGACACATACTATCTTTGCTGAGGAGAGGTAAGTGATATGCTCAGATAAGATATAAATATTGTGTGCTAATAAATTAATGAGTGGTGTGATGAGTGGACAAAACAGACTATATTTTTTTTCTATAATAAAATAGATACAAGGAGATCAAAGGAAGGCGAAAAATCTAAAAATACTGTTAGCACTCTTCAATCCAACAATATTGCATTAATAAAATAAAATCCAATGCTTTTTTAAAAACAGTAATTAAAATAATAAAAGTTAAAGAAACGACATGATTACGGAGTTTGTTATAAAAACAGCAAAAACCGAATAGGCTATTCGGTTAAGAGTTTTTTTTGCTTCACCGAATAGCCTATTCGGTTTACAGGGCAATTTTTTCAGTTTGCAGGGAAATTCGCCACAGAAAATCCATGAAATGGCTTAACCGAATAGCCTATTCGGTTTGATGTTTTTTGGACTTAACCGAATAGGCTATTCGGTTTAGTTTTTTTTTTTTTTTTTTTTTTTTAAGACTAAGAAAAATAAAGAAATCTAATACTAAAAATTTGATTTTTTTTATTTAAATTATTTTGACTTCTTTTGATATATAATTAGCATATTTATACTAAAATACGCTAAATTACTTGATTACACTATATTAAGTTTAATTACACTAAATTACATTACATTACGCTAAAATACGGTAAATTACGCTAAATTACATATGAATAGGGACGATATCTTCACTGAAAAGGCGAAAAACGACGGCGAAACTTCAAACGGTCATAAAACGGCGCTCGAGTGTCCGATTTCAGCAAATGATCACTTTTCGGAAAGCTTGCAAAAATACGCATGCGTCCGTGCCGCTATGTTGGATTTCAAGATTCAGAATCGCCAAAAAACAAAGGGAAGAGCCTCAAACCTTGAGTTGAAGTTTCCGATTAAGATTTTCATTTCTATTATTCAATCCAAGTAGCTCAGTAAATTAGTTACATAATGAACTTGTAGAATACCAGTTTTTACTATTTTCGGAATTTTTTACTATTTTTTATGATTCATCAAAGATGGCACATAATCGGTCTATTTTAGCGTAATTTACCGTATTTCAGCATAATTAGCGAAGTTATTGTAATTTAGCGTAATTGAACGTAATTTAGTGTAATTCAACATAATTTATTGTAATATAGTGTAATTCAACATAATTTCAAGTAATCTAGTGTATTTTAGTATAAATATGCTAATGATAAATCAAAAGAAGTAATATATCTAACAAATAATTTAAACAAAAAATTCAAATTTTTAGTGTTAAATTTCTTTATTTTGATCTTCTTAGTCTAAAAAAAAAAAAAAAAAACTAAACCGAAATAGCTATTCGGTTTAGGCAAAAAAATCCCTAAACCGAATAGCCTATTCGGTTTAGGGGGTGTTACACGAAAAGTTACACAGTGCAGAGATTTGTTTCTGTGAAAATCTGCTTAACCGACCTATTCGGTGAAACAAAAAAAACCACTTAACCGAATAGGCTATTCGATTTTTGTTGTTTTTATAACAAACTCCGTAATCATATCGTTTCTTTAACTTTATTATTTTAATTACTGTTTAAAAAAAAAATCCTTAAGTCTATTGCACTGCTTATTATAATAATAATCCAGACTAGAAACAGCACATACATAAGTACTTATAAATTGATGGAAATTAAAAGAAATAAGAAAACAAAAATAATACTAAATTAACAAAACCTGCCACGTGTGAGTACACATGGCTGTCAATTCTCAAATACGCGTGCAGGAAACCGCGTATCACGTGAGAGGGGCCGTTGTCGCACGTGAGAGGGTTTATCTGAAGTTCTGAACCAATACAAAATCCAAATTCAAAATTAAAAGTCAACTGCTCTGGCACATAATACCACAACAAAAAGTCAAATGTAAGGATGTGAAAATGTAAGCTAGGGTAGGCATTAGACAAATGAATTAGGCGGGATAAAAAATTTATGATTCGGAAATAATTAAGGCATAATTCGAGAATGATTTGAAATTATTCAGACTGAAGATCTTAGTCCCATAAGGGAGCAAAAAAAAACCAAAAAAAATAAAAAATTACGAATAATTCGTAAAATTCAGGAAAAATTAGTAAAATATGCGAATTATCGGATATTTAATCAAAATTTGATCAACCGAATAATTCGGCGTTCAGTTCGCCATCACTAAAAAAATGAATTATTCACGAATCTTGTGACCCTAACTAGAAACAACACAAGACACTATATCATTAATTATCCCAAACAACAATTGATCAATTTCAATTGATAAATTTATTTGACAACGTGATCAAACATGATCAGTCACTTTGATCATAACATAATTTGATCATGATGTGGTTAACGTGTTGTGACTATTATCTACAATTTTAGTCATCACACAAAACGATATATACAAAGTTGATTTAGTCACGGCATGACATAATACGTGATGTAATTTACATTTCTAGTCATACCCTTTAACAATTCTACTACTTACCAACAAGTTTTCCATATTTAATTCTAGTTGTTTCTTGCTGAAGAAACTTATTATTTGATGAAATCACAAATCATGAATTTCTTGTGTCTACACCTCAAAAGAGCAAACACCAAATAACTTTTTTGTTTAAGTCACATTCAAGTCAATGTAAAATTACATTTATTAGTCAAACCAAGGTTATATAGTTTATCAGAATTTTGAAGTAGTAAAGACAAAGTTATGTCAAAGTTTGAAAAATAATATATGTCACAGTTAATTATGTCAAAACTTTTAGCAATTTAAATTTGATGCAGTTGCATAAGAAAATATTTAAAGTAGGCTTTTGGCTATTTGAAAATAAATATATATGGTGCAATTGAACATTGAATAATCAACCAACTTCAAATCATTTGTCATTATTTTTTTTTCTTTCTAAATGTTTTCATTGCATTCACTTACACAAGAAATAACCACCGACAATTGATACTTTTTATGTGCATATGTAGAAAATAATATAAATTATATCTAACTGTTTTTTTTTAACATATAAATTTTAAAAAAATTATTATTAAAAAATAAACATAAAAAACTGAGACATAAGGGAGACATAAAAAATGAAGATATTTAAACTCTCAAATGTTCGATTCTTACCAATATTCTATTTTGAGTCTATTAATGAAAGACTATATGACAATAATCAGATTATCGGATGATCCATTAAGACTATATCATTCTAAATTTAAGAAAAAAAAATATGATAATTTATATATCCTTTAATGGCTTCATGCACATTATATTTTATATTTTATATTTTTGTATTTTGAAGTTGGTCAAAGACACTTACTTAATAAATTTATTAATTTAATAAAGTTAATATATATATACAAGTTTGAAATGATTGACCAACTTCACAGATAGTTCAAGAGTCTCTGTGAAGCATATGATGGTTTTATTTCCTTCACTTGTTCTATTATTTATGTGAAATTAACAAAATTTTCAGACGAAGAAATTTAGTATGGTGGAATAAAATTTTAGGGAGACATAATTTTATAAGAGCATGATTCAAACATCTTGTGTATTTCATACTTCATTTAATTTGTGCCTCACGTTTTATGTTTATTTTCAAAGTCTAAATAGTTGATTCGAATTGGTCAACATAATTTCCATATTAAATGTGTTTGAAGACATTTTTTTGTAAATTACTTACTATTTTCAGATATATACAAATTATTGTTTTTGAATGGTCCAAAGTCTTATGAAAAAAGAGTGATGTTGTACCTATATAAAATGTCTAAGCACAGTTTAATATTAAAATCATGTTGAATGGTTTGGATTGACTGTTCGAACTTTGAAAATGAATATAAAAATGTGAGGCACATATAACGCATGAAAGACATGAAACAATTGAACCCTACTCATTTTATAATTTTTAAAAGATTTTTTTTTAAAGAACTACTCATTTTATAATTCTTTTTAAATTTAAAGTATATATTTATATTTATTTATAAAGCATAAAAATAGAAGCATATGGTGATAATGGTGGAGAAAAACTTTTGGATGAAACATAAAGTTATAATTTTTTGAATCATAAATATATTTTTATAATATTATAATTTTTCTGAAAATAAACATAGAAATAAAAATATAAATTTGAATTTAAAAAAAAAAAAAAACAGTCCATGTGACTCCACCGCTGACTAAGAATTTATCGGAAGTACCCATATTATTATTAACAGCCAAGAAACAAAATGACCAAATTTTGACTATCCACCTTTAATTAAAGACCCAAAAAATACAGTTCTTTCATCTAATATTTATACCATGATTTTCTCTTGTAATATTTATAAAGTCAAATGTTGTGAACCTAGATATTTTATTTTGATTTAAGAGTAAGAACAGAAAATCAAAATTATTTCCACAACTCCGCGGATGCATCTTGTTTTTTTGGTGGACTGTGGACCACTAGACGGCTAGTGGCCTAGAGCCCTAGAGGCGTTGTTTACAATGCAAAACCCTAAGGTGAATTGTTATTGCGCTCCAAGTTGCACATGTTAATTTCTATTTGAAAATTTGAAAATATGGTATGATACATGGAAAAGGGGCTCCAAATTCAGTCATATATGTTCGTTCACTTGAAATCACTCAATCTGCTTTAAGATTCGGACTCCCGGTTTAGATTGATTGAACATATTTAATTATAAATCGTCTGCACGAGTTTTGCAGCGGATCGAATGACTCCGAGCGGACATTAAAAGATATTATTAGTGTTCTATGTTCTTTTACTTGAGTTTTTATTTATGTGAGCACTTTCTTTAAATTTATTTTTCAATTTTTACTATTCACTTCTTATTAAAATTGGTCCACGTACTACAAACTATTGTTTGACGTTTGAGACTTCTATATATTTATGACTTGAGGAGTTTTTACTATTCACTTTTTTTTTTAAATTGGTCTACTACAAACTATTGACTTCTGTAATAAGAAACCTCATTTTCTCCAAACTTAATTTGTAAAGAAGATATATGTTACAATAATTGTTCGATGTTTGAGACTTCTATATATTTATGATTTGCAGGAAGCATATATTTTAGTTTTTACTATTCACTTCTTTGTATTGGTCTACTACGAATTATTAACTTTAGTAAGAAGAAACCTTGTTTTCTCCAAACTTTCTAAGAAAAATTTGTTACAATAATAGTTGGACATATGAGACTTCTATTATATTTATGATTTACCTCATATATTTAATATTAGATATCAAATATGTAAAATTATTCTTATTTATCCAATTATCATCAAATAAGTAACTTTGTTATTCATAATTTACCTAATATATTTTTTACTAGACAAAAATAAACCATTTATAAGATTTTTGCAGGTAAAAGATTTAAAAAAGAGAGTCTAAAATAGATAAAACAACAATTCAAATCATATACGAAGTCAAATCCAATGCAATTTCTGACTTGGTAGAATGAGATCTGAACCGTTAATTCGAACATGAAACAAGTGTACGTCGAAAGCACAGTTCTGAAGAGAAATTGTTGGTATGAAATTTTCTTGATATAGATGCATTACCTACCTAAGGAAAAACTCTTCCATCATATACGTACAGAATGTGAAGTGCAATTGGGGGACCAATAACAAAACTATTGCAACAACAATTAGATGAAAATCTCTTCCATCATATACGTACCCGATTAGCGCCCTACTTTGATGAAAATTCTGAATCCGCCGATGATCATATATCTTAATTAAGATGAGTAATATTTCTTAATTAATTTCCTAATTAAGAGATATGATATACTTTCTTAATATATTAGGGTGAATTTCATGTACCCCTCAATAACTTCGAAATTACTTATTGCCTCCTTTAATATTAATAATTTCATATTTACCCTTCTATATTTTAAAAACTCACATATTTACTCATTTTATTGTCTTTACTATCAAAAGTCATTTTAAATTTATAATGTACCCATTTATCCTATATTAAGCAAAAAATATATTTAACATGTTTACGAAAAATGTCAATCTTCTATTGGTTGATTTCCAAAGGCAAATGAGTTATATCTCTACTTTTGACGCTTACACAAGTATATACCTAAATGTCGCTGTTCCCTTGGAAACTGATCAATTTAGAAGATTGCATTTTTTAAGAAACATCTATTTTTTTTATTTTTCTTTATAAAGGATAAGATGGGTATTTAATAAATTTCAAATGACCATAAAATGAGTAAATATGTGAGTTTTTAAAATATAGAAGGGTAAATATGATATTATGAATTCTAGAGGGCAAAATACTTAATTTTGGAAGTTTTTGAGGGGTATATATCAGGAATGGAAACAAACCAAGTTCTGAGCGGATAACACTGATAACTAATATGTATCCAGCTTATAAGCAAATGCAAATACGAATACATATAGTAAACAGATATCAAAATTTAAAATCAAATTCTCCTTAAACGGATATGTATACAAAGTGGATAATCTATGAATACGGATTCTGATACGGATGCGAAACGAATAATTGTCAGATAATTGCATCATATGAAATTTAAAATACAAATACTAAATAAAAATATTAAAAAGACAAATTAGAAAAAGAGGTGTCATGAACTTAAGAATGGAGAAGAGAAGAAGAGATAAAGAAATAAAAAAATGAAGGCAGCCAAGAAATAAGAAAGTGAGCAGTGAAGGCCTTAGAAGAATAAAAGACAAACTACTTCAGCTGATCATTCATGGCGCACTCCCAACTGCTCACTTGTATTTAGTTAATTCATTATTCAAAATAAATAGCAGATCTCGAGATCTACTAAGTTATCATGCATGTGCTTTCATAAATGCGTTGTCTCTATTTGAAAAAATAAACAAATAATCCCCACATGTATCATGCATGTGCTATTATACATTTTAAAAATAACTAGAGGTATATTTACTAAAAGAACTTTAAAAAAAATTGCCAAGGTATTTTCATCTAGTAAATTAATCTAATAACCAATGAATACTAAATGCAGTAATTACTATATATTGTTTATTTTGTAATTTTGTTATAAGGTTAATAAGAACTAACTTGAAGAGAATTTATTTCTGTATTTTAAATAGTTTGTGTTTTTATCAAATTAATGGTTTTATTTCTGATATAAAAAAGTAACAACTATTACGGTGGAGAACATCACAAGAAAATTTAAAAGTGAAAATATATCATCAAAGCATATCTCATTTTGTATGAGGCATTAGTTTATTTGAAGATTAACTAAAAGACTATAAATATCTAGAATATCATGCCCAAGAAATAAAATTTAAAAGAAAGAGATGGCTGTCAAGATGTGATATCAAATTTCTATAATTTAGATAATCACGCCAATTATAATTACTTTTCAGTCAGTATTATTTTGTGTGAAATTAAGATGTAAATTCAAAATCAAACTCTAAATAAGTATATTCTAAAAAGAAAAAGCATGACTTAAGCCCTTTCTTTCTATCAAAGGAAACATTCATATTTTAATACCAAATACAAAAGTAAAAGTACTTGTATTTAAACACAAATATTACTTGTGAACTACAAATGATAAAGTTTGCCATATATCCTTAACAAACAAAATCTACCAAAATAAAAATATGATAAATGTAATTAATACATCTTGCTAGATAAATATAATCAATAATTAGTGCAAGTTAAATAGAAATAGTTAATAAATGAATATTTTGCGCCTAATGAATAAAACAAAAGATGATAAATATGTGACATGTGTCAATGATTTTCACCCATTTTACGGGATGAAGATGTGTCTTACATAATTAGTTTTTTCTTCATTAAAATATCGCATGACTCGTCTTGGTAAATGGGTCATTCACATTCTCGGATCCGTTAAAATAAAATATACATGCCATTATGCAAAATGCTTTAAGATAAAATGTCCTTTCACGCTTGACAACATATTTATATTATTTTTGAATTACTACCATAGATGCAAATTGAACCCATAATTTTGTCATCAAATCTGAGCCATCCAACTAATTTGAATTTTGCTCAAATTTTTTTTTTTTTTTTTAAAGATCAGAATAGATTTGATGGGATTAATTTGAAACAAACAGAAAATTTAGCATGAAACATGTTATAAATCAAGTACATTATCTATGACAATGACAACATAGGTGAACTTGTCTCCTAATCATTTGATATTAAATTAGGACGTGGTAAGTTCTTCAAGCTGATATTTGATCGGTCGAAATTATATAAAGAATTGACTTAGGGTTTTGGCTTAAATTTAACCTAAAAATCTTATATTACTTCTCTTTTCAACGAGAAAAAGATTACTGTTGATTTTTTTTTAGTTCTTCAAGCTGATATTTGATCGGTCGAAATTATATAAAGAATTGACTTAGGGTTTTGGCTTAAATTTAACCTAAAAATCTTATATTACTTCTCTTTTCAACGAGAAAAAGATTACTGTTGATTTTTTTTTTTTTTTTTTTTTTTTTTTTTTTTTTTTTTTTTTTTTTTTTTTTTTTTTTTTTTTTTTTCTAACTGTGTGAATTGAGATTTCTTTATATCCTTTTATTTTTATTTTTGGTTTCTATTACTTACTCAAGCATCTTTGAGTTCCATTGCTTTTGTTTTAAGCTTGATGCTTACACTGCTTATGTAACCGCATCTTTTATCAATGAAAGGAGGGCTTGACCCTCATTTCTTTCTCAAAAAAAAAACTGTGTGAATTGACGATATTGAGGATATGGAACAAGAATCGGGAGAGATAGAGCCTCGACAGAGATTTTAAACTCTCACTTACATACCGCAATGAAACCCTAGTCTGCATTGCGGTCCGTAATAAATAGATGAAGAAAATCGTACAAGTCAGGAGATCAACCAAGACACAATACGGTCCACATTAGCTTAATGCGGCCCTGGTCGGAGATGAAATCGGCTAAGTACTGGGCAACAATACCTAAATATGGACCGCATTCATACCCTGTCTCACAAACCTCCAGGACAGAAATGCAGACGTCGATCCTACCCCTCTTTAGGGTTATATAATCGCAAAATATCAAGAGAGAGACATCTTGGAACATCTTGGAAGCAACAATTGAAGATTAGGGCACGATTAGGGACTCAAGGAAGATAATCTCTGTCATGGTTATGTTTTTCTTTTCTTTTATTGTTGTATTAATCATGCCTATGAGAGGCTAAGTTACTGTCCTGATGGTTTGGTTGTAAACTTTTGATACTTGTTGATGTTTAAGTTTATTTTACTCGGTATTTGTAACTGATTTTTCTTGGTTTGATTTCTTATTACTCGTTAAATTTAATCTGCTACGGTGATAGATTGGTTCAACGATTTCAATTTGTCGTTTCAATTTAATCCGATAAATTTTTGAATTATGCTTACCAAACCTAGCTTCTTGGTGAGTATAGTGTATGCTAGATGCAATAAAAAGAAAATCATTCATATTATTTTCTGAAAAAATTGATCTATCCAGAAGTTTCTTGTTGATAATAATTTTAGACATTGAAAGTAATTTATTTTAAATAATTAGCCTAAAGTTTTTCCTCGAGCAGCAAACATGGTAGAGATGAAATTGCGTTACTGATATCTAACGTGACATCACTTGGCAAAGAAAACAAAATATCTAACCTGACCATTTGACTACACAAAATATTTGTGAAGTACCCCAAAATGTCAGAAATGTCAACTATGACATATTTTATTCTTTCTTTGTATATATTTTCATCAATTATACAATCAAGCTTGTAAGTATAACACATTTAATAAAATGACCAATGATATGCAAAATAATGAATGGTGTCTGAGTTTTTGAGAAGTATCCAATCCATACTCCATAAAAGTAATTGGAAGTATATATACTTATTCTAATCTACATTCCGCTGAGAAAGTTATCCTCTGCGGATTAATTTACATCGAAATCTAAATATGAAATAAGTCCAACATCTATCATTTTCCTTTTTTTTTAGTCAAATATATCAAACACAAAAATTATACCGCGAATGAACATCATAATGATTAAATATAAACCAAATAAATGATCACAACATTATACAATAGTATAAAATATCACTTAAAATGGGCCTACAAATTCTTCCCATTATACACTTCATAGCAATCAAAATCATAAATTTTCAAATTAATAAACTCACAATTAATAAAATTTATTCAATACTTTTTCAAATTGATCCCTTTAAAATTTATCATCAGTTGCCTTAGATCATTCTTCATTACGCCAACTACTCCCATCCTTGTTAGGGAAGTTCTCGGGCTTGGGACATCCCACATATTCCACATACTTCAAATAATTAAATGAGCTCCTGACCACATTCCAGTCGGTTGGAACCAACATTTTCATGAACCTCAGACGCAATATCTCCACTTTCCAGTTATCATGGCAAGGAATTTCAGTAAGGTTTCCACCTCTAACATATAACCTCTTCAGGTTTTTCAATTCTCCTGGGTTCTTCAGCTTTGATGAATCAGCTTCTGGATAACATCTGATATCCAACTTTTCTAAATTCTTTGGTAAGGTATAATGTGGTATCTCTTTATTATGCTTCTTTTCACCCCATATAATGGTCAATACCAAAAGGCTGTCCAGAGAATTAAAGCCTTTGAAAACTTCAGGACTCAAAATATCAATGACAATTCTAATACTGAGCTTCCGAAGATTCTTTAATTTTGCGAGATCACCTAACATGCAGGACGGGTTTTTGTTTCCCATGCTGCCAATGACAAAACCCTTTAACACTTCTAATTTAGAGAGCTCACATACCCATTTTGGCATATGATCTAGTAAGTAGCACTCGGAAATATCTAAAACCAATAGCATGTTGAACCATCTTTCTTGCGGTAGTGCCGATCTTACTAATTTTGGGTTTATTTTGGACCTTGGTTTTTGTGGTAATTTTTCCAAATTATGACAAGCCCTTAGGTCTAGTATCATCAGGTCTTCTAGTTTTCCAATTGATTCATAAAGCTCTACTATTCCCGAAATGCCTCGCAGGCTAAGGAACTTTATATTTTTTCCCAACTTCTTTAAAAAATCAATTTGGTCGACCTCAATATGGTCTTTTAACTTTATTTCTTTAGACCCAGTTTTCTCGACCCCATTGTGAATCCCGGTCTCTGTGGAATGACAACTACCAAGTTGAACAACCTCCAAGCGATCATATTTGTTGCTAATGTCCATTATGACCTTGGAATTGAGGTACCTGTGGTCTAGATTTAGTAGCATTATCATGGGGTAATTTGTATCCTCTTTATATAAATGCCAAGTGCCTTCTTCCCCTTTCTCAGATTTAACGTAGCCATTTGTCTCACAATATGAGATCAACCCCTTATGAAATTTAGGTTTGATGGTGAAGCGATCTATTTCTTTATTATGCTCTCTATGTATTGGTATGAAGAATTCCTGGTCAACTAGCTTAGAAAAGAACCATTCAGAGTGCTCTGTTGTTACCCAAAAAAGTGTCATCCACCCATAAATCAGTAATCTCTTCTTCAGTTCTGTGTTTTCTGGAAAAATGGAAAGGCTTTTCAGGCAGTTTCTCATTATGGGGTCCAATGAGTCTATAAATTCTTGAACCGTGGAGTCTTCTTCGTTCATTGGATAACTTCTATTTGATGATTCACCCACTTCAGTTATGGTGTTTTTGTTAGGCATATCAGATGCCTTTACACGATGTTTATAATCAATGAGGGGATCAATTTGCCTTTCTATCTTTCCAAAGTAACCAATTAGCTCCCTGTCCAATTTTTCTCTACTATAAATCATTTCTTTTGTCTTTTCAACCTCAGTGCTAATTTGCTTAATGAATTTCCCCATCCCCGAGTTCTCACCAACTTCCTCTTTGGCTAGAGTAAGGCGTTTCAGTAGTGGTCCGACAAACTCTGCAATACCGGCTTCCTTTTGATGGTTGCTCATTGTTAATGTTTATCCGACCTAAGAACAACAATTTTGTCTATTGAAGTTAGAGGATGAACAAATGATGACATACCGAATAAATTTTTTTTGGAATTAACATGTTACTTCTATGTCAGTATTTGAGTTGCGATGCTTTAACGTCTTTAGATAGTATACATAATTGGATAAATTTAGATAATATTACTGTAACATAAAAAAAATATGTTTTTTCTCAATTTAGCCGAAAGTTTGCCTTTAAGATCAAAATGATAAATTTTTATTCATTTATAGAATACTACAATTTTAAGAATTTAAAGTTGCCACGAATTTGAATTTCAAGATGATGGGAAATCTGATAGGTAATATTTAAATAAAATCAATCTCATTTGATAGAAGTTTGAATATTAGTCGGGTGACTGCATTCTATTTTATTGGGAACTAATATTGATTTGGATCCCTCACATTAAAATAGTTTGATCTGAAACTCTGGAATTTTACCTAACAATTTTCATCTTGTAGGAAAATTTTGTATATATAAGACACCATTTTCCGTTGAATTTATGCCCCATTTTTTTTAGTGATAAGCCCCATAAGTGTGATTTACTTGCAACCGTTTGAAACAGGGATCAACTAAAACCTCCGTTTTTCAATTTTTTTTAATTTAAACTGTGTAGGAAAATTTACTAACATAATAATATTTAAAAATTAAAAAAAATAAGAATATGCACCTGATACGTCCTATCCCAGGGGAGTAGGCCGTATGGGAAAAGAGTTAAGAAAATTGAGCTCGTCCCTTCTCGGGTCGACGGGCCGAGATTAAGAAAAAGAGGAAAGGTTTGAAGGTATTATTGCTCTATCCTCTATAATACCTTGTCTTAGGGAAATTGCGACCCGTATTTCAGGAAATTCTTTGCCTTAAATAGGGTGCCCCAGACTATTAATACGGGTTGTCAGAACTGTTAGGGGAGTTCGCATAGAAGCGGTGACACCTGCATAACCGGCGGTGACACCCACATAATCGGGCAGTGACGCGAAGTCGAGGTTTGACTGGGCCTTATCGGGTGAGGCCCAACGCGACTTCGTGGGCCAAATTGGTTCGGGTTGATTGGGCGAGGCCCAACTTGGTCCTTGCCAGGCCGTTCGGCAGCTGGACTATGGGCCTCGCTTTGCTTGCTCTCGGGGTGGCCCCAAGAGTGGGTCCGGGTCCCGAGTTACATTTTGGGCCTGTCGCATAATGACCTGACTGGGCTTCATTGGGACAGGCTTGTTGCCGGGTTACGAGCCTTGTTGCTTCCGGTCTCGGGCTGGCCCCAGGAAGGGGTCCGGGTCCCAAGTTGCTTTTGGGCCGCGACCAGCTTGTTGAGGGCCATATTCTATTTTACCTCCGGTTGGCCCTTGGCGGGGTCCGAATCCCGAGTCATCTGTGGGTCGAGTTCAAGTTTATTATGGACATTGGCACATGGACCTATCATTAGCCCCCGAAGCCGAAATGCATTAGCATGATGCTTTCGGGTTTTATTGCTTTCTACCTAGGAAGGAACTTTATTCCAAGTAGGTCAGTTTTATAGGCCTGCTAATGAGCCGGGCTGGCTCATGAACCAATAAGTTGGACAGCTCAATAAATTATATAAAGCTGGACTCTAAACCATAGAAGGAAAAATCGGAATCGGAATCAGGATCGGTCATTTGATCGTGAAATCGGAATATTATGAATCAGGTGAAATCAGCCGAATTGGATCAGAAACTCGGATTTTTTTGCAGTAGCTTATTTTCTATAAAAAATAGTAAAGAAGTTTTTAAAAATATTATATATTAAAAAAATATTAAAACAAAATATTACACACAAATAATTTATTTATATAATATAATACAATTATTACAATAAAAAAACTCTAAAAAATAACTAGTATAATTTAGTTTTTTAAGAACTATGAATAGGGGTATTGAGAGAAATCTGTAATTAAAAAAAAATGTGTTCGGATGGTCCAATGTGGGTTAGTCTCAAATACAAGTATAGTTTAAATATTATAGTTTTATTTAAAAGCAACAAAGATGAAGTGATGTAGTGGTAAAGTTCAATGTTCTCAATCAATAGGTTTATGGTTCAAGTCCCGCCGGGGACATTATTAAAAAAAATTTGGAAAACAGCCGTTTCGGCCGAAATTTGACTGAAACGGATTGTTTCGGGCAAAATTTGGTCCTACCGCGTAATTCGGTCAGAAATCGGATCGGGTATCAGCTGATTCTAGTCCAAAACGGTTGATTTTTCCTTCTATCCTCTAAACTGAATAAACCCGAACTCGGCTCGGGCTCAAATTTTATCGCTCGAACATGAGTCCGAACTGAGTATAGTAGCCCATCGAGTCTCTTCGTCTTTCGCCCTCTTTGCTTCTCTTTTCTTCTCTGAAGTGACAAAGCCCTCGCTCTCCTCTGACCTCTTTCTTTCAAATCGCCGACTTCACGCAAGCTCGGTCTCTCAGCTCCTCTCGCTCAGGTGCACACTCTCTTTCTCACTCTCTCTCTCTCTCTCTCTCTGAGTTGTGATGCTGTTTTTATTTTGGTAAATTGGTACTGTTTTTATCACTGGTACTGACAATACCAGTTAGAAAATAAGTGGTACTATTTTTTTTTTTGTGGGTTCTGGGTGATACTTGGTAATGGAGATAATTGAACAGGAAACATTGTAATTTCATAATGATTCAACAGGAATGATTCATTGGGGTTTGTTTGATTTTGGGTTTGTGTAAATGATTCGTTGTAGTATATTTGAAAGATTGTTGCCGCTAATGGCAGTGGGGTTGGTATTATTCGGATTGAATATACTATATATAGAGGGTAGACCATAGTGCTGTCAAGTTGTTCTTCTTCTTTAAACAGATTTTCAAATTAATAAAATACTAAGGGCCATTATGTTAAATACCAGAGGAGAGGGTGTGAGGCATAATGCCTGAACTCTGTTGAGTCATAGAACTTATCATCAGGCAGTTAATGAAAAGACATCTAAACAAACTAAACAAACACACATTTGATAATCCATAAAAAAGACTGAACTATATAAACACTTTAAAGAAACCTTTAATTAATTTCAACATATATAATTAAAAAATTTAAAACCACGGGTCACTTAGTACCCTATGAGTTGCATATCTATCTCTGTGTAGGAGACCTAATTCTTGGAGACATGAAACTCACATGAATGGAAATTTTTGGTCTTATTTCCCACATGTTCTTTACCATTTACAGAAAATCTCTTTTTTCCGGTTATCGTCTTTTTATCAATTTCACTAACGACTAATTTGTAGCCAAGTAATTGTTTGTATATTACAAACATAAGGAATTATTCAATAAAACAATCAATTCATAAGAAATAGAGAAGAAAACTTTTGCATACCTTGTAAGAGATTAGTTCGCCTCTCGTAGTCAAGAATCTCCAAGTTGCTGCTCTAGTATTCCGTAATTCTCTTTTTGTTGTTTTGACTTTCCAATTCTGTTAACCGAAAGGGGCGAGGCTGCTGAGGTGAAACACTAGCTCCTCTGTTCCCTTCAACACAGATCGAGGGTTGATGCGCGCAGCGAGGGTTAGAGCGAAATCCTAGATCAAAAAATGACTGAAGCGAGGCGGGTAGGCGGGCATGGATGAGATGCTGTTGATTGAGATTTAGATTAGATTAGATTGTAATTAAATTTCTGTTTCAATCTATATGACTAGCTAAGAAGTAATGTAAATAACTTTGTAAATACTTTTTTATCAATGGAAAATGTGAAATGGCAGTTGCCGACTCACCTTCAAAAAAAAATTCTCTGTTAACCCTTAAGGACCAAAGGTTTTGCTAGAATTCGTGCTACAGGTGATTTCCAATATAAAAGCTTCCACTGCGCTGTCAACATTCGAAATGGAAATTCATTAGTGTAAATGGGAGGGAGGGAGGGAGAGCAAGAGAGAGAGAAATCTTGCACTGTTTCAAAGAATAAAGAAAGAAAGAAAATGCGACAGAGAGATACCTTGTGAGAACTGAGAAGCATTAGCGAAGAAGAAGCAAATGCTTTTATTATTTATATCGTTCAATGAACCTAGATCCAATTAAGACGGCAGGGTAACCTGTTCATTTTATTCACTTCAATTTTAGTCCCCCATTATTACCAAAACAAGTTTCCTGGTACCTGCAGCCAGTAAAGAAAAAAACATATTTGAGAAAAGGAAGGTAGCACAGTTGGTTAGAAAAAAAGTTCTAAGACTGTTGGTTACTCAAAGGTCAAGAATTCAATTTCTCTCACGACTTTGCAGCTTCTGCGAAGATTTAAAAATATATATATATATATATATATATTTTTTTTTTCCGCATAGCATGATGACCGCTCCATTAAATAATAGATCCATCCATGTGCGGATTTAAGTTTTTCACCGACATTTTTATTAATATCCAAAGTTAATTACAAAATATTAATTATATCCAATTTAGCTAGGTATTTTTTAAAATGGCCAAACCGGCAATTGAATGGCCGGTCCACTTGTTTTCTCAACCGGCCATTAAATGGCCGGTTCTCAATTTCTTTTATTTATTTATCATTACTTCAATTGTTCAGATTGTTTATTTCAGCGTTGTTTATAATATTTGAGAACAATCAGTGAGTTGTTTGAATATTTTATAACAATCAAAGTGAGTTGTTTGACTAAATTATTATAAACAATAAATTGTTTAATATTTTAATATAAAAGGAACGGTGAAATGATTGTTTGAATATTTTCTAACAATGAAAGGGAGTTGTTTGACTCAATTGTTATAAACAATCAATTATTTAATATTTTAATATAAAAAAGAAACGGTGAAATGATTGTTTGAATATTTTATAACAATCAAAGAGAATTGTTTGACTCAATTGTTAAAAATGATCAATCATTTAATTTTTTTGATATAAAAAATACGGTGAAATGATTGTTTGATTATTTTATAACAATCAAAGTGAGTTGTTTGACTGAATTGTTATAAACAATCAATTATTTAATATTTTAATATAAAACAGAACGTGAAATGATTGTTTGAATATTTTATAACAATGAAAGTGATTGTTTGACTCAATTGTATAAACAATCAATTGTTCGAAATAGAGAATGATGGCAGGGTAACCTCTGAACTTCATAAACATAGGGGAATTTCATGGAAAGCCAGTGGGCATATCTTTAACTTTAACTTTATTTGATTAATTCTTTTCTTTTAGGGGAAGCCAGTGGGCATATCTTTAACTTCAACTTTATTTGTCTAATTCTTTTCCTTTAGGAGAAGCCAGTGGGCATATCTTTAACTTTAACTTTATTTGTTTAATTATTTTTTTTTTAGGGGAAGCCAGTGGGCATATCTTTAACTTTAACTTTAACTTTATTTGTTTAATTTAGTTGACTCAATCAAGTCCAGACCGCATAGCTGCAGCCAACTTTAACCGTACGTATTGCTATTACAGTATTTTTTAGTTTACATCCATTTCTTTAATACAATCATAGAAAATCCCAAAATTACAAAAACTATATTGGTGCCTTTTTGGCCATTAAAAAAACCGTATTGGTACAACTGCCAATTAAGAATGATGGGAAATGATTCTCGAAAATGATTTCAGCAACAAGCTGGCATTTCACATATTAATTAAATTTATTCTTGCAATTAGACTAAGCATCAGTATGCTTTCCGGGCTACTCGTCTATATAATCAGAACATCTTTGCCTTAGGATAGTCATCTGCACAAGCTAATAATATCCTCTTACACTGGTGAACATTTCAAAAGAGAGAGAAAGAGAGGAGAGAGAAATGGCGGTTGAGGTGGCTGTGGGATTTGCGTTGGGCAAGCTTGCCAATATCATGATGAAAGAAAGGGAGTTCCTGGGTGAGGTTGGGAAAAAAGTCAAACTGGTGCGGATCGAGCTAATCCGAAACCGGTACTGCCTGAGAGATGCAGCAGATTCAAAACACAATGGACATGCAAGGGTGCATAACTGGCTGAATGAGCTCTGTGACGTGGCATACCGCATCGAGGATGCAATAGACACATTCTTTCTAGAACAAGGTTACCATAAAAAACCCAGCTTTTTGCAAAAAGTCGAGAAGATGTGGAACAAACCCTCAAAGATGCGTATCCTTAACAAACTTGGCACTGAGCTCGATGAAATTCAAGATAAACTCCTAGGGATCTCTAAGAACAGGGTCGACTTCGGATTCATAGAACCCCAAAACATTGTGGGAGAGGACTACAGATTCATAGAATGGCAAACCATTGTGGGAGACGACACAGAAGTCGTAGAAGGCGGCCTAGCCAGTTACAATGCTATGCCTTATTATCTCAAGGCATTCTTCCAATATCTTGCTTGTTTTCCTATAAACAATAAGATCCCTGCAAAACGTCTGATCAGAATGTGGATAGCAGAGGGGTTCATACCACACGACAAGACGAATACATTGGAGGAAACAGCTGAGAACTGCCTCGAGGAACTTGTTCGGAGGTTATATACTTTTCTCCCTTAATTTTTATCATGCATCTATACAATGCTATTACAATCTTTTTGGTCACTTATTAACTACTTCATAGAACACACTTGGGGGTATACTTGATATATACTCCAATTTTGTTTTACAAAGGAATAGAAGTAGATAGAGCATGGGTTCAAATGCCTCATGTCTTTCATGTCACAATCGCACTTCCCATTTTTATTTCCGTTTTGAAGTACAAACAATTGATCTTAACCGCTCAACATGATCTCCATATTAAAATGTGCTTGGAAACCAAATTTTATATATTGTTGGAAATGTTTTATTATTTTATTTATATATTGCTAGAAATATAGTTGTTTTTCAGTAAAATTCTGGACCATCCAAAAACAACAATTTTGTACCTATTTAAAAATTAGTAAACAATTTTCAACAAAAAAATATAAAATTTGATCTCTGAACACATTTTAATATGAAGATCATGATGAGCGGTTTGGATCAATTGTTTTGATTTTGAATATATACAAAGATAAGGATGTGAGGCAAGTAAATTTTTTCCACACACAAAAATCTATTAACTAAAAAACAAACAAAAAGGTCGAGTGAAATGGAGTATAAAACAAACATAAATAAGCTACATTACCTTATTAATACACTTTATCAATCCTTTTGCAATAAAATATAAGTTTCATCGATCTGTTATTACAAGTATTATACACCTTTTTCAAATTTTGTGATATATTCTCTAATAAGTAGCTTCTTCCTCGACAACCTCTACCAAGTGTTCTCAATTTTGTAAAATTAGAGTTACAAAAGCTTTTCTAATTAGGTATCATTCACTTCCGTTACAAAAGAAACAATAGATACAAATTGATACTAAAATAACTCTAAATAAATTGACATTTGATGTGGTGATGGGAGGGTACAAAATTGTAATTTTGCTGGAGAATTAACGTACAAAAAATCATCTTAATTTTATTTTATCTTTCAATTTAGGAACTAATTAATGACTCTAGTTAGGATATATTAATGTTTATTATGACTGTAATACTTTTAGTATTTCCTGATTTGTTTATAAATCAAATTTGCGCAGGAGTATGGTTCAAGTATCAAGCCGATCCGTATCTGGTTCGATCAAGTATTTCAAAGTGCATCATCTTCTCCGTGACTTAGCAATGCATACAGCTTGGCAAGAAAACTTTGTTAAGGTTTTTTCACGTGAAACAGATGTCAACCAGCCCAATAGAGGAATCCGGCGTTATTCGCTTCAAGGCTCGCTTGAATTCAACCATACGAGTGAACGATCCATGAAATATGTAGGTCCAAATACCCATTCTATTCTAATGTTTGAGTTCGGGTACATGTCTTCACCCAACTTCTCTAATTTTAGGCTACTAAAAGTTCTAGTACTTGAAAATTGGGGAAGAGGCAGTGATGACCTGCAGGTCATGGGATTAGATGAGTTGGTTTACCTAAAATACTTTGCGTTAAGAACTAGCAATATTTTCAAAATCACATGTTCCTTTCATCGTATGAAGGCTCTCGAAACCCTCGAAATACGGGGAGGTACTAAATTACTTGATCATGATGCCTTATGGACAATTGGAACATTGAGGCATGTACTGGGTAATTGCATTATCTATGGACCACCATCAACCATTGACCTAAGAAATCTCCAGACCATGAAAACTGTATGCCTTCCGAGAACATGGGATGGGAAGTGTCCCGTTTTAAACAACCTGCGTAAATTAGGTCTTTATAATGAATTTGACGATTGGGTTACGGTGACCAATCTACTCGAAGTGCTGCCTTCTCTAGTCTCTCTAGCTATCCATGGGGAGAATTTCCTCCCAATGGAGATTGTTTACCCAAAAGCACTTCCAAATTATCAGAATTTACAATCTCTATCCTTGTCTGGGGAGTGGCCCGAGGCCGTCAACTTAGAGGCTAGCTCGCTTCCACCACACCTCATTAAATTGAAACTTTCACATCCCAAATTTAAGCAAAATCCAATGCCGGAACTTGGAGAGTTGAAGAGCTTAAAGAAACTTTCATTGTTAGGATATTGTTTCTGGTACAATAGTCCAACAATGTGTAGAGCAGGATTCCCTGTCCTACAAAATTTGATAGTGGTTGATTGGAGATACAAAAATGATTTCACGGTGGCAGAGGGGGTCATGCCAAAGCTTACATACTTCAAAGTCAATGGCAACTTTAGGTCGCACATGCCTCCTGAGCTACAGCACGTAACTATTAATCATTAATGATTTGTAATATGGTGCACTGCAGGGTGCTTGTTTTATGAATTTTTAGGTTCTATATGTGGAAAGAACCACAAACAATTACCTAGATGTAATATTGGCCTTCTTCGATTAAATTTTCCTTTTGTTTTATGTTGCATTATTCTCTGATAGACAGACTATTTGAAATTTTGATTGCTTTTTGTACTTCCTCTAATTCGTGTATATTTATTCCATGCTTTGGTACCTACAATAATTGATGTATCTAGATTGCAAAATGAGTGCTCCATCGTGCTAAAACATATTAATGTAACAACAAAATGCTTCGTTTTTCATTTTTATTAATTTCTTTCTTGTGTTTACGTTCTACTTTTGAAATTTCAAGATTTTATTCCCTGAGCTAACAAAATAGAATGACTTGGCATATAGCACAAAAAAGTATATTTCGAAAAAGAATTATTTGTGTTAAGAAATTATTAAATACAAATTCATTTCATAAAAATTATATATTTTTTTAAATAAATATTTTTACTAGATATATTTTTTGTTCAAACGACTGTCAGCAGAAAACTAGTTACAGCCGGTGATCTTCCTCGGGTACATTATCACAAACATGCTCCAAATTTGCATGAGTTCTCATCCATATCCAAATTCAACTCTGATTATCCATCTCTCATCCTTCTACAAACCAAATGCACCTCCTCCAGCTCCCATACAAACCTCATAGGTACCGGCCTCACCCAAGACTTCATGGCCACCAGCCGCCTCCTCTCCTTCACCTCCACCTCCTATGCTCAATACCTCTCGTACGCTCTCCACCTCTTATCCCATTTTCCCAATCCCAACACCTTCATCGACAATATCTTAATAAGGGCGTTCTGTAAATCCTCTACTCCAGACCTTGCACTTGAACTGTTTGTTGAAATGCTTTGCAGTGAGACAATGCCTCATAGGGTCACCTTCCCTTCTTTTTTTTCATGTTACTCTCGGTTGGGCTAGTACGCAGTGGAAGAGAGCTTCATGGCATGGTTTTGAAGCTTGGATTGGCTGGTGATATCTACGCGCGTAATGCCATGATGGCCGTGTATGCTACCGGTGGTTATGTAATGGAAACTTCTGCGCTGTTTGATGAATGTGTGGAGTTTGATGTTGTTTCATACAATTCCTGATTATGGGTTTGGCAAGAAGGGGCAGGTCAACGAGGCAAGAGCGCTGTTCGATGAAATGCTTGAGAGGAGTATGGCAACCTGGAGCACTATGATTAGTGGGTATGCAAGGAATGGGAGAGACCAAGAAGCATTGCATCTGTTTTCAATTTTCATTGATGCAAAGTAAAGGAATGGAACCTAATGTCAATATATTGGTTAGCCTATTAGGGGTTTGTGCAAACTTGGGAGCAATTGATCAAGGGATCTGGCTCCATTTGTACTTAGAGGAGAATAACATTGAACTTTACCCCCTCATAGTCACAGCAATTACAGACATGTATTGTAAATGTGGAGTAATGGAGAAAGCTCTTGAGGTGTTTGATGAAATTCCTACGAAAGCTTTGTCAACATGGAATTCTATGATTTTGGGATTGGCTATTTACAGCCGATACCAGGAATCAATTGACTTGTTTTCCCATGCTACAAAATTCAAGATTGAGAACAGACAATGTCACATTTGTCGGCATCTTAATGGCATGTGGTCATTCAGGCAAGGTTAATGAAGCAAAACATTACTTCATTGAACCAGAGATCCGACACTATGGTTGCATGGTTGATGCATAAGGTCGAGCATGGTTTTAACAGAGGCCGAGGAGTTAATTACCAAAATGCCAATGAAGCCTGACGTGGCAATATGGGGTGCTTTGTTTTCTGCTTTAAAGATGCATGGGAACATAGAGTAGGCAAATAGCACAGATAAAAAGGTCATGGAATTGGATGCATGGTTTATCTTGTTCTTTACCCTGCTATGGTACAGGCGACTGAAATGTTTTCTGGCAAGGAATCATAAACGAGGGGCTCCAATGGACATCGGACCAGACTCAATCCGTTTTGAAATTTGCGCAACCAGGTTTAGTAGTTTATAATTTTAATTGTACGTATGAATCACAATGCGGATTGAACAACTAAGATCGAACATTAGAATTAATTTGATCTGATGTCCATTAAAAACAGCCTGCTTCCTTCTTGAGATGGATTCATATCCTCTGGGATACCTTCCATATACTGTGCATGATTTTGATCTTTGATTTATTTCTAGCAGCTGAAATCTTTTAATCACAAGTTATTCGGACCTCTTGATTTTTTTTTATCTCTGAGATACCTCTTGATTCTTCAGATGTCCATTCATAAATGGACTCAGAATACTTGATAGCTTGTTGGGCTTGGATGGACTCAATTGTGCCAGTTTCAAGTGCTTTGTTGCCCATTTTCAAGTTCTTCTAAAAAATAAAAGGTAGAAAGGCAGGCCCAGGTTTTTTTATTCGGACCTCTTGAATTTTCAGATGTCCATTCATAACTTTCAGCTGGTGAAAATGAATCAAAGGTCAGGAATCTGTGTAGTTCAGCCTCAGTGTGGTAGCCCATTTTACTTGTGCAAATTGATACATGGACTCTGAACATGTTTGAGAGCTTGTTGGGCTTGGATGGACTGCAATTGGGCCATTTCAAGTGCTTTGCTGCCCATCCACAAAAGTTTTTTTTTTCTTTAAAATCTTCGAATCAAAAGATACAAAGGCAGGCCCAGAATTCATATCACATAAAATGAATTCATATCATATCACATAAAATGCTAAAAAATGTAAAATTTGGTTGACAAGTACATATTCATATGGAGATCATGTTGAACGGTTCGGATCGACCGTTAGGATTTTGAAAACTCAAAAAGTGAGCCGTAGCACGGAGGCCTCTATATATACGGTGCTACGCGTAGCATAGAGCCCTCCGTGCTACGGCTCACTTTTTGAGTTTTCAAAATCCTAACGGTCGATCCGAACCGTTCAACATGATCTCCATATGAATATGTACTTGTCAAACAAATTTTACATTTTTTAGCATTTTTTTACTATTTATTAAGCCACTTTGAAAAAATACTAATTTGTACACAACAGTAAAATCTGCTGGACCATTGGATCAGCGATTTTCAAAGTGGCTTAATAAATAGTAAAAAAATTCTAAAAAATGTAAAATTGAGTTTGCAAGTACATATTCATATGGAGATCATGTTGAATGGTTCGGATCGATCGTTAGAATTTTGAAAACTCAAAAAGTGAGCCGTAGCACTGAAAGGCTCTTATATACGCGTAGCATATTAGCCAGATTATATATATATATATATATATATATAGAGAGAGAGAGAGAGAGAGATGAGCTATGCTACTCCATGGAGTAAAACGCGTTGGTGCTCCACGCCGCTATATTTTTATTTTGAAAATCCAAACGACCGATCCGAACCGCCCAACATGATCTCCATATTGAAATGTGCTTGGAGACCAAATTTTACATTTTTTAGAATTTTTTTACTATTTATTAAGCCACTTTGAAAATCACTGATCCGGCAGTCCAGAATTTTTTACTGTTTTTTACTGTTCACCCGGATTTTCAGATTTTCAAAGTGGCTTAATAAATAGTAAAAAAATTCCAAAAAATGTAAAATTTGGTCTCCAAGCACATTTCAATATGGATATCATGTTGAGCGGTTCGGATCGGTCATTTGGACTTTCAAAATAAAAATACGGCGTGAAGTACAAACGCGTTTTACTCCATGGAGTAGCATAGCTCATCTCTATATATATATATATATATATATTTGTTTGGTGAAGTACATTGAAATAGTGGTAAAATCTATAAATATATAATACACTTTTAGTTTATCACAAGACAAACTAATTACAAATATTATCGGAGGAAATAATAATGTGTGTTTCAATAAACGTATAGTTTTTTTTTTAATATTTCTATAGGGGTCAAGCTTTTCATTTTATATTTTTTGATAAATTATAAAACTCAACATTTCAAACAATATGAAATTGCTAAATGAGTATTGATCAGAAACAAAAATGGAAAAAAAAAAGTTACTTCTCTCGTAATACTTAACCAACCAAATTAAAAATATAATAAGAATTGTCTATAAATATTCAATTTCATCTCTATGTCCATAATATGAAGAGAGCAATTATAATGACTCTTCGCAACATTATAGGATATTTATTTTGAATAATTACACATAATGATTTGACAATTATCATTTTACCACATCTATATAAAAGCAATACCCAAATTACAATATGCAAATAATGATAAAGAGATAGAGAAAAGGATTATTCATTAAATAAGTGTGTCACCGTCTCTTTGCAGAGGTAAGTGATATGCTCGGATAACATATAAATATTGTGTGTTAATAAATAAATGAGTGTGTGGTGAGTGGGCAAAACAGAGTATAAATATTTTTCTATAATAAAATAGATATAAGGAGATCAAAGGAAGGCGAAAATCCAAAATACTGTTAGCACTCCTCAATCCAACAGTATTGAATTAATAAAATAAAACCCAACGCTTTTAGAAAGATCAAGTGACAGCCTCAAGTCTATTGCACTGCTTATTATAATAATAACCCAGACTAGAAACAGCACATACATAGTACTTATAAATTGATGGAAATTAAAAGAAATAAGAAAACAAAAATAATACTAATAAATTAACAAAACCTCCCACTCGTGTGAGTACACATGGCTGTCAATTAATGTCAATTCTCAAATGCGCGTGCACGAAACCGCGTATCACGTGAGAGGGGCCGTTGTCGCACGTGATAGGGTTTATCTCAACCAATTACAAAATCCAAATTCAAATTCAAAATTAAAAGTCAACTGCTCTGTTACCATGACAAAAAGTCAAATGTAAGAATGTAAAAATGTTAGGGTAGGCACAACACAAGACACAAAATGTATCATTAATTATCCCAAACAACAATTAGTAAATCTATTTTCTTACATAAATATTTTTCTATAATGTTATTTCCTTAATTAATAATTTTATATTTTTTTTGAAGGTTTTTTGACATTTTTTATAATTTTTCCTCCTTAAATAAATTTCATAATAAATAAAATAAATAACCACAATCAAATATGACCAGTCACTTTTGTCACAATGTAATTTGATCATAACGTGATTAACGTGTCATGACTATTTTTTACAATTTTAATCATTACACAATACAATATATACCAAGTTGATTTTATCATGGCATGACATAATATAATTTACATTTCTAATCATACCCTTTAACAATTCTTCTACTTAGGAACAAATTTTCCAAATATATTTCTGTTTGCTTGTTACTGAAGAAACTTATTGGCTGAAATCACAAATCATGAAATTCTTGTGTCTACACCTCATAAGAGCAAACACCAAATAACTTTTTGTTAAAGTCACATTCAAGTCAATGTAAAATTACATTTATTAGTCAAACTAAGGTTATATGGTGCAATTGAACATTGAATAATCAACCAACATAAAATCATTTTTCATTATTTTTTAAGTACAAATCTCTTAACCCACACATTTTGAGTTCAAATTCTGAAAATAAGCACTAAATGTCTATACATAAATTTTCTCATTAACTTTTTCTTTATGAGTATGATCATTGCATTCACTTACACAAGAAATAACCACCAACAATTAATTTATTTTATATGCATGTAGAAAAAATAATATTAATTATATCTACCAATTTTATTAATTTTGACATATAAATTTTAGAATTTTTATTATAAATAAAAAAAGTGAGACATCACAGAGACATACAAAATGAAAGACATTTAAACTCTCAAACGTTCTATTCTTACCAATATTCATTTTGAGTCTATAATTAAGATGACATATGTTATCATTCTAAATCTAAAGAAAAAAATATATGATAATTTATATCCTCTTTAATGACTTCATGCAAATTGTCTTTTCTATTTTCTATTTTTATATTTTGAAGTTGGTCAAAGACACCTACTTAATAATTGTATTAATTTAATAAAAGGAATACATATACAAATTCCAAGTTTGAGAAAGAATTAATATACAAGACTGAAATTAGAACTAGAATTTTGTTATCCACATATTTGCATCCCTTTGAAGTTTGAAATGATTGATCAACATCCCAGATAGTTCAAAGAGTCTCTGTGAAGCATATGATAATATTATTTCCTTAACTTGTTCAAGCATTTCATGTGAAATTAACAAAAAAGTGCAGTCAAGATATTTAACGGTGGAACAAAATTTTTGGATGACATAATTTTATAAGAGCAAGATTTAAATGTCTCGTATCTTTCATACTTTATTTGTATCTTATGTTCTTATGTTTATTATCAAAGTCAAATAGTCGATCAATTGGTCAACATGATTTTCATATTAAAATGTGTTTGGAGATCAAAGTATATATTTAGGGATGGATGATCAGAGTCAAAATAATTATGATTTACGTAGGATTTTGGCTTAGGTTTTACATATTTTCTCACACTTATGTTTACTTTATTAGAGAAAAAGGCTACTGTCACCCTTCTTTATGTTTTATTACAGAAAACAGGTTTTGGGACTATTTTACACCAAATGGAGCTAGAATCAGGTCAATCGGATCAGCGACGCTCATCGACTAAGTCTCTGTTACGGTCCGTATTGCCTAATACAGACCAGACCTAGCACAGACCAGAAGATAGCGCTGGAAGCATTAAACCCTAACCGTCAAGGTCCTAATACGGACCGTATTGCCTAATACGGTCCGTATCCGAAGGCGTCTCTTGGGGAATAACTGCCGACAGCTGTTTCTAGATCAGTTTCTTAGCCCCTACTCAACCTCTACACGTCCCTACACTCCTATATAAGGCCCCTGGGCAAAAGGAATAGTTATCTTTGTAATTAGGGTTAGATTTGATTAAAGTGAGAAGAGAGGAGTGCCTGTAACAATGCCGTTCCGCGGCTAAGTTCATTTTCTTAGGGCTAGACAGTAAACCTTGTTACTCTTGATGTTTTGATATATATACACTAGTACAAAAAACCCCTTCACCGACCGTCAACCACCGACTGTTTTAATATGTAACAGTCGGTGTAGAGACTGCTGGTAAAATCGTAAATAAGAACAATCTCAACACCGACTGTTCTCTTACAAAAAACCGTCAGTAAATCAACACCGACTGTTTTTTAAAAAAACAGTCGGTGTTGCTCATACCCTACACCGACTGTTTTTTATAAAAAACAGTCGGTGTTGAGCAGTCACCAACACTGACTGTTTTTTTAAAAAACAGTCGGTGTTGCTCATACCCTACACCGACTGTTTTTTCTAAAAAACAGTCGGTGTTGAGCAGTCACCAACACTGACTGTTTTTTTAAAAAACAGTCGGTGTTGGTGATACTCTACACCGACTGTTTTGGTAAAAAACAGTCGGTGTTGAGTTCTCTTCCGAAAATTTTTGTTCTGCCGCGAAATTTTTCGTTTTCCCTTCTAAATTTTATTTCCAATTTCATTTTGCGATCACGATCTCCCAAAAACCCCAAAATTTGAGTCAGCCTTGCCATCTCCCAAATTCATTTCCCTCTTCCCAAATTCATCTCCCAAATTCATTTCCCTCTCCCAAAATCGCGATCTGCCTCTGCCTCCGCCGAGCACCCGAGCACCCGCACCCGCACCAGCACCCGCACTGGAGCACCCACCCGAGCACCCGCACCCGAGTACTCGCTGAGCGCCCGAGCACCCGCCTTGCTGCCTCGCCCCGCCTTGCTGTCCTTCTCGTCGCCTTGCTGCCTCGCCCCGCTGGAGCGCCTTGCTGGAACACCTGAGCAAAAACCTCGCCCCGCTGGAGCTCACTGCTGTGCGGAGAAGCCTTCTAACCTGCCTTACCTATGTAGAGGATTTGGTCAGTGTTGACTCCGGAGAACCAGAAATTAAGGTAAGGGTTGTTGCATAGCTCCACACCTGTAGGCATGGTACTATTGAACTTAATTTTATCTTATTTCAGTATAATTAGAAAGCAAGCCAGAAAGGAAATATAAAGCAATTCATAAACAATTTTGGTAACCTAACTTCTGGACCGGCCTTTCCCTTCAATGATTTTAGACCTTTTAGGATTTAATCTAATCAAATGTGATGTAATTAATGTTCTTACCACCATTTACAGGAACGAGGGCCTCGTTCTCTCCAGTAGTGGTACAAAAGAGTCATTTGCTGTTAGGCCCATGAGGCCACTTGTTAACAATCAAACTGAAAAGTCTGATCTTCAGTTTGATGAGATACAGCCATCACATCAAGATCTTAGTCCTGCACTTAGAAGAGATTTTGACCACTTCACTGCCCGAGTTGCTTTAATAGATGTAGAATTATGGGTAGGCTCAAGTTTGTTCTGCCTCAAGCCTGTCCAATGTCAATTGAGGCTGTTTTATAGCTCATTTGAAGCTTAAATCTCACTACTGTTGAATCAACTCCAATTTGCAATCACTGGGAGAAGTTCCAACACTTTTGACTTATAAGTTTAATTGTTTATTTGTCATTTACTATTTTATTTTGTGATTTTCAATAGGCTGCAGCTTGGTTGAGGGCTGAAACCAACTATGAAAACAAAATAGATCCACGGTTAGTTTTTTAATTGAATTTATTTATCTTATGAAGCATTTCAAATATTCAAATGTAATTTCTTGTATACCTGACTGCAGTGTTTGTGGAAAGCATCATAGAAAGAATTGGGGGACATAGAAATGGCCTGCTCTTTATGTTTGCCTCTGTCCAAATTTTGTGGATACCCATTATTTCTTTTTCCTTTTCCTTTTCAATACAGGTCGCTGAGTAATTTAGATTGAGATTTGACATCACTCTCTGGTCTAACCAAGAAACAAGTTTAGGGTTCTGTGACAGGCCTGGAAAAGTGCTAGTTGCATTAGTACCATGCATATTGTAATCCATGTTATGTTCTGATTTTGGCTTTTTATATTCTGTAGCTATGTAGAGCGCTTTAAATTGCACTATGCCAACAGGTATCAGGAATTCAAGGCAATTCAAACACTGGTTTCTTCCAGCAATTCAAGGCAATGAAGAAGTGGTTTGGAAAGAAGCATTATGCACAGAAACGCTTATGTTTGGTCACGGTATCATCTCAGACTCACTATGTTGTAACATAAAATGTGTGATCTTTAATTTATTTTGGTTGGGAAGGGGGGTGATGGTGGTGGTTTATGTTTGATTAGGATTTAATGTGTTGAATATTAATAGTAAGGCACTAAATAAGGTTTACCATGTAGTCTTAAACAAAAATAAAAAGGTTCAATCCGGTAGAACCTTGCAAAATGGCATTAGATATGCAAAGAAGTAAAAGAACCTTGATTTCTGTCGACCTAATGCTGCTAAATTTCATCATAATTTAACCAGTTTTCTTATTTCAACTTGTTGTCAATTTTTATTTTAAATGATAAATAGGTCAAAAATGATGAGAAAAATTGCAAGCGAACTGCCATACAAAGTGTGGTTGGTACACTTGACGTGCATGTGAGGCATCCGCTTCATGGAGAGCTTTATCCTGGGGTATTTAATTTTGACCTTCATGCTGCATGTACCAACATTGTTGCTTTACTTTGTCATAGTTTGCTTGGTTTTTCTCAGGACCCTCAACTAGAATGTTTAAGCATGAAGAAATCCTAGTTCAGCAGTTTAATACTGACAGGATATTCTGTATGTACTGTGTGCAGGAGAACCAGAAATTTGATGCTGTCATCTCTCTCGAGGTATCTCCTCTCTTCAGGATATCCTCTTCTTTTTACCCTTTACTTTTTGTTAGTGCTTATTTGGTTCGAGCAATTACGGTTGGGTCTCTAAAGGTTAAGTATACAGCCAAGTTGATCCTGGACCTTCTTTTCTTCAAATTATTTCCCAAACTTACTGAAATATGGAAGTAGTAGATATTTTGATTGGCAGAGAAGTGAAATTGAACTTGCATATATGTGTGATGCTTGTATCTTAGTAGACAAATTTAAAATATAAGCAGCACGTTAAAATTTAATCAACTAAAACAGTAATTCTAAGTTGTTTGAAAATCAATTAGAATTAATAAAATAGATTGTTTTGTTTTATATTACAGGTGATAGAGCATGTTGCAGAACCCTTAGACTTTTGCAAATCCCTTGGTGCACTTGCAGTTCCTGGGGGTGCAGTGGTAATTTCAACTATCAACCGTACCATGAGGGCATATGCTACTACAATTGTTGCTGCCGAATACATTCTCAATTGGGTTTGTTCTCAAAGCCTCTACCTGTATTTTCATGTAACCCTGTTAAATATATTATACTTATGAAGAAAGTAACTCCAACTATTATGAAAACCTTGTCATGAATCCTGTATTTTACTTATCCAGCAGAGGGCTTCTTTTCAATTTTCTGGTAGTTTTGGATCTATAAATTACATTTTAGAGTCATCAATTTCCCATGATAGATATGGTGTAGTTGTTGAATACGTTATATTATCTGATGCTGATTGGAGTTTAAATAATTGTTGATAGGAATCAAGTCAAGATATATCAACAAAAAAATATCTCAGAAGGTACTTTAATATACCTTGGGTGGAGGCAGAATTTTTTACTATAGGGGTCAATATATATGCACAAATTACTGATTATTTTTTCTTAGAAAGATATGGGGTCAGTTTTAGTAAATTTGTAAAGAAGTATGGGGTTCAGATGCAAAGCAGATGCAGGCAAGTAAGAAGATAGCAGATGCAAAGCTGGCAAAAGATTTTAAAGCTATCATTTAATGAGGCGATAATAGAGGAGAGGGATCATAGAAATTTGCTAGTTTTAGCTTTTATGTTATTACTCCGATGTGGGCATAATACTGATTGTAATGTTTGTTTTTAATTTGTAGATGAAATGGTTACACTATATTGGTTTCTGTTTTTACCACGAAAATCAATTTATCTATTCTGGCTTATGTAGTTCTGAACTTCTTATACAGTTGTCACGTCTACAGGTGCAAGCAAAAAAAAAAAAAAAAAAAAAAAAAAAAAAAAAATAATTCGGTGCTGGCACCTATACCGACGGTTTTTTCAAAAAAACAGTCGGTGTTGGGCGCCTACACCGACTGTTTTTTACAAAAAACAGTCGGTGTTGGTCGCCTACACCGACTGTTTTTAACAAAAACAGTCGGTGTTGGGTGCCTACACCGACTGTTTTTCACCCGTCGGTAAAGAGTTATCTATACCGTCGCCGCCATCACCGACGTCTCAATAACAGTCGGTAAAAGGGTTTTTTAACAGTCGGTGAAGGGGTTTTTTGTACTAGTGATATTTCTGTTGATTATGGTTTCTTGTTGTTGTACTAAAATGTTTTTGTGATTTATTATCTCTTCATCTAATTTCAATGATCTAGTTTGAGTCCGTTAGGGTAGTGACAATACTTTAATGGTAAGAGAAACTATTTGTATGAATTAGCCTCGTTGAGATCTATTAGGTTTATGTGAAGAAAACCTTAGCGGGGAAACCATAAACCAGACCAACAAAACGCGTACCAAATTCCATCACTTGCGTAAAGTAAATCGCAGTGATCTGTGTAGTAATTTGGGGTATTTGAGAGATCAGACATTTGCGTAAGGTAAATCGCAGTGTCCTATGTAGAATCTTGGTGAAAGATCTGTCATTCTTGCGTAACATAAATCGCAGTGACCTATGTGGTGTCTTTTATTAAAACAACAACAGGAAATCAGACGCAACAGGAATATATTGTCAAGGCGGATTGCGTGGCAATGGTGTGCCGAAACCCTAGGAATTCTCATCTCTATCTTTATTTTAATTACTTTTAATTGCTTCCTAATTTACATTGATCAAAACAACATCTCTCAATTTTCAGATTTCGTCTAGCCTTTCGAAAGATTGTGATTCGATCGCTCAAAGCATTGAACCAATATTCCCTGTGGATCGACCTCGAACATACTACTCGATAGGATTGTGCACTTGCAGTCCGAACCGATAGCATTTCCGAGTTTATAAATATTAAAAGAAACATTGCTCTCTCTTGAGTGATCAACGGACCTAGTTTGATCAGGGGGATTTGTAAATTTTTTTGCCCTCCTGGAATTTTGATCGGTGATTTGGTTTAAATTTAGGGTTAAATTTAGAATACTTTGAATTCATATTGGCATTTAGAATTATAAGTCAGAGCATTGTTTTTTATCTAGTATCCAATTAGCTAATGGAAGTGAAACTGATTAGGTATTTAAACCCGATTTGTTATTTTTTGCCTCTTGTTGAAAATTCTGGATCACCCCTGTATATATTTCTTTAGAAATTGTTTACTATTTTTTAGATAGGTATCAAATTATTATTTTTTGATGGTCCAAAATCTTATAAAAAATAGTGATTTTGTACCTATCTAAAAGAATAGTAAAAAACTTTCAACAAATATATAATTTGATCTCCAAGCACAGGTTAATATAAAACTCATGTTTAGCGGTTTGAATTGACTGTTTGAACTTTGAACACGAAAATAAGAATTTGAGACACATATAAGGCATGAAAGACATGAAGCATTTGAACTCTACTTATTTTATAATTCTTTTTAAATTTAAAGTATATAATTATATTTATTTAAAAAGCATAAAATAGAAGTATATGGTGGAGAAAATATTTGGATGAAACATAACATTATAATTTTTTGAATCATAATGTATAATTTTTCTGAAAAAAAAAACATAGAAATATAAATTTGAATTTTTTCTTAAAAAAAAAAACAGTCCATGTGACTACACCGCTGACTAAGAATTTATCGGCAGTACCTTGATTATTATTAACAGCCAAGAAACAAAATGACCAAATTTTGACTACCACCTTTAATTAAAGACCCAAAAATTACAGTTCTTCATCTAATATTTATACCATGATTTTCTCTTGTAATATTTATAAAGTCAAATGTTGTGTGAACCTAGATATTTTATTTTGATTTAAGACTAAGAACAGAAAATCAAAATTATTTCCACAAATCCGCGGATGCATCTTGTTTTTTGGTGGACTGTGGACCACTAGACGGCTAGAGCCCTAGAGCCTAGAGGCGTGGTTTACAATGCAAAACTCTTAAGGTGAATTGTTATTGCGCTCCAAGTTGCACATGTTACATTCAATTTGTCAAATTTGAATATATGGTATGATACATGGAAAAGGGGCTCCAAATTCAGTCATATATGTTCGTTCACTCGAAATCACTCAATCTGCTTTAAGATTCGGGCTCCCGGTTTAGATTGATTTAACATATTTAATTATAAATCATCCGCATGAGTCTTGCAGCGGATCGAATGGCTCCGAGCGGACATTAAAAGATATTATAGTGTTCTATGTTCTTTTACTTGAGTTTTTATTTATGTGAGCACTTTCTTTAAATTTATTTTTCAATTTTTACTATTCACTTCTCTAAATTTATGACTTGCAGGAGCTTTTACTATTCACTTTTTTTTTAAAATGGTCTACTACAAACTATTGACTTCTGTAATAAGGAACCTTGTGTTCTCCAAACTTAATTTGTAAAGAAGATATATGTTGCAATAATTGTTCGACCTTTGAGACTTCTATATATTTATGATTTGCTTGAAGCATATATTTCAGTTTTTACTATTCACTTCTTTGTATTGGTCTACTACGAATTATTAACTTTAGTAAGAAGAAACCTTGTTTTCTCCAAACTTTCTAAGAAAAATTTGTTGCAATAATTGTTGGACATATGAGACTTCTATTATATTTATGATTTACCTCATATATTTAATATTAGATATCAAATATGTAAAATTATTCTTATTTACCCAATTATCATCAAATAAGTAACTTTGTTATTCATAATTTACCTAATATATTTTTTACTAGACAAAAATAAAACCATTTATAAGATTTTTGCAGGTAAAAGATTTAAAAAATAGAGTCTAAAATAGATAAAACAGCAATTCAAATCATATAAGAAGTCAAATCCAGTGCAATTTCTGACTTGGTAGAATGAGACCTGAACCATCAATTCGAACGTGAAACAAGTGTACGTCGAAAGCACAATTCTGAAGAAAAATTGTTAGTATGAAATTTTCTTGATATAGATGCATTACCTACCTAAGGAAAATCTCTTCCATCATATACGTACAGAATGTGAAGTGTAATTGGGGGACCAATAACAAAACCATTGCAACAACAATTAGACCTGGTCCACCTCGTACAAGTGACCCGTTCAAGTCTTTACTTCCTTTCATGTTGAATAAGACGGAATCCAGGAGAAAAGCCACCGCTCAATCCATCCGTTGCTAAAAGAGCAAGATCCAGATCGGACGGTAGAGATTGAGCACCTTTACGATGTCAGGTGGTTTTTTTTTTTGTCACAGTTATCATGCATGGTTTGTTAGCTGTTAATTGTGTTTTACTATTACCAAAGGGCAAAGGCTGCTAAGAGTCAAACTTGACATGTGAAATAGCGACAACGAGTCGCCTCACCACATTTATGGGGAGTAACCAAGTGAGGTGTGGGAGGGACCAATTTTGGGATGGGGAACAAGGTCGTAATTTCTTAATATTATTTAATTCTAAATTGACTTAGACGGCATCTGTGAGGGTACAAGTGACTATCTGCGAAGGTATACCGACATAAATGTACTTTTTTTATTAGTGACGGGAGTATCCGTAAGGGTATACTGACAGTATCCCTTATGGATACTGTTCCATTATTGTGGTACTATGCATTGCATATTTTGGTATGTACTAAATCTTTATTTCAAAGTCCAACTAGTACAGTCGATCTGTACCGCTTAACATGAGTTTTATATGAAAATGTACCTCGATGTCAAACTTTATATTTTTAGAATTTTTTATTGTTATTTTAAATATGTACAAAATCACATGATCTAAAGATTCTCGACCATTCGAAAATAGTTATCTACCTATCTAAAATAAATAGTAAACAAATTTGTAGAAATTAAATGTAAACTTTGTCCTCCATGTACATTTTTTATATAGAGATCATGAAGAATGGTTCGGATCAACTATATAGACTTCGAAAATAAAAATATGCATCCATAGTACGTATGAATCAAAGTACGCTATGTATATTACTGTACATCACTCTTTTAAATTAATAATGAATTTTCTTTCACTAAGTTTTCTAATTAAATTTTATGTATGAAAAAAATGAGTTTATCAATTTGAATTATTTATAAAACTATATATATTTTCTATAATAACAAAATAATACTTGTAAAACCAAAAATAAAAAATAAAATAGTAATCGTCTTGGTATTATGAATATTTAATTAAGTGTCAATCTATATAGAGTGATGCTACGGTGCTTTGGGAAGTAAAGAGGGTGTTTTACTTCCAGCTCATATTTCTATTTTCAAAGTTCAAATAGTCAATCCGAACTTCTCAACATGATCTTCATATTGAAATGTGCCTCGAGACCAAATTCATGTGAGCATAATATTATTAAACAAATCAGATTTGCATTGTCATATTCTTGTCATAAGACTTGTAGTAAAATTTAGAATAACAGAAATCATGACAATGTATGCAATACGCTATGAAAAAATATAATTTAATTATCAATACCTTATTATTGTGATAAACATGCTATACAAAAAACAATTAAAGTACTTTCAAATAGTTCTCTAAAATTAGAGCCTATATTAAATAGGATCAAGATAGTAAATATATTTTTATATTAATAGGTGTCGTCTTTTTTATTTTCCTTTAAAACATGGCTATCAAAAACTTGGTTTATCTTGATACCTGAATATTTCTCTTTACTGTATATTTAAACACATATATTACTTATGAACTACAAATGATAAAGTTTGCTATATATCCTTAACAAACAAAATCTACCAAAATAAAATATGATAGTAATTAATACATCTTGCTAGATAAATATAATGAAAAGTAAATTAGTGCAAGTTAAATAGAAATAGTTAATAATTGAATATTTTGGGCCTAATGAATAAAACGATAAATGTGTGACATGTGTCATGATTTTCACCCATTTTACGGGATGAAGATGTGTCTTACATAATTAGTTTTTTCTTCATAAAAATATCGCATGATTCGTCTTGTGAAATGGATCATTCAATCTGTTAAAATAAAATATACATGCCATTATGCAAGATTCTTTAACATAAAATGTCCTTTCACGCTTTACAACATATTTATATTATTTTTGAATTACTACCATAGATGCAAAATTGAACCCATCATTTTGTCATCGAATCTGAGCCATCCAACTAATTTGAATTTTGCTCAAATTTGAATTTTTTTTTTAGATATCAGAATAGATTTGATGGGATTAATTTGAATCAAACAGAAAATTTAGCATGAAACATCTTATGAATCAAGTACATTATCTATGACAATGACAACATCGTTGAACTTGTCTCCTAATCATTTTATATTAAATTAGGACGTGGTAAGTTCTTCAAGCTGATATTTGATCGGTCGAAATTATATAAAGAATTGACTTAGGGTTTTGGCTTAAATTTGACCTAAAAATCTTGTATTACTTCTCTTTTGAACGAGAAAAAATATTACTTTCGAATTTTTTAAGTCTAACTGCGTGACATGAAGATAATGAGGATATGTGTCACACCCCGAGAAAACCCGCTACGTATTAATACGTAAAGCGTATACACATCACATACATTATCAATATGTTCCACAAATGCCACCTTAAATATTATAAAACAATAGTCTTACAACAATAATCAAAGAGGTTCAACAGCGGTCACGATAGACATGATTAGGAATACGGTAACAACCATGTCTATTCAAGTGTACCAATTTAGTGGAAATTAAACAAACAAAACAATAAGTGGCATTAAATCATAAACATGGATCCTTCCGCTTGCTTTTACTCACGACCTTGTTCTGGCGCCTCTTCCTCATTACCTGGAACCCACATAACAGTGGAACAGGTGAGAGATTCGAACATTCTCTCAGTGCGGGATTCAGTTCCAGTCCCGGAGTTTATAAAATTAACTTAATTCTCAAAAGCATGAAAATGAAATAAATAATAAATGCTCAGGTGTTTCTAATTCCATGTAATCCTATGGTCATAAACACTTTTATTTTCTCTCAAGTTTCCGTTACTTCATTTATCTTATCATTCCAATGGGAAGTCCAACCAACATTGGAATGCCGCCAACCCACTGGGAAGTCCAACCAACAATGGGAGGCCGCCAACTCACTGGGAAGTCCAACCAACAGTGAGAGGCTGTCTCACTAGACGGGGAATCCACCCTACGCTAGGTCTTGACCCGTGACGGGAAGTCCAACCGACGCCACGTTAACGAGGGGTCCAATCGAATACCGGACCCAATGTATACATCCCGATATGCGAACATATCGGCTCCTGTTCACTTTACTTATCCATTCACATCACATATATTAACTCAACACAATACATCCTATAAGTCCGTTGATCAAATGAATAATGCGATCCTAATATTCTCTAACAAAGTCAAACGGTTGTTCGAATTCAACATGCATAATTCAATTATATAAAAATAAATGCACACAAAACGATAAGTAATAATTTTACAAAGTCCAGGAAACCCGCACCTGTGATCGTAGGTTGATTAACAATAGTGTCCGCGTACTCTACTTTCTCGCCACGTGAACCTAAACCATGTACACATTGTTTCTAAAATTAATAAATACTATAACACTTTCTTCCAAAATCATTATGTCTAAAGTGGTTATCTCTTAGATAGTTCATTGATTAAAATGTTTAACATCAACTATTATTATTAACACTTACTAGTATATTCCAGATTTATATATATCAGTAAATAAAATCAACCAGATAAATATTAATGATCCCAAAGTATTTTCTATATTAATATATATACTTGAATAAAATTCCAGAATTTAATATAATTATTTATAATTAATATATATTCAATTATATGATCTCAAATAAATACCAAACTCGATAAAGTAAAGTTTTCAGATTTTAAATATAATTATTACAGAAATTCTTAATAATAAATAAATTTCAGATTACAGTATAATTAAAGAATGCTTACTAATAACATTAAATTTCAGATTATAATACGACTAAAGAAATTCTTACCAATAATCTAAGTTTTCATATTTTAATTAAAAGAAATACATATTCATGAATCTATACAGTTTAAGAACGAAATTGATTCTAACCAAAAAGATCTAATAATCATCTTCTAATCTATTCAACTTATGCAACAAAATAATAGAAATTTTATAGTACCTTAATGAAGAATTTTCAAAAGAAAGAGGAGAATTTGGGGAACGTCGATGGTGGCTGTGAAGAAATGAGAAGAGAGAGTGTAGTGCGGCAAGAATTGAAAAGGTCTCTTTGATTGTTATCATGGTTTCATTGTTTAATATATTTTCAATTAAACTATGGAGAAGTGGAAGGGTTTCAGACAAAACAAAATTTCAGAAAATGATTTACGGTATTTAATAAGCAGAGGGGATCGTGGGTTCAATTAATGGGGCGGCATTTAAAACGTTTGGGCATTGGTTTTTGAAGAGGGAGACGCGTACTGTACAGGACTCAAATTGAAAGGAGGCGGTTTCAAAACAGAGAGTTACGGTTTTGGAGAAGGATGAAAAATAATTATGGGCTTCTATATTTGAATTGGGTTGAGGCCTCTTTTGGTATGGAAATCAATTTCATTTATATCATGGCCCACTAACTAAGTTAATTAAAAACTGAAATTTAAATTGGATCGTTTAATTTCTCACGTTTATTCTCTCAATCTACGTGGCGTTACATCCTTCCCCCCTTCAAAAAGAATTTTGTCCTCAAAATTCAAATATAAAATTATAAATATTTTCACTACTCTTTCGCTGCGCCACTCTGATTAAATTACGTGGTGTTACATCCTCCCCTCCTTAAGAATCATGTTCAGTCCTCTAAACAACACAGTTATGAGACATCTCAAATATATTTAGATACTTCGCGTGTATGGTATTTTCCAACTCTCACGTAAGTTTCCTGATTGAATGTCGTCTCCATCGCACTAACAATTCTCTAACAGTTTTGCTCTGAACTCTAAGTTGATTTGTGTCTAGGATTTTCATGAGAAATATTTTATTTTTCGTACACTAACGTATCATTCAGGCATAAGTTGGAATGGTTGACAACACTGAATTGGTCTAAAATGTAACATCGTAGCTGTGGGACGTGGCAGACTAGTTGTACTTTATCCTGGTTGGGGTAGTGCTGACTCACAGGCAAGTGGTTTTATACGCTTTAAAATCTCGTAAGATCTTGCATATCTAGGGTTTTTGTGTGTGTGTGTGTGTGTGTGTGACTCTGAAACGACGTACTTCTTTTCGTGGAGACACATTTAGCCGCATGTGATCTCCTGCCTTAAATTACAGAGGTCGTCTCTGGATATTCGTATAATTTTTCGATCAGTCACGAGCGGTATATTGTCGTTTTCAAATAAGTTGAGCCATGTCGAATAACTCCGGTGTCTCTGAGCACGTAAACATCATACTGAAATAATTATTAGCATACCTGCCATGAGTTCTATTGCCACCTCTTCTTCCCCATGCATTTCTTCGACTTCTTCAATCACATTTGCACAATCGCAGGTGCATTGATGCACATGTACTCCTACTCGGTTGTTGCTCTGATTTCCATTCCTATTGTTGTTGTAGCCACTTGATCCTCCTGTGAAAGGTGCTCGGTTGGTAGCATTACCGGTTGAAGTCTGTGGTCTGACGTAACCTCGGTTAAGACCTTCGTTTTGAATTGCTTTGCCTAGCACAGCATGTCCCGGACAATCCTTAGCAAAATGTCCCGGTTTGAAACACCGATGGCATAGACCATTAAGGACACTACACTGAGAAGTGGTGTGGTTCTTGTTGCAGTGGTCACATTTTGCCCCATTATTGAGCTGATAGTTGTTTCTTGACTGGAAGGGTCTAGAATTTTCGTCGATCCTCGGTTGGACGTTTCTGGGGCCATTGTTCTGGCTGATGCGGGTCTCATATGACTCTGCGATGGAAGCCCTAGACATCAGGTCAGCAAGTTTGTCTATCCCTGGCAGGTCAATCAGCTGGGCAAGGCGGGGGTTTAGACCACTGAGATACTGTTGCTTCAGGCGGAATTCATCTTGAACAATGTCAGGAGCGTATCTCATTAGGTTTTCGAATTTGGAATTGTATTCCGTCACTGGACTGTTTCCTTGTTTAAGACTAGTGAACTTCTGGCGGAGTAATTCTCGAGACCTTATATCCATATACCTTCCTTCGAATAGTCTTTCAAACTCTTCCCAAATTACAGGTCCCGTGATTTGACGCTTGGCTTCCTGCCACCAGAATCGAGCATGTCTTTCGAAAAGTTGGGTAGCTAATTCCACTCTATTTTCTTCTGGGGCCCGTAGAATTTGAAATTTGTCTTTCATATTGGCAATCCAATTCTCAGCGGTTGCAAAATCGCCGGTCCCATCGAACGTCGGGGGATGTAAAGAATTGAATGAGCGGTAGAGCTCAAAGAAATGGTCTACTTCTCGAGGCCTTCTCTGTTCTACCTCTATGGCAACCCGAGCGACTCTCTCAAGACCTTGTAAGAGGGTCTGCAAGTGATTGGCCCCAGCTTGGGCATCGGCGGTGGGTGGGACAGGTTCTCTGTCATTGTCAACATTTGCTTCGGTTCTAGGACGTCGTGGGACAGTTTCTCGGTTATTAGCGTTAATTCTAGTTCTGGGGCGTCCCCTCACCATTCTATAGTTTACGAAGAGAAGATTAATTTAGAATTTTTTTTATACAAAAAAAAAAAAAAAAAATTTGACAAGAAAACTTAACAATTTTTTTTTTTTTTATATCGAAAGATGCTTATATATAACTGTACATAGGAAATCTAAAGAAAAATCGATCATATAGGAAAATAGTATATACATATTAAAAAAAATTTCCATACGTCACGCTATAATTTTTAAAATATCTATGTTCATGGCCTATTATGTTTATAATATCTGCTATATTTTTCTTTTTCAGATAAATTTAAAATAATAGTAATAGTGATTCGAATCACACACAAGTAGAATTCAGGGCATATATCAACCCATTAACTAATCCAATTGCTACTTAATTAAAAATTTACCGAATTTAAATTTCAAAATTATCAATTTATTACTGAAATTCGGTTTATAAGCGTTGTTATATTTTATCAAAAGGTGTTGTTGTCTATATTTATTTAAGATTAAATTATATATGTTGTTATTCTATCATTAGCAATGCTACTACTAAATTTTGCTGCGATATAGTAAGGTAGCATGAAAACTATCAAGAACGAAAATATATTTCTTTTTCTTTTGTTTTAACGAAAATATCTAATTTTTTTATCAAATACGAAAGAAAAAAAAATTCATATTACATATAATTCTTTATTGAGAAAATTTCCAAAGTGCATACTAATGCATTAAAAGAGGCAATTATTTTATGACAATTTAATCTTTCTGATGTATGAAATTCTAATTGTTTTGTAATAACTTTGATATGTTTTATTTCCTTTCTTTGATCAGGTAATTGAATTCGGAATTTCCAATTTACTATAGTCACTTCTATAACCGAGATATGGAGAGTACGCTTAATATGGTTGGACATTAAAAATTTTGGGATATAAATTGTTAGGCTTATATTTCTAAAGATAAGACCTTCAATGTGTATTTTTTTACGTAAACTACATTATATCTACTTAGATTATATTATTTTAATTCTAAAGACAAAACTTTAGCGTGCACTCACTCAGTGGTTAATTATTGATATTGTATGTGCTGGCTCTGATACCAACTTAGTTGTCACACCCCGAGACAACCCGCTACGTATTAATACGTAAAGCGTATACACATCACATACATTATCAATAAGTTCCACAAATGCCACCTTAAATATTATAAAACAATAGTCTTACAACAATAATCAAAGAGGTTCAACAGCGGTCACGATAGACATGATTAGGAATACGGTAACAACCATGTCTATTCAAGTGTACCAATTTAGTGGAAATTAAACAAACAAAACAATAAGTGGCATTAAATCATAAACATGGATCCTTCCGCTTGCTTTTACTCACGACCTTGTTCTGGCGCCTCTTCCTCATTACCTGGAACCCACATAACAGTGGAACAGGTGAGAGATTCGAACATTCTCTCAGTGCGGGATTCAGTTCCAGTCCCGGAGTTTATAAAATTAACTTAATTCTCAAAAGCATGAAAATGAAATAAATAATAAATGCTCAGGTGTTTCTAATTCCATGTAATCCTATGGTCATAAACACTTTTATTTTCTCTCAAGTTTCCGTTACTTCATTTATCTTATCATTCCAATGGGAAGTCCAACCAACATTGGAATGCCGCCAACCCACTGGGAAGTCCAACCAACAATGGGAGGCCGCCAACTCACTGGGAAGTCCAACCAACAGTGAGAGGCTGTCTCACTAGACGGGGAATCCACCCTACGCTAGGTCTTGACCCGTGACGGGAAGTCCAACCGACGCCACGTTAACGAGGGATCCAATCGAATACCGGACCCAATGTATACATCCCGATATGCGAACATATCGGCTCCTGTTCACTTTACTTATCCATTCACATCACATATATTAACTCAACACAATACATCCTATAAGTCCGTTGATCAAATGAATAATGCGATCCTAATATTCTCTAACAAAGTCAAACGGTTGTTCGAATTCAACATGCATAATTCAATTATATAAAAATAAATGCACACAAAACGATAAGTAATAATTTTACAAAGTCCAGGAAACCCGCACCTGTGATCGTAGGTTGATTAACAATAGTGTCCGCGTACTCTACTTTCTCGCCACGTGAACCTAAACCATGTACACATTGTTTCTAAAATTAATAAATACTATAACACTTTCTTCCAAAATCATTATGTCTAAAGTGGTTATCTCTTAGATAGTTCATTGATTAAAATGTTTAACATCAACTATTATTATTAACACTTACTAGTATATTCCAGATTTATATATATCAGTAAATAAAATCAACCAGATAAATATTAATGATCCCAAAGTATTTTCTATATTAATATATATACTTGAATAAAATTCCAGAATTTAATATAATTATTTATAATTAATATATATTCAATTATATGATCTCAAATAAATACCAAACTCGATAAAGTAAAGTTTTCAGATTTTAAATATAATTATTACAGAAATTCTTAATAATAAATAAATTTCAGATTACAGTATAATTAAAGAATGCTTACTAATAACATTAAATTTCAGATTATAATACGACTAAAGAAATTCTTACCAATAATCTAAGTTTTCATATTTTAATTAAAAGAAATACATATTCATGAATCTATACAGTTTAAGAACGAAATTGATTCTAACCAAAAAGATCTAATAATCATCTTCTAATCTATTCAACTTATGCAACAAAATAATAGAAATTTTATAGTACCTTAATGAAGAATTTTCAAAAGAAAAGAGGAGAATTTGGGGAACGTCGATGGTGGCTGTGAAGAAATGAGAAGAGAGAGTGTAGTGCGGCAAGAATTGAAAAGGTCTCTTTGATTGTTATCATGGTTTCATTGTTTAATATATTTTCAATTAAACTATGGAGAAGTGGAAGGGTTTCAGACAAAACAAAATTTCAGAAAATGATTTACGGTATTTAATAAGCAGAGGGGATCGTGGGTTCAATTAATGGGGCGGCATTTAAAACGTTTGGGCATTGGTTTTTGAAGAGGGAGACGCGTACTGTACAGGACTCAAATTGAAAGGAGGCGGTTTCAAAACAGAGAGTTACGGTTTTGGAGAAGGATGAAAAATAATTATGGGCTTCTATATTTGAATTGGGTTGAGGCCTCTTTTGGTATGGAAATCAATTTCATTTATATCATGGCCCACTAACTAAGTTAATTAAAAACTGAAATTTAAATTGGATCGTTTAATTTCTCACGTTTATTCTCTCAATCTACGTGGCGTTACAATATGGAACAAGAATCAGGAGAAATAGAGCCTCGACAGAGATTTTAAACTCTCACTTACATACCACATTGAAACTCTAGTCTGCATTGCGGTCCGTAATAAAAAGATGGAGAAAATCGTTCAAGTCAGGAGATCAACCAAGACACAATAAGGTGCACATTAGCTTAATGCAGCCCTGGTCGGAGATGAAATCGGCTAAGTACTGGGCAACAATACCCAGACGTCGACCCTACCCCTCTTTAGGGTTATATAATCGCAAAAAATCAAGAGAGAGACATCTTGGAACATCTCGGAAGCAACAATTGAAGATTAGGGCACGATTCGGGACTCAAGGAAGATAATCTCTGTCATGGTTATGTTTTTCTTTTCTTTTGTTGTTGTATTAATCATGTCTATGAGAGGGTAAGTTACTGTTCTTATGGTTTGGTTGTTAACTTTTGATACTTGTTGATGTTTAAGTTTATTTTATGCGGTATTTGTAATTGATTTTTCTTGGTTTAATTTCTTATTGCACGTTATCTTTACTTCTCCCTTAATAGCATTAAATTTAGTCTGCTACGGTGATAGATCGGTTCAATGATTTGAATTTGTCGTTTGAAGCCAATTCGATAGATTTTAGAGTTATGCTCACCAAACTTAACTTCTTAATGAGCATAGTGCATGCTATGCAATAAAAAGAAAATCATTCATATTATTTTCTGAAAAAATTGATCTATCCAGAAGTTTCTCGTTAATAATAATTGATCTATGACAATGACAACATATTTGTGCGGTACCCCAAAATGTCAGAAATGTCAACTATGACATATTTTATTCTTTCCATGGTTCTGGAACTTGGAATCGGAATCGGAATCGGAATCGGGTTTTTGACCATGGAATCGGAATCGGAATCGGATGAATCGGCCGGAATCGGACGAGTTAACTCGGAAACTCGGATTTTTTTGGCAGAAGCTTGTTTTGTAGTCAAAAAGTAGAAAAAAATTAGTAAACAAATAATTTGTAGACAAACTATGTTAAGCCAAAATATCACACTCAAATAATTCACTAATTATATAATGTAATGCAAGCATTACACACTTTTTATTGCCAGAAGCTATGCCGAGCTAGCTGATCATCTCATCGTCCTCTGTATTAAAATACGAATAGAGATATTGTTGTACATAGCCAAAAAATGAAGACATTAATGTAGTGCAAAATGAAGAATTATTAACATCCTCATATCCAACATATGGATTGTATGTGCTAGAAAATTCTCGATTACTACTTGAATTGTAGTTTGGTTGTACTTCATATGCAGATGAGTTTGAATTATATCCCCCACTGAACTCTGAGGTCCCACACATGTCATCATAAGAATTATTATTTCGGCACCTTGGCGCTGGTTCATTGACATCTCTATACCGTCTTCCTGTTTGTTCACTATTTGAGGTAGGGCCCCGTGGTTGTTCCCTTTGCTGGTGAATTGGTTCCCTTTGCTGTTTGTTCACAATGTGAGGAAGAGACTGTTTGGCTTAAAGTTCGAATGGCAATAGGCATTAAAATACGGAGAACAAAATATGAGCTAAGTACTTACTTTGATCTTGTTTGTGAATTAATGAATTGATGAATTGATCTTGAAAATTAATGTTCCAACTTCAAATCGCTTCTGGCTGCTTAGATGTCTCTACAAATTTATCACCTTTGAAGTTTGGTCTCCAATTTGTACAATATAAAAGTTACTTTTACTTTAGTCAAATCAAAAAAAGAAAAGAAAAACCGAACTATAGCAGCGCACGGGTGACTCGGCCAAAACTTTAGAGAAAACAATTTTAATCACTGCCTTTGCTATTGACTTGTCCAAAACTCGGCTGACTCGGGCAAAACTCGGTCTAACTCGGCTTAACTCGGTCTGACTCGGCCTGAAAATCGGCTAACTTGGCCGAGTCAAGCACTGTTCAACCGAGTTTTGCTGAACAACTCGCAGGAGCGCGAAACTCGGATGAAGCTCGGATCGGACACGACTGAGTCCAAGTTGACTCAGCCGAGTTTTCAAACCATGATTATTTCTTCCTATATATTTTGATCAATTCTACGATCAAGCTTGTAAGTATAACACATTTAATAAAATGACCAATGATATTAAAAGAAAAGAAAAACATAACCATGACAGAGATTACAATAGTATAAAATATCACTTAAAATGGGCCTACAAATTCTTCCCATTATACACTTCATAGCAATCAAAATCATAAATTTTCAAACCATAATAATAAACTCACAATTAATAAAATTTATACAATACTTTTTCAAATTGATCCCTTTAAAATTTATCATCAGTTGCCTTAGATGATTCTCCATTACGCCAACTACGTACTCTTATACTTGTTGGGGAAGTTTTCGGGCTTGGGACATCCACAATTTCCACATACTTTAAATTATTAAATGATCTCGTGACCTCATTCCAGTCGGTTGGAACCAACATTTTCAAGAACCTCAGACGCAATATCTCCACTTTCCAGTTATCATTGCAAGGAATTTCAGTAAGGTTTCCACCTCTAACATATAATCTCTTCAGGTTTTTCAATTCTCCCGGGTTGTTCAGCTTTGATAAATCAGCTTCTGGATAACATCTGATATCCAACTTTTCTAAATTCTTTGGTAAGGAATAATATGGTATCTTCTTACCTCCCCATATAATGGTCAATACCAAAAGGCTGTCCAGAGAATTAAAGCCTTTGAAAACTTCAGGACTCAAAATATCGATGACAATTCTAATACTGAGCTTCCGAAGATTCTTTAATTTTGCGAGATCACCTAACATGCAGGACGGGTTTTTGTTTCCCATGCTGCCAATGACAAAACCCTTTAACACTTCTAATTTAGAGAGCTCACATACCCATTTTGGCATATGATCTAATAGGTAGCACTCGGAAATATCTAAAACCATTAGCATGTTGAACCATCTTTCTTGCGGTAGTGCCGATCTTATTAATTTTGGGTTTTTTTTGGACTTTGGTTTTTGTGGTAATTTTTCCAAATTATGACAAGCCCTTAGGTCTAGTATCATCAGGTCTTCTAGTTTTCCAATTGATTCATAAAGCTCTACTATTCCCGAAATGCCTCGCAGGCTAAGGAACTTTATATTTTTCCCCAACTTCTTTAAAAAATCAATTTGGTCGACCTCAATATGGTCTTCTAACTTTATTTCTTTAGACCCAGTTTTCTCGATCCCATTGTGAATCCCGGTCTCTGTGGAATGACAACTACCAAGTTGAACAACCTCCAAGCGATCATACTCATTGTTAATGTCCATTATGACCTTGGAATTGAGGTACCTGTGGTCTAGATTTAGTAGCATTATCATGGGGTAATTTGTATCCTCTTTATATAAATGCCAAGTGCCTTCTTCCCCTATCTCAGATTTAACATAGCCATTTGTCTCACAATATGAGATCAACCCCTTATGAAATTTAGGTTTGATGGTGAAGCGATCTATTTCTTTATTATGGTCTCTATGTATTGGTATGAAGAATTCCTGGTCAACTAGCTTAGAAAAGAACCATTCAGAGTGCTCTGTTGTTACCCAAAAAAGTGTCATCCACCCATAAATCAGTAATCTCTTCTTCAGTTCTGTGTTTTCTGGAAAAATGGGAAGGCTTTTCAGGCAGTTTCTCATTATGGGGTCCAATGAGTCTATAAATTCTTGAACCGTGGAGTCTTCTTCGTTCATTGGATAATTTCTATTTGATGGTTCACCCACTTCAGGTATGGTGATTTTTTTAGGCATATCAGATGCCTTTACACGATGTTTATGTTCAATCAGGGGATCAATTTGCCTTTCTATCCTCCCAAAGTAACCAATTAGCTCCCTGTCCAATTTTTCTCTACTATAAATGGTATCTTTTGTCTTTTCAACCTCTGTGCTAATTTCGTCAATGATTTTCTCAATCCCCAAGTTTAACTCACGATCTGCCTCTTTGGCTTGAGTAAGGCGTTTCAGTAGTGGTCCGACAAACTCTGCAATACCGGCTTCCTTTTGATGGTTGCTCATTGTTAATGTTTATCCGACCTAAGAAACAACAATTTTGTCTATTGATGTTAGAGGATGAACAAATGATGACATACCTAATAATTTTTTTTTGGAATTAACATGTTACTTCTATGTCAGTATTTGAGTTGCGATGCTTTAACGTCTTTAGATAGTATACATAATTGGATAAATTTAGATAATATTACTGTAAAATTAAAAAATATGTTTTTTCACAATTTAGCCGAAAGTTTGCCTTTAAGATCAAAATGATAAATTTTTATTCATTTACTACAATTTTAAGAATTTAAAGTTGCCACGAATTTGAATTTCAAGATGATGGGAAATCTGATACGCAATATTTAAATAAAATCAATCTCATTTGATAGAAGTTTGAATATTAGTCGGGCGACTGCATTCTATATTATTGGGAACTAATATTGATTTGGATCCCTCACTTTAAAATACTTTGTGCAGAAACTCTGGAATTTTACCTAACAATTTTCGTCTTGTAGGAAAATTTTGTATATATAAGACACCATTTTCCGTTGAATTTATGCCCCATTTTTTTTAGTGATAAGCCCCATAAGTGTGATTTACTTGTACCCGTTTGAAACAGGGACCAACTAAAACCTCCGTTTTTCAATTTTTTTAATTTAAACTGTAGGAAAATTTACTAACATAATAATATTTAAAAATTACAAAAATAAGAATATGCACCTGATACGTCCTATCTCGGGGGAGTAGGCCGTATGGGAATAGAGTTAAGAAAATTGGGCTCGTCCCGTCTCGGGTCGACAAGCCGAGGTTAAGAAAAAGAGGAAAGATTTGAAGGTATTAGTGCTCTATCATCTATAATATCTTGTCTTAGGGAAATTGCGACTCGTATTTCAGGGAATTATTTGCCTTAAATAGGGTGGCCCAGACCATTAATACGGCAGAACAGTTAGGGAAGTTCGCATAGAAGCGGTGACACCTGCATATTCGGTGGTGAAGCAAAGTTGAGGTTGGACTGGGCCTTATCGGGTGAGGCCCAACTCGACTTCGCGGGCCAGATTGCTTCGGGTTGATTGGGCGGGGCCCAGCTTGGTCCTCACCAAGCCATTCGGCAGCTGGACTATGGGCCTCGCTTTGCTTGCTCTGGGGCTGGCGCCAAGAGGGGGTCCGGGTCCCGAGTTACTTTTTAGGCCTGTCGCGTAACGACCTGACTGGGCTTCATTGGGACATGCTTGTTGCCAGGCTACGAGCCTTGTTGCTTTCAGTCTCAGGTTGGCCCCGAGAAGGGGTCCGGGTCCCGAGTTGTTTTTGGACCGCGACCAGCTTGTTAAGGGCCCTATACTATTTTACTTCGGGTTGGCCCTTGGCGGGGTCCGAATCCCGAGTCATCTGTGGGTCGAGTTCAAGTTTATTGAGGGTCATTGGCACATGGACCTATCATTAGCCCTCGAAGCCGAAATACATCAGAATGATGCTTTTCGGATTTTATTGCTTCTTACCTGGGAAGGAACTTTATTCCAAGTAGGTCAGTTTTATAGGCCTGCTAATGAGCCGAGCTGGCTCATGAGCCAATAAGTTGGACAGCTCAATAAATTATATCGAGCCGGACTCTAAACCATAGAAGGAAAAATCGGAATCGGAATTGGGATCGGTCATTTGATCGTGAATTGGAATCGGAATATGATGAATCAATCGGAATCGGTCGAATTGGATCGGAAACTCGGATTTTTTTGCAGTAGCTTATTTTCTATAAAAAATAGTAAAGAAGTTTTTACAAAAATTATATATTAAAAAAATATTAAAACAAAATATTACGCACAAATAATTTATTTATATAATATAATACAATTATTACAAAAAAAAAATCTAAAAAATAACTAGTATAATTTAGTTTTATAAGTACTATGAATAGGGGTGTTGAGAGAAATTTGTAATTAAAAAGAAATGTGTTCGGATGGTCCAATGTGGGGTTAGTCTCAAATACAAGTATGGTTTAAATATTATAGTTTGAGTGAGGCTATGGTGCTATGCATACCACGGATGGGGTCCGTGCTACAGCCAAAAATATGACTTTTTAAAATCCTAATGGTTGATCCAACCGTTCAATGTGATAACCATATGAATATGTACTTGCAAACTAAATTTTATATTTTTTTCGAATTTTTTTACTATTTTTTTAGATAGGTGGAAAAATCAGTGTTTTCTGAAAATTCTGGACCATCAAAATTCTACCTATCTAAAAAAATAGTAAAAAAATTCGAATAAATATAAAATTTAGTTTGCAAGTACATATTCATATGATTATCACATTGAACGGTTGGATCGACCATTAGAATTTTAAAAAGTCAAATTTTTGGCCGTAGCACGGACAATCCGTGCTATGCATAGCACCATAGGCTCACTCTTATAGTTTTATTTAAAAACAACAAAGATGAAGTGATTTGACTGAAATCAGATCAGTATTTGTCTGAAATCAGCCGTTTCGGCCGTTTGGAAAACAGCCGTTTCAGCCAAAATTTGACTGAAATCAGACTGTTTAGGCCAAAATTCTAGTCTAGCGCGTAACTCGGTCAGAAATCGGATCGGTATCGGCTGATTCTGCTCCAAAATGACCGATTTTGCTTTTCTATGCTCTAAACTCTAAACTGAATAAAGCCGGAACTGGGCTCGGACTGAAATTTTATCGCTTGAACAGGGCTGAGTCCGAACTGAGTCGAGTAGCCCATCGAGTCTCTTCGTCTTTCGCCCTCTTTGCTTCTCTTTTCTTCTCTGCGGTGACGTAGCCCTTGCTCTCACCTCGCTCTCTCCTCTGACCTTTTTCTTTCAAATCGCCGACTTCACGCAAGCTCGGTCTCTCAGCTCCTCTCGCTCAGGTGCGCACTCTCTTTCTCACTCTCTCTCTCTCTCTCTCTGAGTTGTGATGCTGTTTTTATTTTGTGGTAAATTGGTACTGTTTTTATCACTGGTACTGACAATACCAGTTAGAAAATAAGTGGTACTGTTTTTATTTTGTGGGTTTTGGGTGATACTTGGCAATGGAGATAATTGAACAGGAAACATAGTAATTTCATAATGATTCAACAGGAATGATTCATTGGGGTATGTTTGGTTTTGGGTTTATGTAAATGATTCATTGTAGTATATTTGAAAGATTGTTGCCGCCAATGGCGGTGGGGTCAGTATTATTCAGATTGAATATACTATAGAGGGTAGACATAGTGCTGTCAAGTTGTTCTTCTTCTTTAAACATATTTTCAAATTAATAAAAATACTAATGGCCTTTAGGTTAAATACCAGAGGAGAGGGTGTGAGGCATAATGCCTGAACTCAGTTGAGTCATAGAACTCAATAACACCTTATGATCTTTTGATAAAAGTATGAGTATCTTCATGTACATTGCTTACTGTTTAAAAAAAAAAAACACAAAAATAGTAATCATAAGGACCTATGTGTAAAAGTTGTGAGATGAAGGCATGACAGTAAGACTAACTTCAGGATATCATTGGACTCATGAATGGATATATATGCCTTGTGATTCTCTTTAGCATAAGTTTACTTTTTTGAATCTTGCAATATTGATTTTTGTCTTTTGATAAAAACGTATGAATATAAATAAATACAAGGCCACCTATGTAAAATACCATGAATATGAGGTCTGACAAGGCAGTGAACAAATATAGATGAACTTGATTTCATTCTTGTTAGCCTACTCTCATGAATAAGATAAGTAATAATGACAAGGACCAGATTGCATTTTTTGCATATTTAAAACCTGACCAGAACTGGGCCTTGTGTTGTCTTTGAATTTTAACTTGAACTGATGTTGTCTCCTTTGATATTTTGTAAATAAAACCCTCAACTAAAACCCGAAAAACAAGTGTAGGTCGGTACTCTGTAGATAGATGCTAAACACAGTTCCTGACCCCAGTACCAATCCCATGACATGGTACCAGTCATACCATGAACACAGAACCAAAGAAAAAGGCAAGATGCCCTTGCTGGTATGGCATACCCCTCAAAAACAGCAAAATGAAATATACAAATTGATGAGAGGGGAAAGAACTGGAGATGTAATTCAGGAATATGCAAATTGAATATATCTGCTGATGTAATTCAGGAATATATTTTATACATATTTGACCTCGTCCTTAAAATCAAACGATTCAAACAAAAAACTTCTTAATTAGCTTAATACAATGGTATTGTAACTATTGATTTAATTGTGTTTATTTTGTTGGTTCCAAATATTTCGTTCTATTTCGGTCCGGAACCAAAATAGATATAAAATAATTTAAGTTTGAAAAATATATAAACAAGCAACCAAACAAGAAAATAAAATAATATTAAATATATATTATTTATTGTTGATAGAATAAACAAATATTGATATTACATTAGAAGAGACAACTGGTGAGTAGCGCTCCATAATAGATAAAAAAAACAAACAGGTGGCGAACGGGCCGTGAATATAGAATTAAGAAAAACATGTAGCTGGCCTATAAGGACTTATCACTTTATCAGCGATTCACACCGTGAAATGTCAAGCCGAGCCGAGTTTTTTGGGTCTTGCCGAGTTCGGTCCGAGCCTAGAGGATCAAACTGATTGAGCCGAGCCGGGCTTTTTCCTTCAAATTTGAGCTGAGCCGAATTGAGCTTTTAATGAAAGTTGAATGAGCTGGGCCGAGTTTTGGGTTTGAGCCGGCTCATTTGCAGGCCTAAATTCTCCAAGGACTGATACCCATCTTATATTATGGTTTTTGGTGAGAGAGAATTTTGGTCGGCAATACCCGACTAGGAAATAAAAAAAGATCAAGAGATGGCGGTACTGACCAACCAATTCTGGGAAACATGAGAGTGGCGATAGTTGTGGAGACGTCAAATGCTTACTCGATCTTGGTATTTCTCTTTGAATTCACATCCCCTCAGGTTATAGGACTGAGTACAATTGAATTTGATGGTCCAAAATTATTCTTGTTAACTTGGCACGAATCTCAAAGCGCAAATAATACTCCCCCTGCACCATCCCGAGCAAGCACTGGCTGAGAGTAAATCTGGACCGTCCGTTTCAATTGTGTTGAGTCATATACCTGGGAGTAGAGTGGAAAAAACGTGCCGTGCCGTGACTAACACGCCGTGACTTTGGTCTCGTGCCGTGTTGTGCCGTGACCAAGTTAATTTTTCACGTGCCGTGACCAAAATATCAAGGGGTGGTCACGGCACGCAAATGGTCACGCCACGTGAGTCACGTTGTGCCTAAACGTGCCATGACCATACATGACTCGCATGACTCGCGTAACCATTTAGTCATAATTTAAGTTTGTTTATTCAAGATTCACCGTTAAATCAATATCTAATGGTCCTAATTACACGTGACTCGCTTGACTACGTGTCATGCCGTGCCGTGACTAAATCTTTCACGTGCCGTGCCAAAGTTTCAAAAGATGAGCACGGCACGCGAATAATCACGACACATAACTGACACGCGTGCCGTGCCGTTCCGTGATGGAACGGGCTCTGCCATGCCATTTTTTCCACTCTACTTGGGAGGATACGGATCCTTTCTCTTTGGGCTTGTTTGTGGTGGTTATAGAATAAAAGAAAATGGAGGAAATTAACAAAAAAATTCTGACAAATATTGTTTGAATAGTTGAAAATTAAAAGAAGTGAATAGTAACCTATTTTTGCGTCACATTATTTCTCTAAATTTTTACAGAAAACACAACTAGCATTGATCCTCCAAAATTATTTCTTATATTTTTATAAATTCCTTCTTAATTTGCACACATCAAATGAACATTTTTCTCTACTTCATTTGCTCGATCCAGTCACCTTTTACTTCTCTATCCCTCTCATCTCCTTATAAGTAGATGTCTTTTCATTAACTGCCTGATGATAACCTATATATCCCTCTCATCTCCTTAATTTTTCATTATTTTAGTAAAAACATTGGGATACTGCCGAAGTTCGGTTAATTTCAATGCAAATAGGAATGAACAAAATATTTCGTAGAAGAAAACATCAAGGAATCGAGAAGAGGAACAAAACCAAGGTTCTGCTACAGGTTGAGAATCCCTCTACAGGCCGTAGTACAGATGAATGCATAGAGGAAGCAAATATTGACCAAGTATACAGAGCATAGCTGTCTGTTGGGGGCTGCAGGAAATTTTCAGCGGGCCACAAGCCCACAACATAGCTGTCTCTGGTGCGAGCAGCAGCAGAGTCACATTCACGAGTTAGCGCCAGAGTCTATGTCCAGGATCTCTGCGGCCCCCAGAAGAGAGCCTATTTTGGATAATTTGAGGGGCTTTGCCTGATTACATTTCTCGAACTTTTCACTTTTTCCACCTCGAAACCTTCAGCTAGCTAAGACCCAAGACTAACTCTTTCAAAAGGCTACAAAAACCATGGTTTGCAAATTCGGAATCGGAATTGGAATCGGTCACTGGACCATGGAATTAGATTCAGATAAGTCGGTCGGAATCGGTCAAACCAGATCAGAAACTCGGTTTTTTTCAACAAAAGTTCTTTTTGTACTAATAATATAGGAAAAAAATAGATATATAACATACTTTTAATCCCTTAAAAAATAAATTTATAGAACAAAAATAAATTTATAGAATAAAAGGAAACAAAAAGAGGTAAAAAATGTAAAAAAATAAAAAATTCAAAATAAAATGCAAAAATAAAAAAAATATGGAAATGGATGGGTCCAATGGGAAGCGCAATGGAGAGAATGAAAATGTGGAGGCAAAATCGAGGTCAATAGAAACTGCGTAGAGAAAACGCCCGTTTGTCTCAATCTTATAAGTGGTCCATCATTTCATATTTTTTATTTATACCCAGCCCACAAAAACTGGGTGATGATACTAACACAATTAATTATTATATTAACACAACAATTTCAAACTTTTTACTTGTATGGACAAATTTATCCTTGCTTTAACTTCTTTCTGGATGCCATATCTTTTTAAGATTGACTTTCTTTATATTAATATATAATGATCATTGATTATTTTTTTTTTCTATTACTAAAGCATCTAGTGAAATATTTAAGAACTTACTAGGAATATTTCATTTTTATTTTCAAATTTGACAAGTATAGTAGCTACCTAGAGGAAAGAACGTAAATTATAATTTTATTCTTACTATGTTATTAATGCATATTCAAATTAAAATAACATAACACCTCTTTAAAAAAACAACAATAAAAGCTTAAAATTTGTCGAGCATAATAATCATATGTTTTTATTGCTGTTTTTTTGTTTCAAATGATGTTATATTGAATTTGTATATGCTCTAGTAACGAATAAACTAATTAAGTTGAATTTGTTAACAAAATGATAATATTATAAATTTATTTTATAATTTTATACTAACTATATATATTCAAAGAACAAAGAATCGAAATAAATATTTATGAAAGCTAAAATCATTGAAGTATAACTAGAGATGTATGGGTTGATTTCTTTTTATTCAAATTAGATAAAAATCTAATAACGAATAATATATAGTAACTAATAATAACGAATAATAGTAACTAATAATTGGTCCTTAAGCATAAGATTGCATAATCTCCGGATGAAGAAAAATGGCAGTTGAAAGAACTATGTACAGAGGGATAAACTGTCCATGAAAATTCAAAAATTAGAAGTTGTTGTGTTAAAATAATAAAATATTGTGCTAATATCATCACCCCAAAAACTTTGCCACAATAGTTTGAGTGAGCCTATGGTGCTATGCATAGCAAGGATGGCTAGTGTACTACGGCTCAATATGGTACTTTTTAAAATTCTAACGGTCGATCCAACCGTTCAGTGTAATAATCATATGAATATGTACTTGCAAACTAAATTTTATATTTTTTCGAATTTTTTTACTATTTTTTTAGATAGGTAGAAAAAACCAGTGTTTTCTAAAAATTCTGGACCATCAAAATTCTACCCATCTAAAAAAATAGTAAAAAATTCGAAAAAATATAAAATTTAGTTTGCAAGTACATATTCATATGGTTATCACATTGAACAGTTGGATCGACCGTTAGAATTTTAAAAAGTACCATATTGAGCCGTAGTACACTAGCCATCATTGCTATGCATAGCACCATAGGCTCACTCCAATACTTTTTATGGTGTAGGTACACCCAAGTCTAAGTGGATGAAGGGAGGTTTTCTTCGCCAACAACGCAAAACTAAAAGTCGAAAAAGAAAAAAAGAAGCTTGGTCTGACAAGAAAAGGGAAAGTGGCGGGGACAGAGAATCGGTGAAGGGCTCAACTTGACTTAGTCCGTTGTGGAAGACTTGCTGAAAATCGCTTGATTCGGCTTATTCAACCCTATTTCGTCCGGATTTTTTTTGCTTCGACCGATTCCGGTCCGACTCGGCTGATTTTGCAAACCATACAAAAAACCTAAGAAAGCCACAACACAAAAATCGTAAAAGAAAGGAGTATATAATTGGAGGCAAATTTAGGAGCCAAACGAATCTGGAGGCCGTGAAGGGGCTTAGCTTGTGATCTAAAGACGAAAGACATGTAAGGAATTTATCTCTGTGTCTCTAAGTTTTTATTTTAAAACTTGATGTATTTTCCAATTACAATTGTTGTATTGTTTGCACTTAGGAGAAGTTAGATTTTATTCTCTTAGGGTTATGACTTGTAAATCCAATATATACTTATTGATAGTTTTAGTAATTTTTCTTGAAACTTAAATTTATATTGTGTATTTTATTTATGCTTGGAGCATTTGGTTTTGTATATTTGGTTTGAATTGGAATATATTTAGTTTGTTTAGATAGTGGCCTCTTCTAGATAGCTAGAAATATGAATCGAACTCAAGTCTCCACAACTACAACATAGAATTCTAACTACTATACTATAAGCACACATTTGATAATCCATAAAAAAGACTGAACTATATATATAAACACTTTAAAGAAACCTTTAATTAAATTTCAACATATATAATTAAAAAATTTAAAACCACGGGTGACTTAGTACCCTTTGTCTTATTTCCCACATGTTCTTTACCATTTACAGAAAATCTCTTTTTCCAGTTATCATCTTTTTATCAATTTCACTAACGACTAATTTGTAGCAAGTAATTGTTTGTATATTACAAACATAAGAAATTATTCAATAAAACAATCAATTCATTCAAAATAGAGAAGAAAACTTTTACGTACCTTGTAAGAGATTAGTTCGCCTCTCGTAGTCAAGAATCTCCAAGTTGCTGCTCTAGTATTCCGTAATTCTCTTTTTGTTGTTTTGACTTTCCAATTCTCTGTTAACCGAAAGGGGCGAGGCTGCTGAGGCGAAACACTAGCAGCGAGGGTTGCTTGCGAGAGGGGCGGCGTGGGCTCCTCTGTTCCCTTCAACACAGATCGAGGGTTGATGCGCACAGCGAGGGTTAGAGAGAAACCCTAGATCGAAGACATGACTGATGCGAGGCAGGTAGGCGGGCATGGATGAGATTCTGTTGGTTGAGATTTAGATTAGATTAGATCGTAATTAAATTTCTGTTTCAATCTATATGATGAGCTAAGAAGTAATGTAACTAATTTTGTAAATACTTTTTTATTAATGGAAAATGTGAATTAGCAGTTGCCGACTCACCCTCAAAACAAAATTCTCGGTTAACCCTTGAGGACCAAAGGTTTTGCTAGAATTCGAGCTACAGGTGATTTCCAATATAAAAGCTTCCACTGCGTTGTCAACATTCAAAATGGAAATTCATTAGTGTAAATGGGAGGGAGGGAGGGAGAGCAAGAGAGAGATTGTGTGAGAAATAGAGAGAGAGAAATCTTGCACAGTTTCAAAGAAAAAAGAAAGAAAGAAAATGCGACAGAGAGATACCTTACTCGTGAGAACTGAGAAGCATTAGCGAAGAAGAAGCAAATACTTTTATTATTTATATCGTTCAATGAACCTAGATCCAATTAAGATGGCAGGGTAACCTGTTCATTTTATTCCTAACCTTCCCATTCACTTCAATTTAAATCCCCATTATTACCAAAACAAGTTTCCTGGTACCTACAGCCAGTAAAGAAAAAAAAACATATTTTCCGCATAGCATGATGACTTTCGTTAAATATAGCTGATAAATTTTCTTATACCAGCGCTCCTTTAAATAATAGATCCATCATGTGCGGATTTAAGTTTTTCACGTGGCACCCATAAAAGTAGGAATATTGTTTTGTGGGTAAGGCAAAATGTAATGGTTCTGATGCTTTTAACTTTGAAAATATTTTCCCGTTAACCAACATAACAAAAAAATGGTATGTATAATTAGTATAAAGAAAGCTCATAGTTATGTCATTAAAGAATGAGCTTTACATTTGTGTGAGAATACGTTAGTTTATCTTTTTAGTTGAAAATTTACTTTTTATTGGTCTAATTTTTTTATGAAAATATATCATTTTGTATTAGATTTTTTTTTCACTTATATTATGTTCCTATTCGCACATGCATCATACTACTGTGTGTGTAGTTGGGCTATTATGTTTTGGGAAGTAAAGAGGTCATTATACTCCCTACTCATATCTTCATTTTCAAATATCAAAGAGTCAATTTGTACCTTTCAACATGATCTCCATACTAAAATGTTCTTGGAGACCAAATTTTACATTTTTTTTTAAATCCTTTACTATTTTTTTAGAATATTTCAAAATCATTATTTTTCATTAAATAAAAAAATAGTAAAAAATTCTGAAAAACAATGATCAGCGGAGTAGGTTATCAATTACTCATATATAACCCTTTCCCCCTTCTTTTACACAAATACAAACATTGGGCACATGAATGCGCCCGGCTACTCGTCGGGCCGAGATTAGAGCAGTAAATTTATTATATTTCTTTATGTCCATATAAAAAAAATCTTTTCTTAGGTGTCAAAATGTAAAAAGCGGGTAATCACTACTACAGAAAACACGACTATACACGGTCCGAAAAGCTAACGACACATGGTTACACGACCGGTGTCAGCGAGCGTCATGTATGAATAGGGGATACGATATTTACGGTTAATTTTACACAATCGAAGTGACCGTGTACAATAACAAGGGCTATATTTACATGGTTCCGACAAGGCATATGTGTATTATCTTGGTAACCATTCACGGTTTGTTATTTAGAACCGTGTATGTTATATATATATATATATATATATATATATATATATATATATATATATATATATATATATATATATATATATAGAGATAGGCTATGGTGAGTTGTGAAGTAAAACGTCGTTATACTTCACGCCATATTTTCATTTTGAAAACCCAAACAACCGATCCGAACCATTCAACATGTTCTAAATATTGAAATGTGCTTGGAGACTAAATTTTACATTTTTTGGAATTTTTTTACTATTTATTAAGCCACTTTGAAAATCGCTGATCCACTATGAACAGTAAAAAACAGTAAAATTTTCTGGACCACCAGATCAGCGATTTTCAAAGTGGCTTAATAAATAGTAAAAAAAATCCAAAAAATGTAAAATTTAGTCTCCAAGCACATTTCAATATTTAGAACATGTTGAACGGTTCGGATCGATTGTTTGGATTTTCAAAATGACAAAATATGGCCCGAAGTAAACGGGAGTTTTACTTCGCGAAGTACAATAGCCCATCTCTCTCTCTCTCTCTCTCTCTCTATATATATATATATATATATATATATATATATATATATATATATATTTTAAAACGGTTTAATAGGCTAGCACTCATATTTGTTATCTATAAAACATACAATATTAAACTTTCATAATTCATAATTCAGGTAATATTTACAAGTTACAACATACAACAAACAAGATTTCAACACACAGGACAGAAAACAACATTCATGTAAACAAGCAGCAAATTAAAACAGGGCATTCGTATATATCTAATATAAAGTAAGTTTCATAGTAACAACTAGAAGAATCAACACAGAGACTTATATTCATTGAAATTAGGAAAATTGTAAAGTCTTAACATAGATCTAATTCCGTATAAATGTACATTGATAGTCTACACATAGTAAAGTATCATCATCATAACTCTTATCCTCATTATAGATAGTGAGATCAGTTGTACCTACGTTGCTCACCATGAACAAACGAATCATCATAAAGTTTTGGAATTAGCCTGTACAAAGTATCAAAGAAATTACCACTTGTTGTACCATGGAATCATACCTCCAGAACTTGACCTCAACTGTCTCAAGCTTTCTTCTTGAAGATGCTGCAATCCTGGGGAGTTAGGTGATCCTGATAAAAGTATTTGGGCGTACTATTGTGTACTCAGTTATATTTTATCCCATTCTTCGTGACCATAACAAAACTACAACCAATATGACCAATTAATAACTCATGATATCTTTGGAAAAAATATACTAGGTTGATAAAAGTATTAATATCTGGAAAAAAACTTGCACATGTTTCATTTTGTAGTATTGTAAGCTTTTCAAGTCTTGGTGAACTCTTTAGGATCCAAGTTCACATTTGAAAAAAGAAATACGAACAAATGGAAATAGTGAGATCCTTCAAGTTCTAAAATATTGGGTGTTGTAGTAGCAAATTGTTGTTGGCAGTTCCTAATTTGGAATAATATAAACACATAGCCAGAATCAAGACACGCTTTGAATAATTTTGTTATTTTAATTTGGTACCTAAGATCTAACAGAAATCAAATTACAAAAAAACTAAAATCATGAGAATATGAGGTGCATACCACGCGTAGATTGCACTTGAAATGTAACTCCAGAAGATGAACATTTGTAATCTTCTGGAGTAAAGTTATCATCCACTCCATGCAAGCTAATTGGGTTTCAGAATCCCCATAATTTATGTTGAGAAAGGGTAGAGAGGTCCACAGGTTGTGCCACCTCTTAGATAGCGCCGACGTATGTACCGCCTCCTTGGTCACGAGCAGTTCTAAGATGATGAGAAGTATTGGGTCGAACAAATTGCTGATGAAGTCCATTGCGGTATCGAGAAAGAGTACAGTGGGTGAAATAAAGAGGTGAGTATGGATTCGAGAGAGAAAAATGATGAGACAGCGACTATGAAACCCTAAGAAAGAGAGAGAATTGAAGAAGGAGGAGATTTAGTATAAAGAGGGAGAAGAGACTGAGGAGTTAAGAGTTATTTGATTAGACGTGGATGTGCTGAGAATTAAAGACAGGGCAAAATTCAAAGATGCACAAAAAAGTAAAAACCCTAAGTACTAATCATACACGGTTCCAAAATAAAAACCATGTAGAATGAATTTTATCAAACATTGTTTCTACTAAAACCGTGGTGAGTATTTTCTTTATTTTTAATGTTCATGTTTGTTAGCCATTAAAAATCATAAAATAAACTTAATACAGATTAATTTGATGGGTTATTAATAAATTAAAAGTGTAAATATGCAATATACCAAAAGAACTTGCTACTTCTAATTTCATCAAGATTGTGAAGGTTATTCACAACTTTTCTCAATCAAGGAATCTCTCCTTAAAGTCTGATGTCTTACATGCATGGAGGAGAGGTTCCTTTGTTGAGAAAAACTATGATTAAACCTTTACAGGTGTAAAACAATCAAGTAAATACATGTGAAGTGGAGATTTATGTTATCAATTGATAGATGAGCTTCGACACAACTAATAATGTAAATCTCCACACCATGAGATAAGAGAGAAAAATGAAGATGACAGATAAGATCCTAAGAGAGAAAATTAAAATGAAGAGACAATGGAGAGGGAGTAGGACTTAAATTGGATTTAAGTGGCAAAAGAAGAAAATACGCGCATAGCGAGGGGGCGATTGGTACAAGAAATTAATTTTGAGCAAGGTTGGTTGAGAAAGCGAGGACAAATTCATGTTCGGAAATTGGTACTAATCATACATGGCCTTTAACTAAATAACAGTGTACGTTTTTATAATATCATGCACGGTTCAGTATTAACAAACTGTGTACAAATATTGGTGATTCCAAACACGGTTCAGTAATAATGGACCGTGCTAGTATGTTGGAGCTTTTTTTCGCACAAGTGCCTTCTCCCATTATGCACTGTTATTGTGAAATTTTTTCGCATTCGTGTATGATATGTCGTGTATAGTCGTGTTTTCTGTACTAGTGAATCTCAATTACTTTCTAACTCCAAAAGATTGTGCTAGACATATCTTTCAAGAAAACTATCCGAAATATCCCTTTTCAATAATTGCGTGGTTAGCCTAAACTTATTCAACCCAAACCATTGTGTATTTCCAAGAATTTAGAAATTCTATATCCAAACATTTCATTCCTACTCTTTCCTTGAACAATTTCGCAAATTCCGCTACGCCCCAAGGAAATCCTAATGGACACCCTAAGGCAAATATGAAAAACTAAATCCTAAAAATACAATTTTACATGCCATGAATCCTGAATACAATGTAATTCTTAAGTTCATGATCTGTATCCCTTCCCCCCAGTCTTTTTTGGTTTATATCCATTTCTCTAATGCAATCATAGAAAATCCCAAATATAAAAAAAATATTGGTACGATTCCTTTATGGCTCATTAAAAAAACCGTATTGGTACAACTGCCAACGAAGAAGGGCAGATGTCGAGATCCACTCACTTTATTTGTTTAATTCAGTTGACTCAATCAAGTCCAGATCGCATATCTGCAGCCAGCTATTACAGTATTTTTTTAGTTTACATCCATTTCTTTAATACAATCATAGAAAATCCCAAAATTAAAAAAAAAAATATTGGTACGATTCCTTTTAGGCCCATTAAAAAAACCGTATTGGTACAAGTGCCAATTAAGAATGGCAGATCTCGAGATCCACTCACTTTATTTGTTTAATTCAGTTGACTCAATCAAATCTAGATGGCATATCTACAGCTATTACAGTATTTTTTAGTTTACAGCCATTTCTCTAATACAATCATAGAAAATCTCAAAATTACAAAAACTATATTGGTGCTATTCCATTATGGCCCGTTAAAAAAACCGTATTGGTACAACTGCCAATTAAGAATGATGAAAAATGATTCTCAAAAATGATTTCAGCAACAAGCTGGCATTCCACATATTAATTAAATTTATTCTTGCAATTAGACTAAGCATCAGTATGCTTTCCGGGCTAGTCGTCTATATAATCAGAACATCTTTGCCTAGGATAGTCATCTGCACAAGCTAATAATATCCTCTTCCACTGGTGCACATTTTAAAAGAGAGAGAAAGAGAGGAGAGAAAAATGGCGGTTGAGGTGGCTGTGGGATCTGCATTGGGCAAGCTTGCGAATATCATGATGAAAGAAAGGGAGTTCTTGGGTGAGGTTGGGAAAAAAGTCAAACTGGTGCAGATCGAGCTAATCCGAAACCGGTACAGCCTTAGAGGTGCAACAAATTCAAAACACAATGGAGATGCGAGGGTGCATAACTGGCTGAATGAGCTCTGTGACGTGGCATACCGTATCGAGGATGCAATACATACATTCTTTCTAGAACACGAAGATTACCACAAAAAACCCAGCTTTTTGCAAAAAGTCAAGAAGATGTGGAACAAACCCTCAAAGTTGCATATCCTCCACAAACTTGGCACTGAGCTCGATAAAATCCAAAATAAACTCATAGGGATCTCTAAGAGCAGGGTCGACTTCGGATTCATAGAACCCGAAAACATTGTGGGAGAGGACTACAGATTCATAGAATGGCAAAGCATTGTGGGAGAGGCAGTCACAATGCCTGTTCGGAGAGCTACTTATCAAGAGGTAGATGACACAGAAGTCGTAGGCCTGCAAGCTGATAAGAACAACATTCTGAACCTGTTGCGCGCTGAGGACGAACCTAGGCAAACCGTCATAACCATCGTGGGCCCTGGAGGTGTTGGAAAAACCACCCTTGCACGTATTATATACAAAAGGCAAGTGCAGATTTTTATTTTTCAACTATGTTTTAATGAGATAAATATTTGCCACAATAACATCAATAAGTAAGAGTTAGTCTAAGTTGCTATGTATAGTACCGATCAACTGGTACTACTATTATAAATTATATATGATTTTGAAGATTTAATAGTTGATCCTAACTGATTAATTTGAATAAAAATTACAATAATTAATGATGATGATGATGATGATGATGATGATAATAATAATAGAGGAGGGTTCCAATACCTCATACTTTTCATACCTCATCATACCATATATTTTATATCTTCATTTTCAAAGTCCAATATGTCAATCTGAACCGCTCAATATGATATCCGTACTAAAATTGCTTGAGGATGAAATATATAATTTTTGGAAATTTTTTACTATTTTTTCAAATAGGCAGAAAATTACTGTTTTTTAACGGTCCAGATACAGTGATTTTGTACATACCTTAAAAAATAGTAAAAAAATTGCAAAATTATAAAATTTCATCCGCAAGCATATTTTGGTATGGATATCATGTTGAGCTGTTCGGATCGACAATTTGGATATTAAAAACGGAAATATACAATATGAGTATTGATGAGGTATGAAAGACATGAGGTATTGGAACCCTCCTCGTAATAATAATAATAATAATAATAACAACAATAATAATATCATTTATATTAGAGGTAGCCATGGACATTTCCGGTTGGGCTCTGCTAGATGTCTATGGAGCTACCGTCTCATAACTTATTTGTTAATGATAATTATCTATATGTTTATGTTTATAGAAGTTACAAAACTAATTACAATAATGATGTTAGAAGATATACATAAATGTGTACAAAAATTAGATTGGTTCGAAAAAACTTAGATAGTCCTTTCTAAAAAATAAATAGGTCGATGGATATATTTAGATAATTATGAGATGGACAAATCAAATTTTCTTTAATTTATTGCACAGTAATTGCTGAGATCTTAGTAGTACTTAGTTGCAACAAAGATCTTAGTAGTATTGTTCAAAAACTGTGCTAAAAACCAATCTAAATATCTTGTTTGCTTGTCTAACCAGTGCCAGGGCTGATTTCGAGTATCATATCATGTTGTCCATCTCTCAGCGGTTCAATCAAACAGATCTCTTGAGGAAAATGCTACTCCAGCTCAAAGATTCTGTACCGGAGAACCAAGATGTGGGAGATTTCATCAACGAGCTCAAAAGATTTTTAAGTAGTAGGAGATATTTGATTGTTCTAGATGATGTGTGGGAGGTTGATTTGTGGAATCAATTGAAAGATGCATTACCGGACGTCGAGAACGGGAGTCGTGTTATTATGACTAGCAGGTCTAATGTTGTTGCTAAGTCAGCTGACTACAAAATGGCACCATATGAACTCAGCTGTTTAGAAGAAAGGAAAGGCCAAGATCTCCTCCTCAAAAAGGCTCTCCCGTATAAAGAACCAAATGAAGAATGCCCTGGCGATCTCCTTGAGCTTGCAGACAAACTATCCAAAAAATGTAAGGGGTTACCTCTAGCTTTGATAGTAGTTGGTGGTATCCTTTCAACTAAAGAACAAAAGTATCATGTGTGGGAGAAGGTGTTGCAAACAATGGATTGGCAATCAGACGGCAGGGGCTGCATGGACATCCTGGTCATGAGCTACCAAGATATGCCGTATTATCTCAAGGCATGCTTCCTATATCTTGCTTGTTTTCCTAAAGACTATGAGATCTCTGCTAAACGTCTGATCAGAATGTGGGTAGCAGAGGGGTTCATACCACACGATAAGAGAAAAACATTGGAGGAAACAGCTGAGAACTGCCTCGAGGAACTTTTTCAAAGGTTATATACTTTTTTTTCCCTTAATTTTTGTCATGCATATATACAATGTTATTACAATCTTTTTGGTCACTTATTAACTACTTCATAGAACACACTTCATGTATACTTGATATATACTCCAATTTTGTTTTACAAAGGAATAGAAGTAGATAGAGCATGGGTGATCTTAACCGCTCAAACATGATCTCCATATTAAAATGTGCTTGGAAACCAAATTTTATATATTGTTGGAAAAAAATTATTATTTTATTTATATATTGTTGGAAATATAGTTATTTTTCAGTAAAATTCTGGACCATCCAAAAACAATAATTTTGTACCTATCTAAAAATTAATAAACAATTTCCAAAAAAAAATATAAAGTTTGATCTCTGAGCACATTTTAATATGAAGATCATGATAAACGGTTTGGATCGATTGTTTGGATTTCGAGTACATACAGAGATAAGGATGTGAGGCGTGAAAGACATGAGGCAAGTAGATTTTTTCCACACACAAAAATCTATTAAAAGCAAACAAAAAGGTCGAGTGAAATGGAGTATAAAACAAACATAAATAAGCTACATTACCTTATTAATACACTTTATCAATCTTCTTGCAATAAAATATAAGTTCATTCATCGGTCTGTTATTACAAGTATTATACATATAGATAAAATATAAGTATCATTCACTTCCGTTGCAAAAGAGACAATAGATAAAAATTTATACTAAAACATAACTCTAAATAAAATTGAAATTTGATGTGGAGATTGGAGGGTACAAAATTGTAATTTTGCTGGAGAATTAACGTACAAATAATCATCTTTTAATTTAATTTTATCTTTCAATTTAGGAAGCAATTAATGACTCTAGTTAGGATATATTAATGCTTATTATGACTGTAATACTTTCAGTATTTCCTGATTTGTTTATAAATCAAAATTTGCGCAGGAGTATGGTTCAAGTATCAAGCCGATCCATATCTGGTTCAATCAAGTATTGCAAAGTGCATGAACATCTCCGTGACTTAGCAATGCATACAGCTGGGCAAGAAAACTTTGTTAAGGTTTTTTCACGTGAAACAGATGTCAACCAGCCCAATAGAGGAATCCGGCGTTATTCGCTTCAAGGCTCGCTTGAATTCAACCATACGAGTGAACGATCCATGAAATATGTAGGTCCAAATACCCGTTCTATTCTAATGTTTGAGTTCGAGTACATGCCTTTACCCAACTTCTCTAATTTTAGGCTACTAAAAGTTCTAGTACTTGAAAATTGGGGAAGAGGCAGTGATGACCTGCAGGTCAAGGGATTAGATGAGTTGGTTTACCTAAAATACTTGGCGTTAATAAATTGCAATATTTTACAATTCAAATGTTCCTTTCATCGTATGAAGGCTCTCGAAACCCTCGAAATACGGGAAAAAACCAAATTACTTGATCATGATGCCTTATGGACAATTGGAACATTGAGGCATGTACTGGGTAATCGCATTCCCTATGGACCACCATCAACCATTGACCTAAGAAATCTCCAGACCATGAAAACTGTATGCCTTCCGAGCACATTGGATGGGAAGTTTCCCGTTTTACACAACCTGCGTAAATTAGGTCTTTATAATGAATTTGGCAAATGGGTTACGGTGACCAATCTACTTGAAGTGCTGCCTTCTCTAGTCTCCCTAGCTATCCAGGGGGTGAATATCCTCCCAATGGAGATTGTTTACCCAAAAGCACTCCCAAATTATCAGAATTTACAATCTCTATCCTTGTCTGGGGAGTGGCCCGAGGCCGTCAAATTAAAGGCTAGCTCGCTTCCACGACGCCTCGTTAAATTGAAACTTGTATGTCCCAAATTTAGGAAAAATCCAATGCCGGAGCTTGGAGAATTGAAGAGCTTAAAGAAACTTTCCTTGTTAGGATATTGTTTTATGTACAATAGTCTAACAATGTGTCGAGCAGGATTCCCTGTCCTACAAAATTTGATAGTGCTTGATTGGGGTTACGAAAATGATTTCACGGTGGTAGAGGGGGTCATGCCAAAGCTTACATGCGTCGAAGTCTATCGCCACTTTAAGTTGCACATGCCTCCTGAGCTACAGCATGTAACTATTAATTATCAGCGGTATTGTTGATTTGTAATATGGTGCACTGCAGGGTGCTTGTCTTATGTAATATTGGCCTTCTTCGATTAAATTTTCCTTTTGTTTTATGTTGCATTATTCTTTTGATAGACCGACTACTTGAAATTTTGATTGCTTTTGTAATTCCTCTACTTCGTGTATATTTATTTCATGCTTTGGTACCTACAATAATAGATGTATCTAGATTGCAAAATGAGTGCTCCATCGTGCTAAAACATAATAATGTAACAACAAAATGCTTCGTTTTCTTTTTTATTAATTTCTTTCTTGTGTTTATGTTTATATTTAGAAAAAGAATTATTTGTGCTAAGAAATTATTAAATACATTATTCGTTAGCAAACATGCTCCAAATTTGCACGAGTCCTCCATCCATATCCAAATTCATCTCTGATCATCCTTCTACAAACCAAATGCACCTCCTCCAGCTCCCATACCCACCTCATTCGTACCGGCCTCACCCAACACTTCATGGCCACCAGCCGCCTCCTCTCTTTCACCTCCACCTCCCCCTTCGGTGACCTCTCCTATGCTCTCTGCCTCTTATCCCATTTTCCCAATCCCAACACCTTCATCTACTATATCTTAATAAGGGCGTTCTGTAAATCCTCTACTCCGGACCTTGCACTTGAACTGTTTGTTGAAATGCTTTACAGTGAGACAATGCCTCATAGGTCACCTTCCCTTCTCTTTTTTCATGTTACACTCAGTTGGGCTAGTACGCAGTGGAAGAGAGCTTCATGGCATAGTTTTGAAGCTTGGATTGGCTGGTGATATCTACGCGCACAATGCTGATGGCCATGTATGCTACCGGTGGTTATGTAATGGAAACTTCTGTGCTGTTTGATGAATGTGTGGAGTTTGATGTTGTTTCATACAATTCCTGATTATGGGTTTGGCAAGAAGGGGCAGGTCAACGAGGCAAGAGCGCTATTCGATGAAATGCTTGAGAGGAGTGTGGCAACCTGGAGCACTATGATTAGTGGGTATACAAGTAATGGGAGAGACCAAGAAGCATTGGATCTGTTTTCAATTTTCATTGATGCAAAGTAAAGGAATGGAACCTAATGTCAATATATTGGTTAGCCTATTAGGGGTTTGTGCAAACTTGGGAGCAATTCATCAAGGGATCTGGGTCCATTTATACTTGGAGGAGAATAACATTGAACTTTACATCCTCATAGTCACAGCAATTACAGATGTATTGTAAATGTGGAGTAATGGAGAAAGCTCTTGAGGTGTTTGATGAAATTCCTACGAAAGCTTTGTCAACATGGAATTCTATGATTTTGGGATTGGCTATTCACAGCCGTTACCAGGAATCAATTGACTTGTTTTCCATGCTACAAAATTCAATATTGTGAACAGACAATGTCACATTTGTCGGTATCTTAATGGCATGTGGTCATTCAGGCAAGGTTAATGAAGCAAAACATTACTTCATAGAACCAGAGACCCGACACTATGGTTGCATGGTTGATGCATAAGGTCGAGCAGGGGTTTTAACAGAGGCCGAGGAGTTAATTACCAAAATGCCGATGAAGCCTGACGTGGCAATATGGGGTGCTTTGTTTTCTGCTTTAAAGATGCATGGGAACATAGAGTAGGCAAATAGCACAGATAAAAAGGTCATGGAATTGGATGCATGGTTTATCTTGTTCCTTCCCCTGCTATGGTACCGGCGACTGAAATGTTTTCTGGCAAGGAATCATAAACGAGGGGCTCCAATGGACATCGGACCAGACTCAATCCGTTTTGAAATTTGTGCAACCAGGTATAGTAGTTTATAATTTTAATTGTACGTATGAATCACAATGCGGATTGAACAACTAAGATCGAACATCAGAATGAATTTGATCCGATGTCCATTAAAAACAGCCTGCTTCCTTCTTGAGATGGATTCATATCCTCTGAGATACCTTCCATATACTGTGCATGATTTTGATCTTTGATTTATTTCTAGCAGCTGAAATCTTCTAATCACAAGTTATTCGGCCCGGAATACTTGATTAATGGACTCAGAGAATACTTGATAGCTTGTTGGGCTTGGATGGACTGAATTGGGCCATTTTCAAGTGCTTTGCTGCCCATTTTCAAGTTCTTCTCAAAAATAAAAGGTAGAAAGGCAGGCCCAGGTTTTTTAATCACATAGTTATTCGGACCTCTTGAATTTTCCAGATGTCCATTCATAATTTTCAGCTGGTGAAAATGAATCAATGGTCAGGAATCTGTGTAGTTCAGCCTCAGTGTGGTAGCCCATTTTACTTGTGTAAATTGATAAATGGACTCTGAACATGTTTGAGAGCTTGTTGGGCTTGGATGGACTCCAATTGGGCCATTTCAAGTGCTTTGCTGCCCATCCACAAAAGTTTTTTTTCTTTAAAATCTACGAATCAAAAGATAGAAAGGCAGGCCCAGAATTCATATCACCTAATTTATATATTTGTTTGGTGAAGTACATTGAAATAGTGGTAAAATCTATAAATATATAATACACTTTTAGTTTATCACAGGACAAACTAATTCCAATATTATGGGAGGAAATAATAATGTGTGTTTCAATAAACGTATAGTCGACCTTGTAATTATTGTTTCATGTTAATGGAACGGGCTTATGCCTTTTTAAAAAAAAAAATAATAAACGTATAGTCAAGCTTTTAATTTTATATTTTTTTGATAAATTATAAATACTGAACATTTCAAACAATATGAATTGCTAAATGAGTATTGATCAGAAACAAAAATGGAAAAAAAAAAAAACAAAAGTTACAGCTCTCATAATACTTAACCAACCAAATTAAAAATAGAATAAGAATTGTCTAAAAATATTCAATTTCATCTCTATGTCCATAATATGAAGAGAGCAATTATAATCTCTTCGCAACATCATACAATATTTATTTTGAATAATTACACACAATGATTTGACAATTATCATTTTACCGCATCTATATAAAAGCAATAAAAGCAATAGCCAAATTACAATATGCAAATAATGATAAAGAGATAGAGAAAAGAATCATTCATTAAATAAGTGTGTCACCGTATTTACATAGATAAGTCATGATATGTTCGGATAACATATAAATATTATGTGTTAATAAATAAATGAGTGTGTGGTGAGTGGACTAAACAGACTATAATTTTTTTTCTATAATAAAATAGATCTAAGGAGATCAAAGGAAGGTGAAAAATCTAAAATACTGTTAGAACTCCTCAATCCAACAGTATTGAATTAATAAAATAAAATCCAATGCTTTTAGAAAGATCAAGTGACAGCCTTAAGTCCCGATATTTTTATTAATACCCCAAAAAAAAAAATTATCAAATTTGTCCTCACTCCAAACTTATTTTTAAATCTACCCCAACCGCCCAGCCACTGGGCGGTCCAGTTTCCATAGCTGACAGCCCAGCAGCTGGGCGGTCCAGTGTGCATAGATGACCGCCCAGCTGCTGGGCGGTCCGCTATTGATTTTTTTTTTTTTTAATTTGTTTTTATGTTTTAATTTGTTTGAATGTTTTATATTAAATTGTTGTAATGATTTGTTTGAATGTCTTATATTAAATTGTTTGAATGTTTTATATTAAAATGCTGTAATGATTTATATGATATATATTTATTATTTGTTGACGATTATATTTTTATAATTGACGATTATTTTTATAGGTTATGTAATTAATAAGTTTTTAATGTATCCATTGCACTGACTTTGAATCATGGCTTATTCTTATTAGTTTTATATTTAGTTTGTTAATTTTTAAATGTTTTTAAATTGTAATCTAAATGGTAAGTCTAAACAACAAAAGTAGGTAATCTAAATGGTAAGTCTAAACACGACATAACAGTCCAAACATGAAATATAATAATCCAAACATAAAATACTAGAAACCTATCAAACCAAAAAAACATAAAAACCCTAACGACGATGACGAGGGCGAGGTCCGGAGAGCTCCAACCTAGTAGGTGCATGGCGGTTCCTCTGCGACTGCAGACGCCTCTGGTGAACCTCATCCACCTGCATGTCATCGTGTACGGCATCGCGCGCCCATGGGTCCTCCCCCCAGGTGTAATGCATGCTCCTCATGGATCCCCGCCTGTGTACGCAACACCCACGGATTGACCTCCCAAGTAGGAGGATACGTGGCCGGAGACGGTGTGCCAAATATAGCAGAGGCAAGCCATCTGCAGTCTGCACCCCACTCCCACTGGCCTCGCCATCGTGCTGTCTTGTCTCCATATATTGCGGTCTGTGGGAGCTAGCTGGCTCCCATCCACCATCATCTCCAGTGAGGTCATCCAATGAGAAAACGGCGGCGGCAGCTTCATCCTGCATGTAAACAATGTTAATTTTGCTATATAGAAGTAACGAGTAAATTAATTAAATAATGAACTTTTGCTACCTCGGTCTGCTGCACTGGAACTCCATGCTCGTTGTAGTACGCATTCCACGCGTTGTTGTTCAACACCCATTGGTGGATCGCCCAACCCGAGTCATCATCTGTAGAAATGAAGATAAATTAATAAGAATGATCTTTTAGAGAGACACTTAATAATGATCATTTGTATGACATATTATTACCTGCAGGAGGTGGCGGCATCTCATCAGCGTAGATAGGGGCTCTAGGCTGCTCCGGATCTGGTGGTGGGACCTTTATCTCGCGCCAATTGATGTCCTCCCCAGTATCGTGCAACATACCAACGAGGCGCCCGTTCCAGCCAGAGTCCTCCACGATCGGTGCACTGTGTTAGAGCATTTGACATCCTATCGCTCTCTAACTTTTTTTCGCCATGCACACCAAGCTGTGTGCCACTCCTCTAATACCGGTCAAAATCTGCACACAATGTATTTTCATTATTATTATTAGATGATGAATAAATAACTACATTTTTTTAAGCATGTCAGTTTCATTTAAATATACCGAACTAGCATGGATCGGGCCGAAAGAAAAGTAAGTCCTAGATCATTCACCCGTGAGTCTCCGTCGAAGAGCATCACCATAGTCCCCCTGTAGATAAACCGTCGGCATGCCCCATCTCTGGTACCAGACTAAATATCGCAATCTCCAGGCCCGACCGGCATAGGGGCATCAATAGCTGGTGGCGGGGTCTATAAGTGATCCTCCGGTGATGCAGCACGCTGGTAATGCTCCCAGAAACGCGTGCTCCAGTCGACTTTGGGCTTGTTGTGTTTAGTGCTGCAATATAAATTAATTAGTAACGTGTATGGCTGAACAAGTTATAAAATAGACAAACAATAAGGCAGTGGGTAGTTACCTGTGCAGCTGGGTGGTCTGCTGCTCGCCCAACTCTGAAAAATCCGGGACATAGGCATCCAAGTCAAACTGACGGGGCACTCGATCAGGATAGTGATACTCAACTATCCAGAAACATACGGCACCGTACCCCATATGGCACTGTACCCCGGACATCTCTCGAGGTCATCTCCCATCCATAGCCCCGCCTGAGATGGAGGAACAGGCCGACATACCGGTATATGCGACCAGGACCACTGCTGGAGTAGAAGAAGCGGTCCGGCAATCTGCTTGTTCTTCACCTAAATTTTGGACATGCGGTGCACTTCTAGTAAATATGGAACCCTAATATTTGTAATAAAAAAATTAAAATATTTGTACAAACTTACCAGACAAGCATGACACAAGCTCCGGTATAAGTGGGCGAGCATGGCTCCACCCCAGTTCCACCTCGACGGCCCTCAATGTGCCTCAGCAGAGAAAGGAACATAATCAGAACTGCGTCACCGCTGGAATCGACAAACATGACACTGCCACATAAATCCATGACAAACGCCCTCACGTACCTGCAATATAAATTAGAGACATAAATAACTACAATTTTTGTTGAATCCATAACATATTTTAATTTGCAACTGTTTGTGATTACCTCAGAACGGCCCGCTCGTCACGTGTATCGGGGGTGATCCTACGCCGGTGGAAGTAACTGCGGATCGCCGCAAGATTAATGCAATATTTGGAATACCGGTACTCCTCCTCTCCTAGCTTCTTCTTATTCTGCAAGTCCGTCGGAGCGACCCCCAGCAGCTCTTGTATCATGTCCATCAGGTCCGGATGGTATGAGACACCACCGATAGGGTCGCCATATATCCATAAACCCCATAAGACGCTGACGTCACCTAGTGTGACTGTCATCTCCCCAACCGGAAGGTGAAATGTATGCGTCTCCGATCGCCATCTCTCCACTAGACCGTAAACGAGAGCCTGGTCAATATGACAGTGAGACATAGTGGCCAACTGATACAACCCGAGATGCATGATGCACTGCTCCATCAACGGGTGACGGACGTATGGTATCTCGGGGGTGCGATGCCTCACTGTCATCATGTACTCGTCCTGCATTTTACAGTGATTTCAATATGAACGACTAATTATATGTAATATTAAATAATGCTATTTAAATTAAGAATACAAAACCAACGTACCTCCATAGATGCAAGTGAGACACGGTGACTGACATGTGGGGTCCACATAAGAAGACTAAATGTGTCAGGATGGTGAGGGGGATAATCTCCAAATGGAGCCTCTGCACCGGATGTCTCTGCACCGGATGCCGCTGCACCGGATGCCTCTGCACCGGAATCCTCTGAACCGTGATCATGTGAACTCTCTCCCGTCTCCAAAGGGGCATCCCATGCACGTCCCCGTCTAGTTCTGACCATACTACATTTCAATAAACATAAGATTCTACCTTATAAATCCTGATTTATAAATCCTAACTTATGAACTCCAATTTTGTCAACCCTAAACCCTAATTTAAGAATTCAATCCTAACGTATAAACTTCAATTTTGTCAACCCTAAATCATAATTTTGGAAACCCTAATTTTTAACCATTAAATCGCGATGGGAAAATCAACAACCCGCACACGATAATTAACAATTCAACCTAATTTATAAACTCCAGTTTTGTCAACCCTAAATCCTAATTTACAAACCCTAATTTTGGAAACCCTAATTTTGAACAATTCAATCGTGTCGGAAAAATCAACAACCCGCACAAGATAATTAACAATTCAATTTCTACCAATCGTTCCAATGCCAATACAAGATACAAAATATAAATTAAAAAAGTTATTTAGAGACTTACCCGAAAATAATCGGATTGTCGCCGAGATGGCCGAAAATTAGGGTTTGGGTGAGAGAGGGCAAGAGAGAGAGAGAGGAAGAGAGAGAGAGAGTGGCAGATTGGAAGAGAGAGAGGAAGAGAGGGAGAGAGAGAGGAAGAGAGAGAGGAAGAGAGGGAGAGAGAGACTTCGGTAGTGAGAGAGAGCAAGGTGAGTTGGTTTCGGGTGGCGGGGAGGCAGAGAAGAAACGAGAGAGAAGAGAGATAGAAGGGTCGGGCCGCCAATATAAAAAAAAAAAATCAATAGGGACCGCCCAGCAGCTGGGCGGTCAGCTAGGAAAACTAGACCGCCCAGTGGCTGGGCTGTTAGGGTAAATTTAAAAATAAGTTTGGGGTGGGTACAAATTTGATAATTTTTTTTTTTTTGGTATTAATAAAAATATCGGCCTTAAGTCTAGGGGTGTAAACGGTCGGATACGGATTGGATAGTGGTCAAACCGTATCCTTATTCGTTATAATTTTTCAGATACGGATACGGATACCGATCGGATATCGGACGGATACTGTCACACCTCAAACCAGAATTTCTGAATTAGGATATGATCAATCCCCGCCTCGTGTCTAATGATCAATAAACACGCAAGGCTAAACAACATAATAATCAATCAACAGCGGAAGCAATGTAATACAAACAAGCAATAGTCATAAATATCAAATAAACATACATATACACAACATCCATACAATCCACCTCAGGATAAAATAAACATAACTAATCAAAAGGGATACATGATCTATCGAGTCCAATACATATAACAAAACATTGGACTCGCAAAATTCTAAACAAAAGCCCCTAATCTATATCAAGTGATGTGACCGTCGGGGACAGCTCCTGACGCCTCCTGCTGCGGACCGTCAAACCCTGTACCTGCCCACATCCATAAAAAGGAGGGGATGAGCGAATGATCGCCCAGTATGTGACCCAGTATTATCCCTTCAGGGATCCTCTTAAGTCAAAGCACATTTTAATTCGAAATCTACGTAAAGTCGGTAATTCACTTTTAATGCATATGCTGCAGAAATTAAAACCTATCATAGTACTACCAAAGAAAAATATATACATATAATAGATGACATGATGTGATTTTCCTATTATGCCAAAATGCTAAAGTTTCCCAAAATAAAATATGAGGATCAATATTATACTCAACCGAAGTCCAGTACAATAGGTACCGTGTATATAAATTGATATAGTAATAGTACGGATAATTTTGTCACCCCGTGCCGTGCCAGGTTCAATCAAATGGAATTTGTATCTCAAAGGTGACATAACACAAGGACTGCGATCAGAGGGGCAAAGATACCCGATGCCTAATGACATCGAGCTTTGCCCACACAAGAAGGGCACGCTAGCCGATGGTTATATCGAATTTCGTAACCCAAGGACTGCGATCAGAGGGGCAAAGATACCCGATACCTAATGACATCGAGCTTTGCCCACACAAGAAGGGCACGCTAGCCGATGGTTACATCAAATCCATGTGTTTTCCTTGCTCTAAGACGATTCATCACCAAACATATAAAATAGGAGAAAACTACAAGCAAGACGTAAGAATAAGTCAATTCATCTCCTCATGAGCAGAGACGAAACTCCACCATCCGGCCAGATCAATGGGACAAGGGCTCGTGAGCGGCCCATAACAACAAAATAAAATCTGCCACCGCAACCTCGGCAGCCGTACTAGGCAAGTAGCTCCTAATGTAGGGGGGATACCTCCCGAATCGTCTCCGGACTCGAGATCGGTCCGCACAAATGTAAAATGATCGAAAATGATATAATACCAATCCCATGCATATAATAATAATAATCCTAATAAGACCTCTAAGGGATCAAGTGATCCCTCAGCCCAATGACCCACGAACCGCCTCGCATCCCATACTACGAGAACGGAAAGCAGTCATTCGGTCTTCTATCTCACACTCACCAATGCACATGCTTAACTACAATAATATGTTGTCCTCTACGAGAAGAGGACAACTAATATCCTAATATATTATTAATTAAATTACGCTACTCCTAAGAAAGCATTAAATTTTCAATTTAGAAGGGGTTGTGCAAATCCTAAATTACAGTTCAGAAAGGATTAAACATGCTCTAATGCAACTACAAAATTTAAAGTGCGGATATCAGGTCAAGTGATCGACTGGTAAGAGTACGCCACGAAAGAATAAAACAGATATCCCATACCTGATAGCTGTAGGGGTAGAAAGCGCTAGCGCTAGAGATCACCGTAATCTGCACAATCCTCACCTGCTCCGGTGTAACCGTCAGCGGGATCGGACCACAGATCGAACTCGGTGTAGGTCGGCTGACCTGTAATTTAGTCGTAACTTAATTAGAGTCTACACTAAGTATTCATAACCCTTATTACCCCGTTTGATTATTTTCACTAAGTGTTCGAATCTGCTCAACCGGTTCGATCGATTTAATTCGATTCCGATTGAGCGTAAAATTAGGTCAAGGTTGGTTTAATTTAACCTAATGTAATTTAAATATTCCTAACTTTTAACTTAAGGATATTACATATTTTTACAATAAATTAAGTAAGGTATAACCTACGTAATTTAATTTGCTGTTATTAAATTTCTACTTAATCACTTGTAAACTAACGTGTTTTTCCTAATTAGTTAAGCTACAAGTAAATTTTAAATTCTAAGTACGTAGTTTATAATTGTTAAGTACCTAATTAGTATAGCGTTTCTAAAATCATACGTATTAGTTTTACTAATTTGGGCGAGTCAAATAATTTAATTATGAATTAATACATGATTATCTAATTATTCTACTTAGTAAAATTTTGTGTTCGTAATGATTCGAAAGCGTTAATATGTTGTTAATTAATTGTCCTTTATTAATTAACAACATATTTTATTTATAAAACGTTTACTTTATTTAAAACTACATTTGATTTAATCTAATATTTGCTTAACATTTAAAAATCCTAACTACTCAACTTTTAATTAATTAAAATCCTAATTAATCTACATGTGTTGAATTCTTTTTATTGGGTGTGTTTCGGGATCATACAGGAGTCCATATAGGGTTGTATAGTATCTGTTCAAATTATGTTATGAACTCTCACTGAGGCATCAAGACCCTGGACAGTATAATCATCTCCCGTATTTAAGTGAAAAACTTCGGATCGAGCCAAACCCGAAGGAGGCTCGAAATCCTAAGTATAATTATCCGATTTTTATTTCACTTATCTTTTCCGAAAGCCTACATTTTTAAATCCGTCTCTTTTAATCATTCAATCGGGCCTCGCATATTTTGAGGATTTCTAAAGCCCGATTAAATAATTTATAATCCGATAAGCCAAGCCCCACATTTAAAATTTACTCCTACAATGTCATTTCGGTTTGGGCCTAACTCCAATATAATTCAAATCCGAACCACTACATTTAATATATCATAGGGCCGGCCCTCTTCATTTAATTTCCATTTCAGCCCAACTAGAAAAAGGCTAAGGCCTCTTCCCCTTTTTATTTCAATTACTCAAGGACCACTTAAAAGAGTTACTCATCTCCTATGTTGTTCTCGGTTTGGGCTTAACACCCAAAACAATAAATTAATCAATGCATAGCCCAATTGAAAAGAGGCCCATCTCCTTTAAATTACTTCATAAGGCCGGCCCCTTATTAAATTCCAATTTCCAATTTCTTCTCAATAGCGCAAGTTCAACAGAGAACAAAAACAGGGGTTGCTGGTACACCATACCAGTAGCCAAAATCGGTACCACAGCATAACCAGTACAAGGGAAGCAAAGGCTGGTACCAAGGGTGTACCCATAACCGAATCGTTCGTACCCGTCAACAACATCTCACGCAATATCCCCAAATTCAATTAACGTGATCACATCGAGAAAATCAACAACTCGTATGTGACATTTAACATTTCAAGTTCTACGGCCTTTATACGGCATAACGAAAATTCAACAAGGCTCAAGCCAAATCAGATAAGGGTGTGCATATTTACCCGAATAGGCGCAACCGTAAGAATGGCACACTCGGCCGGCACCCAGTGAAAGATAGTCTCCCGGCCGTCAAGAAAATCAATAAGCAACACCACCAGAAATGTCAACGAAAGGCACCAGTAGCTCTCACTGATCCAAATCGGCACCAAAAAGGCAACCAGAATCGACAGCACAGTGCTCAGGGATCGAAATCTAGGGTTTCGATTCGTAAAATCAATCAGTGGCAACCGGCAATCAAAGAGACAGTGAGTAAAAGATCTCAGCACAGAGACTTCGAACCAAGTCAGACCCGAGAAAAGGATGAATGAGGGAGTGGAGAAGAGAGAAAAGAGGGACTGGAGAGTAGAGAAGTATAGGGGCAGCGGAAATAGTGAAAGAGGAAGGAGAGACTAGATGGGCTGTCGCCAGAGGAGGGGGGGGGGGCTGAATCGGCGAAACAAACAAAAAAGAAGAGGGAGGTGGACCTGTCGCCAGCTAGAGAAGAGATGAGTTGTCGCAGAGGGAGAATGAAACAAAATGGCTCGGGTTGCCGTCTGGACTCAGCGACAAAAACAAGAGCTCAATGGATGGGTCGGCTTTGAGATTCGTGCAGACCTAAAGTGAAGGGCTGATATTTCCAATAACAAGAATAACAGAAACATTATGCTGCTTTGAGATTCGTGCAGAACAAAATTGCACGGTTTAGATTTGTCTCAAGATAAAAAGGATGTTAATTTGATGGCCCTTAACTCGAAATTTGTTCGAATCCCTAATTTGATTTCGTTAGTCAATTCGTAATTATTTGAATTTGAAACTTATCTATTTTAAAATTTCGGTTTGTACTATTTAATTTAACTTAATAAGTTTTATTAATCTACTTTGCTAATTATTTATTTATCCATCATTCGACTAGTTAAATTACTTAGAACAAAATTTAATTAGGTCAAAAATCTAATTAATTAGTCTAATTAATTACACTAAATTTTTCGGGTTATAACAGATACGAATACGGATATAAATATAATTCAAATAATTAAAAATAAATTATCGATACATATTATGAAAAATAAATAACATTTAAAATATATTTTTTTCATTGATAAATTAGAGTTCCGTTAATGTACTGCTTTAAAAAAAATTGACGCAAAAAAATCATCATACTTTGCCTACAGGAATCATATACGAATTATTTTTTCATTGCATCCAAATTTGTTGATGTATTGCGATTTGCGAAGTTACGGACTAGGTTAGGAAATAAGAGTAGGGAACTCCAGCTTAGTAGCATTGCAAGTCCGGAATTCAGTAACTCTTTTTAGTCCCACAAGAGAACCACCAATAAAAGAAAAGCATTTATATACTACAAAGTTGTTGTCCATCAAAGTTGGAAAGTACTGGAGGCGGCCATGGCCCAAGTAGTATATTAAGCTGGAGTATCGCTGTATGTCTCTGTCCGAGATTCCGAGTGAAATTCGGATATCCAAATTAAATAAGTTGTCGGATCCGGATCCGTATCCGATTCAATATTCAGAACCGTATCCGGTAAAAAATTATCCGTATCCGATTAACTTTTCGGATTCGGATCTGGATAAATGCAGATATTTGATTCGAATCTGGATAAATGCGGATAATATCCGATCCGTTTACACCCCTACTTAAGTCTATTGCTCTGCTTATAATAAATTAATAATAATAATCCAGACTAGAAACAGCACATACATGGTACTTACAAAATGGAAGGAAATTGAAAGATAAGAAAACCAAACCTACCACTCGTGTGAGTACACATGGCTGTCAAGTGTCAATTTGTGTCAATTCTCAAATACGCGTGCAGGAAACCGCGTATCACGTGATAGGGTTTATCTGAACCAATTACAAAATCCAAATTCAAAACTAAAAGTCAACTGCTCTGGCACATAATACCATAACAAAAAGTCAAATGTAAGGATGTAAAATTGTCAGGGTAGGCAATATCACAGTGACAAATGAGATTCGGTTTGGTGAGGTTAAAAATTTATGATTTGAAAATAATTTGAGTATAATTCGGGAATGATTCGAAATTATCGAGACTGAAGATCTCAACCCCACAAGGGAGCAAAAGAAAACCAAAAAAAATAATTCGGATAAAATTTTAAAATATTCGTAAAATATGTGAATTATTTACGGATATTTAGTCAAAATTTGGTCAACTGAATAATTCAGCGTTCAGTTCACCATCACTAAAAAAACGAATTATTCACGAATCTTGTGACCCTAACTAGACACAACACAAGACACTGTATCATTAATTATCCCAAACAACAAGTGATCAATTTCAATTGATAAATTTATTTTCTTACATAAATATTTTTTTATAATGTTATTTCTTTAATTTATAATTTTATATTTTATCCTAGTTTTTTTTACATTTTTATTTATTTTTCTCTTTAAATAAACTTCATAAAATAGATAAACAAAATCAAATATGACAACGTGATCAAACATGATCAGTCACTTTGATCATAACATAATTTGATCATGATGTGGTTAACGTGTTGTGACTATTATCTACAATTTTAATCATCACACAAAACGATATATACTAAGTTGATTTGGTCACGGCATGACATAATATGTGACATAATTTACATTTCTAGTCATACCCTTTAACAATTCTACTACTTACCAACAAGTTTTCCATATTTAATTCTAGTTGTTTCTTGTTGAAGAAACTTATTATTTGATGAAATCACAAATCATGAATTTCTTGTGTCTACACCTCACAAGAGCAAACACCAAATAACTTTTTGTTAAAGTCACATTCAAGTCAATGTAAAATTACATTAAGTCAAACTAAGGTTATATGGTGCAATTGAACATTGAATAATCAACCAACATAAAATCATTTTTCATTATTTTTTAAGTACAAACCTCTTGACCCACACATTTTGAGTTCAAATTCTTTATGAATATGTTCATTGCATTCACTTACACAAGAAATAACCACCAAAAATTAATTTATTTTATATGCATGTAGAAAAAATATTGATTATATCTACCAATTTTATTTTGACATATAAATTTTTGAATTTTTATTATAAATAAAAAAATGAGACATCACAGAGACATTCAAACTCTCAAACGTTCTATTCTTACCAATATTCATTTTGAGTCTATAATTAAAATGACATATGTTATCATTCTAAATCTAAAGAAAAAAAAATATGATAATTTATATCCTCTTTAATGGCTTCATGGAAATTGTCTTTTCTATTTTCTATTTTTATATTTTGAAGTTGGTCAAAGACATCTACTTATTAATTGTATTAATTTAATAAAAGGAATACATATACAAGTTCCAAGTTTGAGAAGGAATTAATATACAAGACTGAAATTAGAACTAGACTTTTGTTATCCACATATTTGCATCCCTTTGAAGTTTGAAATGATTGATCAACATCCCAGATAGTTCAAAGAGTCTCTGTGAAGCATATGATAATTTTATTTCCTTAACTTGTTCAAGCATTTCATGTGAAATTAACAAAAAATTGCAGTCAAGATATTTAATGGTGGGACAAATTTTTGGATGCTATAATTTTATAAGAGCAAGATTTAAATGTCTCGTATCTTTCATACTTTATTCGTATCTTTTGTTATTATGTTTATTATGAAAGTCAAATAGTCGATGAACTGGTCAACATGATATTCATATTCAATGTATTTGGAGATCAAAATATATATTCAGAGGTGGACCCAACTTGATCAGGGGGTTTGTAAATTTTTTTTGCCCTTCTCTGGAATTTTGATCAGTGATTTGGTTTAAATTCAGGATTAAACTTATAATACTTTGAATTCGGATTGGTATTTAGAATTAGAAGTCAGAGTATTGTTTTTTATCTAGTATATGATTAGCTAATGGATGTGAACCCAATTTGATATTTAAACCCGATTCGCTATTTATTGCCTCTTTGATGAAAATTCTGGATCCACCCCGGTATATATTTCTTTAGAAATTGTTTACTATTTTTTAGATAGGTACAAAATCATTATTTTTGGATGGTCCAAAATCTTCTGAAAAACAGTGATTTTGTACATATATAAAAGAATTGTAAAAAACTTTCAACAAATATATAATTTGATCTCCAAGCACAGGTTAATATAAAACTCATGTTTAGCAGTTTGGATTGACTGTTTGAACTTTGAAAACGAATATAAGAATTTGAGACAAATATAAGACATGAAAGACACGAAGCATTTGAACTCCACTTATTTTATAATTCTTTTTAAATTTAAAGTATATAATATATTTATTTAAAAAGCATAAAATAGAAGCATGGAGAAAAAATTTGGATGAAACATAACATTATAATTTTTCTGAAAAAAAAAAACATAGAAATATAAATTTGGATTTTTTCTTTAAAAAAAAAAAAAACAGTCCATGTGACTACACCGCTGACTAAGAATTTATCGGAAGTACCTTGATTATTATTAACAGCCAAGAAACAAAATGACCAAATTTTGACTATCCACCTTTAATTAAAGACCCAAAAAATACAGTTCTTTCATCTAATATTTATACCATGATTTTCTCTTGTAATATTTATCTACATATATTTATAAAGTCAAATATTGTAATAATTACCTAGATGCATCCGCGGACTAAGAACAGAAAATCAAAATTATTTCCACGAATCCGCGGATGCATCTAATTTTTTGGTGGACTGTGGACCACTAGACGGCTAGAGCCCTAGAGCCATAGAGCCTAGAGGCGTGGTTTACAATGCAAAACTCTTAAGGTGAATTGTTATTGCGCTCCAAGTTGCACATGTAACATTCAATTTGTCAAATTTGAATATATGGTATGATATATGGAAAAGGGGCTCCAAATTCAGTCATATATGTTCACTCGAAATCACTGAATTTGCTTTAAGATTTGGGCTCCCGGTTTAGATTGCTTTAAGATTTAGTCTCGCAGCGGATCGAACGGCTCCGAGCTGACATTAAAAGATATTATTAGTGTTCTATGTTCTTTTACTTGAGTTTTTATTTATGTGAGCACTTTCTTTAAATTTATTTTTCAATTTTTACTATTCACTTCTTATTAAAATTGGTCTACGTACTACAAACTTTCTAAGAAAGATATGTTGTAATAATTGTTGGACATATGAGACTTCTATTATATTTATGATTTACCTCATATATTTAATATTAGATATCAAATATGTAAAATTATTTCTTATTAACCCAATTATCATCAAATAAGTAACTTTGTTATTCACAATTTATCTAATATATTTTTTACTAGACAAATAAAACCATTTATAAATTTTTTGCAGGTAAAAGATTTGAAAAAGAGAGTCTAAAATAGATATAACAACATTCAAATCATATACGAACAAATCCAGTGCAATTTATGACTTGGTAGAATGAGACTTGAACTGTTAATTCGAACGTGAAACAAGTGTACGTCGAAAGCACTGTTTTTGAAGAAAAATTGTTGGTAAGAAAAAAATTCTTTCATCATATACGTACAGAATGTGAAGTGCAATCGGGGGACCAATAACAAAACTATTGCAACAACAGTTAGACCTGGTCCACCTCGTACAAGTGACCCGTTCAAGTCTTTACTTCCTTTCATGTTGAATAAGACGGAATCCAAGAGAAAAGCCATCGCTCAATCCATCCGTTGCTAAAAGAGCAAGATCCGGATCGGACGGTAGGGATTGAGCACCTTTATGATGTCAGGTGTTTTTTTTTGTCACAGTAATCATGCATGGTTAATTTGTTAGCTGCTAATTGTGTTTTACTATTAGCAAAAGGCAAAGGCTGCTAAGAGTCAAACTTGACACGTGAAAGAGCGACAACGAGTCGCCTCACCACATTTATGGGGAGTGACCAAGCGAGGTGGAAGGGACCAATTTTGGTATGGGGAACAAGGTCGTAATTTCTTAATATTATTTAATTTTAAATTGATTGAGACAGTATCTGCGAAGATAAAAGTAACTATCTGTGAATATACCAATAGAAAAGTATTTTTTTATTAGTGACGGGAGTATCCGCGAGGGTATACTGAGTAGTACTATGCATTGCATTATTGTAGTACTCTGCATTGCATATTTTGGTATGTACCAAATCTTCATTTTTAAAGTGTACCTAGTACAGTCGATCTGTACCGCTTAACATGAGTTTTATATAAAAATGTATCTGAATGTCAAACTTTACATTTTTAGAATTTTTTATTGTTATTTTAAATATGTACAAAATCACATGATGTAAAGATTCTCGACCATTCAAAAATAGTTATTTTCTATCTATCTAAATAAAATAGTAAACAAATTTCTAGAAATTAAATGTAAACTTTGTCCTCCAATGTACAATTTTTTATATGGAGATCATGAAGAATGGTTCGGATCAACTATAGAGACTTCGAAATTCGAAAATATGCATCCACAGTACGTATGAATCAAAGTGCGCTATGTATAATACCGTAGCATTACTCTTTTAAATTCATAATGAAGTTTCATATCACAAAGTTTTCTAAATTTTATTTATGAAAAAAATGACTTTATCAATTTGAATTATTTATAAAACTATATATATTTTCTATAATAACAAAATAATACTTGTAAAACCAAAAATAAAAAATAAAATAGTAATCGTCTTGGTATTATGAATATTTAATTAAGTGTCAATATTCTTTTTCAGAAAATACATTCTACAGATGAAAAATCATAAATTATAAATGTTTTAAATTTTATACCATACACAGTCGAGTGCCATTGTCACTGATTACATAGTTAATTGGGAAGATGATAATTGTTAAAATTAAAAAATTAAAAAAGTATACCATTCTTTGAGATTAATATATCATTTTTAGACTATGTCATATATATATATATATATATATATAATAATATATATATATATATATATATATATATATATATAGGAAATTGCTAATATGCTATGCATAGCATAGAGGGCATCCGTGCTACGGCTCAATATTTGAGTTTTCAAAATCCTAACGGTCGATTCAAACCGTTCAACATGATCTCCATATGAATATGTACTTGCAAACCAAATTTTACATTTTTTAGAATTTTTTTACTATTTTTTTAGATAGGTAGAAAATCAGTTGATCTAAAAATTTTGTACCATTCAGATCAAGTGTTTTTCTACCTATAAAAAAAAATAGTAAAAAAATTTCAAAAAAATGTAAAATTTGGTTTGCAAGTACATATTCATATGGAGATCATGTTGAACGGTTCGGATCGACCGTTAGGATTTTGAAAACTCAAATATTGAGCCGTAGCACGGAGGCCCTCTATATTGAGCTATGGTGAGACGTGGAGTAAAACAAGTTTGTACTCCACGCCATATTTTTATTTTAAAAATTCAAACAACCGATCCGAACCGTTCAACATGTTCTCTATATTGAAATGTGCTTGGAAACCAAATTTTATATTTTTTGGAATTTTTTTACTATTTATTAAGCTACTTTGAAAATCGCTGATCCACTGTGAACAGTAGAAAACAGTAAAATTTTCTGGACCACCGGATCCGCGATTTTCAAAGTGGCTTAATAAATAGTAAAAAAATTCCAAAAAATGTAAACTTTGGTCTCCAAGCACATTTCAATATAGATAACATGTTGAACGGTTCGGATCGGTTGTTTGGAGTTTCAAAATGAAAATATAGTGTCATGAAGTACAAACTTGTTTTACTCCACGTCTTACCATAGCTCAATTATATATATATATATATATAGTGATACTACGGTGCTTTGAGAAGTAAATAGAGTGTTTTACTTCTCGCTCATATCTCTATTTTCAAAGTTCAAATAGTCAATCCGAACTTCTCAACATGATCTTTATATTAAAATGTGCTTGGAGACCAAATTCATGTGAGCATAATATAATTAAACAAATCAGATTTGCATTGTCATATTCTTGTCATAATACTTGTAGTAAAATTTAGAATAACAGAAATCATGACAATGCATGCAATACGCTATGAAAAAATATAATTTAATTATCAATACCTTATTATTGTGATAAACATGCTATACAAAAAACAATTAAAGTACTTTCAAATAGTTCTCTAAAATTAGAGCCTATTAAATAGGATCAAGATAGTAAATATATTTTTATATTAATAGGTGTCGTCTTGTTTTTTTTTTTTCTTTAAAACAAGGCTATCAAAAACTTGGTTTATCTTGATACCTGAATATTTCTCTTTATTGTATAATTAAAGCCTAACAAATTTTAGGAGCACCAACAAATTATGTTAAAACTAATTAATGCTCAAGCTAATAAAACTCAAGCTCAAATTGTGGAAAAAGAAATCGCCAAGCATATGGCCACCAAGTCATCCTCTAGTCCAAGTAAGATTTTTTCATTGATTGTTTTTATTATGTTATTTTTTTCTCATTTAAAATCAATTAAATTAGTTTTGTTCAAGTATTTTTCTTGTGCTTAAATTCATTCAAAGAGTCAAGATAAAAAATTAATAATAACTCAAACTTTGTTGTTTAGCATTGTCTATGAGGAATTGGGCTAATCTTCCGGATGATATATTGGCTGAGATTGTGAAAAGAGTGTGCTATGTTGATCTTTTAACATTTGGTGTAGTTTGCAAATTAATCGTGGCATTTGATGTACATTAATCGTTTCTGTTGCAACTAGTGGAAAATAGCCTATCAGGAACGGTTAAAAGTCGCCTATCAGGAACAGAATCAAGGCGATACTAACCCAGGCGATATAGATAGTACCACTAATCAGGATCGGTTAATTGCCGATACAGATTCACCAATCATGAACGGTCAATTATTAATCAGCCGATACTAATGTAACAATCAGAAACGGTTTAATATTAATGAGCCGATACTATATTTCACAATTAAGAACGGTTTCATATTAATGAGCCGATACTATATATTACAATCAGAAACGGTTATTATGCTAAATAGCCGATACTAATAAATTACAATCAGGAACGGGTTACATATATGAGCCGATACTAATATATCACAATCAGGATCGGTTCTTTATATATAACCGTTCCTGATTATGGGACAGTATCGGCTATGTTGATCTTTATATTTATGAGTTTGTACTTAAAAGAGTGTGCTATGTTGATCTTTATATATATGAGTTTGTACTTAAAAGAGTGTGATATGTTGATCTTTATATATATGAGTTTGTACTTAAAAAATTTCTTCTTTGGGTTATGTAAAAAATTGTTAGGCATTTTTACAATGCTCATTCTTTATTTTATCCACAGAGTTAGTAAAATAAATGCAGTGGATCCGTTCAATAAATCTTGATATAAATTGCACCGACACCATAAAAAATTATCATAAAAGAAAACATAATATGGATACTTAATTCATGAGATCAGACTTTAAGAGCTACATTTTCTCTCTTTAATGTAACCTCCAGCTGTCCCTAGGTTGGAGCATAGAGGGGCCTCTTGTATTAAATATTTTTAAAATGCTGGATAGAGGAAATGTCAAAAGGAAACAAATGATGATGATTACATTAATAAAACACTATTCATTATAATAATTTATAATCCAATCTTGGTCAAAACCATGTTGATTTGCTTATCATTTCGTTTACTTCTGTAGACTTGGCTCCAATGAAGTTCAAGTACTCTAAATTAAAATTAGAGTATGTTTGACAATAAAATTAGGGTGTTTTGAGCTTATTAGTTTTTTTTATGAGTTTAATTTTCAAACATATTACATTAACTTTAAACAATAAATTTAAGCAGTTGAAATCAATCTACTTCACGAGTGATGCATGTAAAATCAAAATCTATAAAATTTTAATTCATTAAGTATAAAAATTAGAAAAAATGAATTCATTATAATTAATTAATAAATCTAGTTTTTTTTACCACTTGACTTTAAGTTATATTAAATACAATTTTTATAATTATGCATGTAAACACATCACTCATGAAGTATATTTTTTTCAACAGTTTGGATATATTGTTTAAAGTCATTCCGATAGGTTTTGAAGTTAACAATACCCTAGTTCTACTCATAAGATTATTTGGTAGTTTTAACAATATTTTAAAATCAATTAAAAAATAAAAGAAAAAGATAAGATTGTAAGTGTGTTGCTGGATATATAGCGGGCTAACAATTAAATTAATTTAAAGTACCATTAATTTGACATCGAAGCTCATTATATTGATACAAATTTAAATAAATTAATGAAGTTTTATAAAAAAATTATATATATATATTGTCACACCCCAAACCAGGATTTCCGGATTAGGATGTGATCAATCCCCGCCTCGTGTCTAATAATCAATAAACACGCAAGGCTAAACAACATAATAATCAAACAGCAGCGGAAGCAATATAATACAAACAAGCAATAGTCATAAATATCAATAAACATAAATATACACATCATCCATACAATCCACCTCGGGATAAAATAAACATAACTAGTCAAAGTGATATATAATCTATCGAGTCCCATGTATATAACAAAAACATCGGACTCGCAAAATCCTAAACAAAAGCCCCTAATCTATATCAAGTGATGTGACCGTCGGGGACAGCTCCTGACGCCTCCTGCTGCGGACCGTCAGACTCTGTACCTGCCCACATCCATAAAAGGGAGGGGATGAGCGAATGATCGCCCAGTATGTGACCCAGTATTATCCCTTCAGGGATCCTCTTAAGTCAAAGCACATTTTAAATTTGAAATCTACGTAAAGTCGGTAATTGTTTCTTTTAATGCACATGTTGCGGAAATTAAACCTATCATAATAACTACAAAAGAAAGTACATATAATAAATGAAATAATGCGATTATCCTATTATGCCAACATGATTAAAATTTCCCAAAATAAAATATAAGCAGAAGAATATATATATATATCCAGTCGGAGTCCAGTGCAATAGGTACCGTGCGTACAAACTAATATAATAATAATACGAATAACTTTATCACCTGGTGTCGTGCCAATTTAAATTCATATATTCGAACCAATATAATCCAATATGGGAAAACATACATGCAAGACGTAAAAATAAGTTAATCCGTTTCCTCATGAACAATGAGGCCTCCATCGTCTGGCCATAAACATGAATCAAAGAGGCGTGTCACCCTCAAAGGCGTGAGACCCTTTTTCCGCAGGTATGGGCATGAGACCCACTAGAGCGTGTCATCCTTGCCGAGTATGCGACCCCTAGTGACGTGTCATCCACGCCGGGCATGAGACTCACTAGAGCGTGGCATCCAGGACGAGTATGCGACCTCTAGTGACGTGTCACCCCAGCCTACATCACAATACCACCCCCAGGACAGCACACTGGCGCGCTGGGCATGAGACCCTCCGGAGCGTGTCATCCTCGCCGGGTATGAGACCTCCAGAGGCGTACGGTCCCAACACGCGACCTGGGGCTATGAGATAAGCCGTACAAGACTGATAGCTCCACATGTAGAGAAGACACAGCTCGAATCGTTTTCGTACCTCTGGGCTCGAGATCGGTCCGCACGTAATGGTAAAATGATCAAAAATAATATAATAATCCAATGCATATAATAATATAATCCTAATAAGACCATCCGAGAAATCAAGTGATCTCTCGGCTCAATGGCTAACGGGCCGACCAATTCGATACCAACCGGCCGGAACGCAGTCACTCAGTTTTCTTCTCAGCTCCCACCAATGCATATGCTAGACTACATAATATGTTGTCCTCTACGAGAAGAGGACAACTACTATCCTAATATATTATTAATTTAAGTTACGCTACTCCTAAAAAGGCATTAAATTTTCAATTTAGAAGGGGTCATGCAAATCCTAAATTACAGTTCAGAAAGGATTAAACATGCTCTAATGCAACTACAAAATTTAAGTACAAATGTCAGGTCAAGTGGTCAACTGATAAGAGTACGCCACGAAAAAGATAATGCAGATATCCCACACCTGATAGCTGTAGGGGTAGAAAGCGCTAGCGCTAGAGATCACCGTAACCTGCACAATCCTCACCTGCTCCGGTGTAACCGTCAGCGGGATCAGACCACGGATCGAACTCGGTGTAGGTCGGCTGACCTGTAATTTAGTCGTAACTTAATTAGATTCTACACTAAGTATTCGTGACCCTTATTACCCCGTTTGGTTTATTTCACTAAGTGTTCGAATCTGCTCAACTGGTTCGATCAATTTTATTCGATTCCGATTGAGCGTAAAATTAGGTCAAGGTTGGTTTAATTTATTTTAATGTAATTTAATTATTCATAACTTTTAACTTAGGAATATTACATATTTTTACAATAAAATGAGTAAAGTATAACCTACGTAATTTAATTTGCTGTTATAAATTTTCTACTTAATCACTTGTAAAATAACGTGTTTTTCCTAATTAATTAAGCTACAAATAAATTTTAAATCCTAAGTACGTAGTTTATAATTATTAAGTACTTATTTAGTATAGCGTTTCTAAAATCATACGTATTAGTTTTACTAATTTGTGCGAGTCAAATAATTTAATTATGAATTAACACATGATTATCTAATTGTTCTATTTAGTAAATTTCGTGTTCGTAATGATTCGAAAGCGTTAATATGTTGTTAATTAATTGTCCTTTATTAATTAACAACATATTTTATTTATAAATCATTTACTTTATTTAAAACTACATTTGGTTTAATTTAATATTTACTTAACATTTAAAAATCCTAACTACTCAACTTTTAATTAATTAAAACCCTAATTAATCTACATGTGTTGAAATACTTTTATTTAATTTCTTTTGGGCACCGAACTCTCCTCTTAATATTCCATATTTTTCCAATTAACACATTCAACAGAACAGAGAAATCAACCGAGGTTTATTTGCACCGATTACAGAACACAGATGGCAAGAAGGTTCGGTACCAGTAATCAACACTGGGCTTGGTACAACTGGTACCAGCACCTCAATAGAAATAAGGCAAGCAGGCAGTATAAAATTTCGGTATACCAGAAAAACACGAAAAAGGCAGCACAACAACAGCCACCAGCCAAAGATGGTAACAGAACCGCATAGGCACGAAGGCCGTAAATTCCAGAGAAAGGCACAAAGGCCGCAGGTCAGGTGAAATGGCACGAAGGCCATCAATCAAGGCGTCAGCCGCCAGCCACAAGGCTAAAAAAACCGAAAATAGCGAGTTTTAGGGTTACCCGGAGAGCAAATCGCAATAAAGGTCAAAGTTCAGCAATCTCTGCCACGTCACTGCGCCTCTCGGCCGTCCAAGGTGAAATCGGTCATGCAACCACCGCAACGAGAACAATAGAGAGAGCTAGGGTTCGGCTTGTAAGTAAAGGAAAAAGAGAGAGAGTGAGGAGGCAGTGAGAGTGGAGAGAGTAGAGAGCAAAAGAGAGAGAGAGTTGAGTGATTTGCAGCGGAGAGAGAGAGGGCAGAGGGGTTTTGCGGAGAGGAAGAGGGAGCAGCGAAAATTCAAAGAAGCATAGGGGGTCTGTTCTGTCGCCAGCAGGAGAGAAAAACAAAAGAGAAAGGTGAGGTGTCTCGGGTAGAAGGACGATTCCGAATAAAAACAAATCAAAGTCCCGTTTAGTTGGGGGGTTCCGCTTTGAGATCCGTGCAGGACCAATTGAATGGTTGAGATTCTTCCAAAGAATTGAACCTCAATAGGTTATATATCTCATTGGATGCTAATTCAACTTTGACCGAATAGTTTTAATTATTTTATTTAATTAATCCATTTCAATTTGATTTAATTTTATCTTTAAAACTAAGGCATGAAACAATACGATTTAATTTAATTTGATAAATTTTATTAGCTTAATCAATTACCTAATTTTCTAAATTTTAATCTCCATTAAAATTCTTTATTTAGACTAACTACTAAATTTAAATTTTTTTTAATTTCGTTGCGAAATCTTAATTAGTACTAATTAACTGATTTTTAGTTTACGGATTATAACATATATATACATATAGGGCTGGCTACTATGCTTATATAAGCATATGCCCACATATGCTTATAACTTTTTGCGTTTTCAATGTTCAAATGGTCGATCCGACCGTTCATCTTGTTCTCCATATTAATATGTGCTTGGAGACCAAATTTTACATTTTTCTGAATTTTTTTACTATTTATTAAGCCACTTTGAAAATTGCTGATCTGGGTGAACAGTAAAAACAGTGTTTCCAAAATTCTGGACCATATGATCAGCAATTTTCAAAGTGGCTTAATAAATAGTAAAAAATTCAGAAAAATGTAAAATTTGGTCTCCAAGCACATATTAATATGGAGAACAAGATGAACGGTCGGATCGACCATTTGACCATTGGAAACGTAAAAATGCTCATTTAAGCATATGTGGGCATATGCTTATATAAGCATAATAGCCAAGCACTATATATATATATATATAAGAATGTTCAATTAAATAAAATTAAAATTCAGGAAATAATTAAATTGTCAAAATAATGAAACTTATGAAGGTGAAATATTAATCATTAATTTAAGTATAAAGTACTATGTTCAATTTTAAAATTTCTAATTATTATTAGTCTTTGTTTCTTTCTAGTACTTTTACATTGTTTACGTACATAACATATGCTTAAATTTTTGTTTATCTATTTATTTAATGATAGTTTTCTATAACTTTATTTTTTTTTTTGTTTTCTAATTTTTGTACTTGCAACTGAGTTTCTCATGAAAAACAAATCTAATTAATATATGGATGTTAAAAGTTGGTGTTTGAATACATTTTGGAAAAAGTTGTACAATGTGTTGTAAAATTCACAAAATTCCATGGGTATGTGTCAGGTAGAAAGCCTAGTTTTTTAAATATAAATCAAACTTTTACAGTACATTTAATTCGATATTATAAATATTATTCAAGTAGAAAAGTAAAAATCATAGATGTTTACTCAACTATATTTATATAGGACGTGTATCAAAGTGATTCAATTTGAATTCAATTAATTTTTTATCATAAAGTTATTAAAAATTTACTGTAAAAAAATGTAATTTATTTGAGAAGTGCTAAACGACTTCCAAACAAATCAAAATTCGATATACACATTAAAAATAATATAAAGTACACATCTGCAATTTTGGCTTTTAATTTGAACAAACAGTTGATTTAAACCGTTCACCATTCAATCTATATTAAAATGTGCTTAGAGACCAAATTTTACATTTTTTTGAAACTTTTTACTATTTATTAAGCCAAATTTAAAATCGTTCTTTTCAATGATCCATAAATTTTCAATATTTATTAAAATCAGTGATTTTAAAACTGGCTTAATAAATAGTAAAAAAATTTCAAAAATATAAACTTTGGTCTCCAAGGATATTTTAATATACATATTACATCTAACAGTTTGGATTTGGACTTTGAAAATTAGAAAATCAATTAGTAGCTTAGGGGCTCCGGAATATATTTATACTTTTATATTCTTATTTGCTTAAAGGATTAAAAAAACAAATTTGGTCCAGTATTATTGTGCTTTAAAATTCGTCTAGGAAAAATTTGAACGGTATGGATTTTCCACATATCACCTCAAATTTTGAGATATTTCAGGGGATGCATATTGGATATGGGCTCCATTTCTTAGACTCTACTCATCAGCATCATAAAGGCAGACATTTGACTTGAATTATTCAAAAGGTAAACAAGTTACATTCAAAAGTCCCTTTCTTTCACCTCCTCTCTCTCTCTCTTTTCTCTCTCAACAAATCGCCTTAAATAAACCCAGTTCCCATTCCTCAACACAAACTTCTCTCTCTCTCTCTCAAACAAAGAAACACCCCAACATTTTTTTGTCACACTCATACAAAACCCACCAAGTACTTAAAACAAATAGAGGAAATGGAGAAGCTACACACAGAGCAGATTGGTGACTTCCAAGAAGCCTTCTCTCTATTTGACAAAAATGGAGATGGTATGTATTTTTTTTTTTAATTAAATGCAAAGTGCACATATACTTTCCTTTGTGAAGAGATTCATTTTTTATTTGTTCCTCTTTTGTGGTTTTGTTTTTTATTATTTTAATCTTAGCTAGGTTTTGTGGGTCGTCTGCTTTTAATCCAAGGTTCAAGTTGTAGTTGTTGTTTTCTTTTTCATTTTTTTTGTTATTAATTAATTAGTGTTAATGCTCTGTTTTGTACTAATAAAGTATCACTATGTATAACTGATATTATTTTACAATTTTTTATGATACATTAATTTGAAATCTTAAAAATATTGTTTGAATAAAAAAAAGACAATTTAAGATGTAATCTCTATTTAGGAGGACTCTATATGAAATTTAGTTAATTTTAAATTTATTTTGAACATTCTTTATAGAGTCATTAAAACTCTACTGTTAAAATATTTAAAATATTTTATGAAAGGAGAAATGATTTTCAAGTCGATCCAAACTTCACGCACAATTTAACAAATTAAGAACACATCTAAATTTTTTATTTTCTAATTTAAATAATAATTTCTAAAATATCAAATGAATGGTAAAACATCTATTTTTTTTTTAAATTATAATTGTTAACAATGAGCACTATATTATAGTAGGAAAAAAAGTCTTAGGACTGTGGCTACTCAGAAGTCGAGAGTTCGAGCCCTGCTCACAACTTCGCAGTATCTGTGAAGATTTAAAAAAAACAGAGCCCTACAATATAGACCATTTATCAACCTGAGTTTTGACAATAATAGCCTCCTACATACGCGGAAAAAATTGGAATAGTACAAAATTTAAGTCAAGTTCAAAAGTATTTCATACAAAGAAAAAATCAATGCCTTGGCTTTGAGGGCATGACTAATTGTGGGACATGCAACAAGAAAAATGCTCTTTATAGTGTCGCTATTTTCCAAATCAAGTCCTTTTTCTACTATTTCTACTATTTTTTTCTACTATTTTTTAAAAATGCTCTTTCCAACTACCAAAAGGAAAAGTTAAAAGAAAAAGAGGTTTATTCAGACCTGATCTCACTTCTTTTAAAAATTCCTTTTTACAACCTTCTAAAAAGTGATATTGTCATTCCATGATGTCACAGCTTATAAAATAAATTACTTAAGCACAAAAATAGCAAATCTTCATTACAAAATTACAGCTGCAAAATCATGTTAATTGAAGCTACAAATTAATGGATTAATTATTAGAATTAATATTTACAAAAAACAAAATTGACAGTCTTGGTTGTTTTGGCAGTAATACCCAGAAAATATTTCAAATCAAAATCAGTCCAAAAATTGCTCTCTCTTTCCTTAAATCTGTTATTTTTTCTATTTAAAAAATGAGAGGTGATGCAAATTAAGTTGATAATGATAAATCTGTTCTTTTTTCTATTTCAGACTAATTTGTCATGCTTAATTTTATTTTGATTTTATGCAGGATGCATAACATTTGAAGAATTAGCTGCTGTGATAAAATCATTGGGGCAAAACCCAAGCAAGGAAGAGCTAAATGACATGATAAATGATGTTGATTCAGATGGAAATGGTACCATAGAATTTGGGGAGTTTTTGAATCTCATGTCCAGAAAATTAAAGGTAAAATAATAACATTTTATATATATCAAGTATAAAATACTGAAATTATTTTATTTTTTTCTAGTAATTTTTCAGTTGTTTGAATACATTAGTTCAGTAAAACTGTTGAATGCATGCATTTCAAACTATTGAATTCATGCATTTGAATTCAGTATTTTTTTTGTTGTTTGAAATTATTGAATGTATGCATTTGAGATCAGGATTTTTTCAGTTGTTTGAACATATATATATGAGAGAATGTATATATGATTATTTTTATTTTATTTGTACCAGACTAACAATTTATTTATTTGTTTCTTTTGTAGGAAAATGATTCAGAGGAGGAACTAAAGGAGGCTTTTAAGGTATTTGACAAGGATCAAAATGGATATATCTCAGCTTGTGAGGTACTTATTGTATTATAAATTTAAACCTATATTTGTATTTTTCTGTTCTTCTTCTGTTTTATAAATGATAATTAAATTTTCTGAACTCTTTTTTTTTTTTTAATCTATAGTTGAGAAATGTAATGATAAATCTGGGGGAGAAATTAACTGATGAGGAGGTCGAACAAATGATTAAAGAAGCCGATTTAGATGGCGACGGTCAAGTAAACTACGACGAATTCGTGCGCATGATGATGCTTTCTGATCAACAAAAATAGTTTTGATTTGATCAAAATTTGATTGTTAGTAGAGAGTTTGTACTTAAAAATTTTCTTCTTTGGGTTAGTTTAATTTAATTCAAAGATTTTGTTCTCTGTCATTCTTAATTTTTAAGAAGATAATTGAACGAATATGTTGGAGCCTAATTGTTTCTTTGAAAGAATAAATAATAATAATTCTTTTGTTATTTCATGCAAATTTGTTACATTAATTAATAGGGAAAATGTGTTTGAATATAACCTATGAAATCAATTTAGTCAAAATTGAAGGGTCTATATGAACACCTTTTATTCAGGGTTTTGAGTTTATGAAGTATGAACTAATGACATTTAAATCACATATAATTGTCGTGAATATAACGTGTCCTTGTGAGAATAACGTGATGTTTCTCTGACAGATAGACCCCACAATAATAGAAATGTTGCGACATGTTGGTGACTCATCACACCTTCGGCAACACCATAAATTCCACATTGGATCAAGACTAATTAAACAAGTGATCTCTTAATTACTCTGACCACTCTTAGCTGTCACCTGTTTGATTTCATTAAATTATGATTAAGTACTAAGCTTAGAGATTGGCACTGGATAACTTAAAGGGGGAATTTCACGTATAACCCTCAAAAACTTCAAAATTACGTATTTCCCTCTCTAAACTTCAAAAACTCACAAATTTACCCATTTTATTGTCTTTTATATTAAAACTCATTCTAAAATTTTAAAATACCCATTTTACCCTTTACTAAAATCATATAAAACCCCATCAGACTCAAATTAGATTCTGAAGGGTTCCTCTACCGTCCGATCTGCACGCATCACATTAAGATATGTGCTCATCGCTTCAATATTTGTGCTAATCTAGCATGCACAGATCTTAAAGCAATTCCGATCCGCACGCATCACATTAAGATCTGTGCATGTCACTTCAATATGCGTGTGTGTTCGCATCAAGATTTGTGCCGATCTTGCGCGCATGGATCTAAAAGTAGTTCGGACGGTAGATGAACTGTTCAGATTAAAATTTGAGTCTGATGGGTTTTATATGTTTATAAAGGGTAAAATGGGTATTTTATAAATTTAGAATGAGTTTTAATATAAAAGATAATAAAATGGGTAAATTTGTGAGTATTTGAACTTTAGAGGGGGAAATACGTAATTTTTGAAATTTTTGAGGGGTATACTTGAAATTCCCCCTAACTTAAAAAATAAGAACTCATTATATTTTAGAGATCCACCTTGAGATTCGTGTACAAATTAAAATTATAAATTAACTTGTGATTCTAAATATTCATGAAAATGAAGTGTCACTGTAAATCTGCCAATAATTGTGTAAAATAGGGAAGACTTTTGAGAATAAAATTCTAAACTCTAGATATATTTAAGTGAAATGATAATAATAATAATAATAATAATAATAATATATGGATCAAAATATTAATTTATATTATTATTTATCGATCATGTCCAGGGGATTTGTCCAAAATAAAAGAGGAAATGATACAAAAAATATAAAAAATAAAATATAAGTATTGATAAACTAAGGAACCACACGTTGATTAAAAAATAATTTTTGAGTCATATATCTTCCTGGTTAATTAAAAAATATTTACTACTTTTATGAAAATAAATAATTCTGAAAAATGTTAAATTAGGATAAAAAAAAAATTGATGAATTGAATTATGGTATTGTCCAAAATTAGAACTGTACTAAAATAGTTTACAGTCAAATTCTTACTTTTTTGCATTTAAGTCCGCACCAAGAAATTTTTGGCATCAATGACTAGAAATAGTTGGTTGAATAAATGGATTGAAAATTTGAAATGGTCTGTTGTTTTGAATTCCAACATAAACAGAATCAGACCAGTTTTGTGTTTAGATTAATTTGAGGTAAGATTTGAGGGAAATTTTCTCCACTATGAAAATTTAATTCTTATGTTGATTTTTTTTTAATCCTAACTCAGAGCCTGTTCGGTAATATTAATTATTTTTAATGAAAATTGAATTATTTTAGTATGAATTCTTTCATCTTAATTTGGTAATTCTTAATAAAAATAAATCATAGAAAAATTTAAAATATAAGTGAATACATGGAATATCTAATGATTATGAAAAAGGAAGCAAAGAAGAGCAAAGTATTATGGGGGAAAATAATTAAGTTAGAATGAATTATATATAATTTTCTCGTGAAAAAAGGTCGAGTCAAGGAATAAATAAAACAACAATATTTTTCGGGAATGAAATCTGGTGCTTTTCTTTTGAACATGTTTTTCTCATTTAACCGTTAATTTTTGTTGAAATTTACGCATAATAAAAGAACGGTTAGATGAGAAAAAGTAATTTTTTTTTTTAAAAAAAAGCAACAGATTCTCTTCCATAATTTTCTAAATTTTATGAGAAAAAAATGGTGCTGAACATATCTTCAGAATTTTTTTCCCACTAAAATAAAATTCCTGTCAATTATTTCCAAAAAGAAATTCCCATGGAAAGAAAATGCCACAGAAAGTTGTTATTCTTAAATCATCAAATCCCCATCAGAATTGCAATAAGTTGACCTTGAGGTCAACAAATTAAACCGAATATTTTGTCAAAATTGAAAAAGTAGCTTGTTTCTTTCCTACTTTGACACATTTTTAGACCATAATCTTCTAAAAGGTCCCTAGAAATAATTTAAAAATATTTAAATAATATTTGTGTGCCTTTTCGAGTAGTTGCATGATGGAAACCCTCAACCACATGTTTGACCAAAATCAAATCATATTACTTTATGAGAAAAAGTTGTTTCTATACCCATCACTTTGTATCCAGTATTTGTTCAAGCTAATCCGATCAGCTTTAAATTATAATTAACCGTAATTAACTGCCGTCCAATTCTCACTAATTATCTTCCCTTCGCCGCTTCTATTTTCTTTTTTAGAAACTCATTTTTTGAATTCTTATCTAAATCTTTCCGCGATTTTGTGGCAATTTCGGACGATTTTCTTATTTCTCTTCGCTTTTTCCTTCCATTACCGAGACGATTTCCTTTTATATACAAGAGTGCGACGAAAGCTACGACGGAAGCTTGAGACGTGTCTTCAATCGAAGCGATAATTGAATTTTCATCATCTCCAATAGAATTGAAGAGGACAGCGAAATAGAAATTGTAACACTATGATAATACGTAAATGAAATTTTTAACTAAAGATAATATATGAAACATTTATTACGTGTTTTTCAATAAAATAGATAACATTTAACAATAAAATTGATCCCGCAGGAAGTACATGTAGTTTGGCAAGTTGTGCAAGTTGCAAACAGTTAGCATCAAACTTTAGACCACTTGCAAGAGTCGTTGGTTGTTAGAATTTTGAAACGTATTATATATGATAAGTTATTTAAGTATACAATATGAAGTATAGAGTTTTAAATATTAAAATAAAGTACAGAGATTTTAAAGCAGATCGAAGCAGTCCTTTGGGGTGATGCTCAGGACCTACTAGAGAATTATTAAACCAGTTTTGGTACGTGCGGAGTGGAGTGGAAAAGCCCAAAATAGAACAGGCCCATAGGCCCAAGAAAACTAATGTGGTCCTCTGGTAGATGGTTCCAAATAATGCAGCTTTTCATGGGTTGGAATAATGGAGGCATTAACTGGCTGGTAGAGCATTTGCAATTTTGCACAGCCATATCATAATTGAATTCAGATTCAGTGCAATACCTGACCGGGTAGAATGAGATCTGAATTCTGATAAAACTATATAACCTTAGTTTGACTAAATGTAATTTTATATTTGACTTGAATATTGACGCAAATAGACACACCACACGTCACGCAATTTACATATCAGGACATTTTTACATCCTTACATTTGACTTTTTGTTGTGGTATTATGTGCCAGAGCAGTTGACTGTTGATTTTGAATTTAGATTTTGTAATTGGTTCAGATAAACCCTATCACGTGAGACAACGGCCCCTCCTCACGTGACACACGGTTTCTTGGCTTCTTGCACGCGTAATTGAGAATTGACCCGAAATTTTTTTATACCATATTCTCAAAAAAAAAAAAAAAAAACCATAATTTTGAGAGATTTCTAAAAATACCCAGGCCGCCAAGCTAATCTGCAGTCCCAAAAACGGAGGACCGCCAAATGGTCTTGTGGACCCCGACAACACAAAAAAACTCAAAATTGGATCATATTCATTTTATTTTATAATAATTATTTTATAATTTTCAGATTTAGAAAGAATAATTAATAATTTAAATATGTTAGAAAGAAAATTAAATAAAATAGATAAAACATCTTATAATTTAGATGTACTAGAAGGACTCCGAAACAATTTTCAGGCATAATTTTTTCCAGTTGTAAAAAAAATTAAATTATTTCTTGGTGTGTTACTGGAAAAAAAAATAAAAATACTTGTATATGAATTATTGATCCCGATTCAAAAGTCACTTCTAGTAAATATAAAAATTATTGTGGTATTTCTATTTCTGAAAATTATTAAATAATTAATATTAAATCAACCGAATCAATCAAAGTTTTGGTTTTATTTAGTTTGGGCGGGGTCAGGGGTATTTGGCGGCCCTCCGTTTTTGGGGCCTCAGATTGGCTTGGCGGTCTGGGTAATTTTGAAAATTCCAAAATCAGATTGTTTTGGTTTTTTTTTTTTTTTATTATGGTGTAAATAAAAATTTCAGAGAATTGACATTAATTGACAGCCATGTGTACTAACACGAGTGGCAGGTTTTGTTTTCTTATTTCTTTTTTCCATCAATTTATACTGTTGGATTGAGGAGTTCTAACAGTATTTTAAATATTTCACCTTTTTTGGTCTCCTTATATCTATTTTATTATAGACAACAATTATATTATAGTCTGTTTTGTACATTCACCACACCACTCATTTATTTATTAACACATAATATTTATATGTTATCTAAGCATATCTCTTACCTCTGTAAAAATACTGTAAAGACAGTGACACACTTATTTAATGACTGTTCTTTCTCTGTATCTCATTATTATTGAATTCCTGCTGTATGGAGAGGTCTGACAACATGGGCCTTCTTTTCAATCTTTTAATTCATAGATTTAGAAACAACAACAAAAAAATACCTTTATGGATGGGCAGCAAAGCATTTCATGGAGGTCAATTTGAGTCCGATGTCCATCGGACTCAAAGTGAGTTTGATGGGTTCAATGACCGTCCGATCTGCTTTAAGATTCGCACCCGTAACTTTTGCGTCTGCTTTAAAATTCACGCGCACAAATCTTAAAGCAGATTGGACGGTCCCGAAACCCATCGGACCCAAATTTGAGTCCGATGGGCATTGGACCCAACCTGGTCTCCTTGAAATGACCCAATTGGAGTCCATCCAAGCCCAACAAATTATCTAGTGAGAATATTTGAAATTTCCTTTTTATGCAGAGTTCCACAGTAATGAGTTAATATTGCTAATTGAGACTTAAAGTACATGTAGCTAGGAATATAATATACTTGCATATCTATATATCTTCATAAAAAGTATTATATATTATAGACCTGGATTATGATTATACTTCTGACTATTATTCCATTGATGAAGTAAATGCAGAAAGCACAAACACATCTAGTATAACTTGTCAGTTTATTCTTTCCTTCTGGTGTAGTGGCAAATGAAATGACCACCTATAGATTAATCATATATTTTTTCTGGAGTAATTGATTTCTTCTGCTACACGTATATATATTGATAAAAAAATTAAACCATTTGTTCTCAAAATCAACCAATTAGAAAACTACATATTTCTCTTAAACAAGTTATATATTTGTTATTTTTTAATAGAAAAATCAATATTTTGATAAATTTGTGAGTTTTTGAAATTTCAGAAAGGTAAAATGTGAAATTATGAATTTTAGAGAGGGAGAATGTTAAAAAAACGAACATTGTACAAATAAGTTTGTATATAATTTACTTTATTCATCCATAATATCCTAATAATAAACACTTCAAATTGAAAACAGCCATATTATTAAAAGGTAAATCAGGACAAGAACATCAAAGCAAACATAAAACATGCTAAATAAAAGTTAAACCAGCATTCATCTACCAGCAGTAATTACTAACTAGTGTGTTGTTACGTATACGTCATACTCCACAGTGGCGGACGTGTAGTCCATCGTGTGAGTCTTAGCAATGGCATACTCACGTGCAAGTCGAAACTGCCCCGTACCACCGACTACTGACATCTCTCTTATTGCGTGCATCGGCGTGTTTCGCCCCAATACCGTTATTACACTGCCGTTGTAGGCACCATCCGTGAAAACCAAGTTCATCGCCTATATAAGTGAATGACACATAATATACACATATTACTTCACTACTTCATATAAAAGAAAAGATATCAATTCATTCTTAACTCTTAATATAAATGTCCTGGTTTAATTTGAGAGGGATTGACAAGGGCTTGTATACCTGCATGAAGCCGAGTTCGCCAAGACAGGATGCGGCGTACAAACCTTGTGCCCGGCCCACTTCCTTTGAGGAGGTATCTGGGCCCTCTATCAGCTTATCATCCATCATATTCATCATGCCGAATGATGTCCTCGAGCCGCTCGTTGGCTGTGTTATCTTTACGGATGTTGGGTTCTTGCCATTTACAATGTCATGGAAGAAGAAATGGATGTGTGTCATGCCGGCCTCGACCTTCACATTGTCCGGGGAAAGGGTCTCTAATTGAGCCTTGGTAGAGGTGACATAAATGAGGGAGAAGAGAAAGAAGGAGAGAATGATGACAGAATTTGGTGCCAACATGGAAGCCATTTTAGTGTATTAGTGCCTCAGTGGGGAATAGCCTAGCAAGTGTCCATGGATATAAAGAGGGACAATGTTTGTGGGTAGGTATTCTAGAGAAATCATACCTTTTTTCTGTGGAATGTGAGTTGTCAACCTATTTGGCAAAAAGAAAAAGAAAAACATCAACCTTGGCCATATTGATGATATAATTTTTTAATTAAATGTGCTTACTTTTTAGTAACAGGGACTTTTTTATATAATTAGTATAATTTTGATGTCATGAGTGGATGTTATTCATCTTTTATTAAATAGTGACATATGATGACGTAACTGAAAGCAATATTAAAGAGGAATCCACTTATAATATTTGTAAGTCACAACATCTTACAACAATTCAGTTTTGTAATTTTTAAAGTCCAAACAGTCGATTCAAACTGTTCAACATGATCTCTATATTAAAATGTGCTTGGAGATAAAATTTTATATTTTTTATATTTTTTTACTATTTATTAATTATTTTATAAAACTATTGTTTTTAGATAATTTTGGACCACTGAAAAACAACAATTTTGTAAAATACTTAATAAATAGTAAAAAAATTCAAAAACAAAATATAAAAGTTGATCTCCAAGCATATTTTAATATAGAGATCATGTTGAACAATTTGAATTAACTATTTGGACTTTGAAAATTACAAAATTAAATTATTGTAAGATATTATAACTTACAAATGTTATAAGTGAGTCCGGCTACTATAACACTAGTGTCATTCCAAACTAAATAACACCACATCTTATACCATTGGACTACTTTAATATTCGTGCAAGACACTAGTGTCATTCCAGCCCTATCTTGTGCACGAATATTAAAGTAGATCCAATAGTATAAGATGTAGTGTTATTTAGTTTGGAATGACACTAGTGTTATAGTAGCCGGACTCGTTATAAGTATATCTCTCCTCATATACAAAATGACACATATAGTTCTCGTTTCAACTTCTAGACCATATATACATATCTGTGAATCAAAATGAGTTCAGTGAATTAGAGTGGATTGAATCAAAATGGAAGTGGGATAATAATAAATTTACTAATCCTCAATCGGAGAAGATATCGGATTATATCCAGACCCAAAATCAGCCACGAACCCGTTATATATATTTTATATACACTCTCTTACTCTTTTTCCCTCCCACGTGGGACTATTCAAAGACAGATCTGGAGGACCGGAGTACTTTTTTTCTTCTTTTCTCTCTAATATTCTCCATTTTCTGGGCCAATGGTCCCCTCCATTTCATCTCCCATTTGTGTTTTTTTATTATTATTTCTATTCAATTTCTAATATTATATTATTTATTCTTTTTTATATATTTATATTTTATGGGTAATAATGTGCAAATTTGAGAAAGTTTATTTAAATAAATGAATTTTCAAATTTTAATTTTGTTAATATGTATTTGTATCTTAAAGTTCATTTTTTTTAATTATCTGATAATTATTCATTTTTATCTATTTTCAAATCCGTTTTCGTAGATTATCCGCTCCAGATATGTATTCGTATAAAGGAGATTTGGATTTAAATTTTGAAATCTGTTTACTATCCATATTTGTATCCACTTAATGAGCAGCTCCCCCTCCTAAAATTGAAGAAGCAACGGGAGATAAGAAGAAGAAAACATCAATTAAACAATGTGAAACTTAAAATGTATAACAGAGGTACTTGTTCACAACTATATTTTAGTTTTGTGAAATCATTCCAGGCCATTTTTTCTGTACATAATTGCAAAAGCTAAAATTTGCCATCCAAATATAATGGACACTTCCCTTTTACTATAATTGTGAGGTATTAAAGTTTTAAAGATTGGAAAAAGAAAAAAATTGAAGTTAGTGGTCCAGTTGAACGAATTTGTTCTGACAAGTAGTAATGATTTTCTCAAGTGGGACAATACAGCTTTTGGAATAATGGCTCTTTTCGTCCAAGAAGAAAAGAAGAAAAAAGAGGAGAAATTCTAGCCGTTGCCGCTTCCTTCTTTCTTCTCTACCTCTCTCCATTCTACTCCTCCCACTCTTTTTAGTTTTCTTCTCCGGCATAGCGATATTCTTTCCTCTCTCTCGTCTCTATCTTCTCAAACGGAGAAGGGAATGAGGGAGAGGGGAGGGAGCCGAGCCGGGTGGAGCCTATTGGAGCCGAGAGTGCAGTATCGTCGGAACTCGAAGTATAGAGTCTTTGTCTCCATCTTGATCGGAGCGCGGCAGTAAGCAATCCGGCCGTTAGAGCGCAGCAGCTATCGGACGAAAGCAGATTCGGTCGTAGATAGAGATGGAGAAAGAGGTAATAGGACGTTTTTTAGAGTAGATAAATATGATTAGTTGATTAGAGTAGTGTACGTGATTTCATGAGAATAAATGAGTTTAGATTTAGGAAGGAGGGTCATTTGATCCGTTATAAATCTATTTTTTTATCAATGAAATGATTTTCTCAAGTGGCAAGAAATTATTGCACCACTGAGGCAGATGTTCAGCCTTCAAAGTTCAAAGCGTGACAATTACTCTTCAAGCTAGATTTAAGACTTTATTTCCAATGCTTTTCAGTTCGCTTCTACTTTTAGGAAGCATGCCACTTAAACATGAGAGACGTGCAGTTGGTTCCATAGATTTCATCAGATTTTTTTTAACATTTTTATTTAAGGTTAGAAGTCAAATCAGCTAATTAACTATGCAACATTCACACAACATATCTTTTATTCAGATTTCGTACGTGCAACCTTCTACATTAAAGGTATTACCTATAACACTAGATCAAATGCTAATTCTTCATCGAGTTCATTAGATATCACGATCAGACAAAATGAGTCCGATCAACTTTGATTCTGACTATCATTTAGTTTTGAGCCTGTTGCTAACAATATCATGCGAGTTTGAGTGCTACGGCGAAAGTCACTACAAGACAATCATAGAGTATACTGGGACTCCTTGTGGGCGGGGGCGGTATGGGCTTTATGGCGCGAGAGAAACAGGCGGATTTTCTCCCACGAGAGGAAGGAGATTAATACGTTAATCACAGAGACTCATCTTCAGATCGACGTTTGGAACTCACTATTATAGGGCACGATCCATAACGGGTCGGATTATAGGGAATAGGACTAGGGACAAATCCACCTGGTAAAGTGTTTTATTACTTTTCTTACTTGCGAGAGGGGTTGATTTAATCATCATGTAATTTTTTTTTTGAGGGTAAGGTAGCAATTTGCCATCTTACGGATTTTCATAGATAAAAAAGTATTTACACAAACCCAAATGGGCCTCCGATAAGCTATTAAATATTTACAATCTCTGAATCTTTATTATCCCGGACCCTCTAATCAGGATGTGATCCTATGGCGATCTATTAAGGCTACTGCAGTGCCGCGCCCACTGACGAGCTTCAAGCGCCGTGTCAGTTGACAAGGTCATGAATGATTTTGATTTGTTGGCGAATATGCGCCGATTTCTTTCTCGCCATAGAGCCCAAAGACCGGCTGCCCATGTCGTTGCCCACGCCCGTCCCTGGTATCCTGAAAACGGGCTAGAGATCCAGAGTTGTATGTGCGAATCGGTGCCTCGTGGAATCATCATGTAATTTTATTATTGTCTCGGGTTGTAACTGGCTGGAGTATAACTAGCTAGAGGTGACTTTGTAATTATTTTTCATTATTTAATACAAAATTGTTGGTGAGTCATTGCTCACCGACCCTCAAAAAAAACATTTAGTTTTGAGCCGATTCAAGTTATGTCGAGTCTGATTCATTTTGTTGTGCTTAGAATCATTTTGAATTCAGGATTTGTTGTCCTTGATTTATATTTACGTTAAAATTTTAATTTTGCACAATTATGATTTATTTATCCACTAATCTTGTTTTAAGATTTTATTTTTAATTTGGAAATTTTTATTTCATTTAAATTTAAAGTATTGAATCATCGCAAATTTTAGTTTCATGTCTAATTTGCATTTTCATTTGTCACTAATTATGATGTACGGTTAATTCATCCTTAAAAATTTTCAGGTTATAACAATAATGCAGTATTATAAAAGAGTTGATGGTACAAAATTAAGACATAAATGGATATAACAATAAGCATGCAGTATCCTAACTTGGATTTATCATTAGAATATCATGTGATATTGAAATTAATACGGGCAGTGTATTTGATAATGTTTATATACCCTCAGTCTCAGACCTACATCAGCTTCATCTCAAAATATGAACCTACATCAGATTTTGAGGCCAGAGAGGGATGGATCCGATTTCATGTATGTACCCCTAAAAAATTACGTTTTTCCTCCTCTAAAATTCATAATATCATCTTTATTCTTGTAAACTTTAAAAACTCACAAATTTATCCATTTTATTGTCTTTTGTATTAAAACTCATTTGAAATTTATGAAGTGTCCATTTTACTCTTCATTAAAATATAAAAACTAGTAGCATGTATCAAAAAAATATCAGAATTATAATTGAACGGTTTTCGAGGACAAATAAGTTATTTCTCTACCTCTGATGTTTACACAAACATATACCTAAATATCACTGTGTAAGCGTAAAAAATAGAGAAATGACCTATTTTCCTTCGGAAACAGAGGACTGACATTTTTCCAAACACGATACATATTTACCGTCATATTAGAAGACTGATATTTTTCTAAAACATGATACATATTTTATTTTTTAATAAAAGGTAAAATGGGTACTTCATAAATTTAAAATGAGTTCTACTAGAAAAGCCATTAAATGAGTAAATTTGTGAGTTTTTGATGTTTAGAGAGAGAAATACGTAATTTCGACGTGTTTGAAGGGTATACATGAAATTCTCCCTTATTTTTAAATGTCATAAAGGCACATTGTTTCTTTTGTAGTTGAACAAACAAAATAAGATGAATAAGAGCTGTTGCTAAACATTTTTTGGCTTATTTTATAACAAATTAACACTCCTTAATTCTGCTGGACAGTAAGACACGCATAACCATTTATGACAGGAAGTTCATAAACATAACACTAACAAATCATAGCTCTTACAAAACAAGAATTGGAGCAAGATTTTGACCTGAGCTTTTAATTTTTTCAAAAGGTTCATATTACTGATAGAGGAAGAGAAAAGAGATCAGCTGATGTCTCACAAGTTATGGCCTGAGAGATAACTGTCGGGCCGAGGCCAGACAGAAACTATGCTAGGGTTAGTTGGTCTTGCCGGTGCCAGTTCTCACAGAACGGATTGGTCACAATAGCACCAGATGCGTCAGTGACTGTCGACGGTGGAGGGGAAGTTGTGCCATCCAAAAAAGAGGAAAGGCCATGCATATGGCCACAAATCATAGGTAATATTTGTGACTTTTAAAGCAAGAAATTAGTTTTATCCAATTCTAGACTGATGGAATAATGGAAGTGGCTTGGATTGATTACTTGTGTTATATGAGAAAGGGTAGTATTGGAAACTGGCTCGGGTGTGGGAATTGGTGAATCGACTGGTGTAGAATCAGTCATTGCTGTTTAGAGGTTTGTCATAGATCAATGATGAGAATCATTATCAGTGTTTTGCTCAGTTGACTGGAGGCATTGCACTGTGCAAGAGGAGATTAGAGCTCAAGAAATCTTGACAAATCGATCTCATCTTGGACAGTGTCAAATGCTCGAGGAAGACAAGAGGTAGGCTGTGCAAATTAATTTGTCTTCTTCACTAAACTCAAATTAATTTGCTTTTTCATGGATACCTTCACTCTTATTTATGATTTTTTTTTTCTTAATTTGTTTTCATTTTTTTGTTATTTTTTCTTCTTTCCTTTTTTTAGGCATTAATATTATAACTAGCAAATAATTTTTATTTTTCAACATCTTCATCTTTTAACAAATTAATGTTTTATCAATTTTTTCTATTATTTTAGTACAAAACAAACTTTTGGTAAAAAAATCCGAGTTTTCGATCTGATTTAGCCAATTATGGCCGATTCATCCGATTTCGGCCAATTCCGATTCCGATTTCACGGTCAAGTATCTGATTCCGATTTCAATTCCGAGTTTCAGAACCATGATGCAATCTTAACACTCTCATACCATAATATTTGTAAAAGATATGAATAAAATGATTATACCCTCTTTTTATTATGTATATTGTGCATATATAATGAATGTTATATATAGGCAGACATAACAATTTAAATATCTCTCTAATAGTCTAACATCCTATCTAACTGCCTTTGACTATGGTCAAATCAGTCTCTAATTAATTCTCAAACTGCCTTTGATTGTGGTCAAAGCAGTCCAAAGGTAAATGCTATACAGCTCCTACTGTGTCTCTAATATCACTTGAGAGTAGGTCCGATGGGCATCGGACCTACTCTGGTTTGATGGGTTTAATCACCGTCGATATTCTTTAAGATCATGCGGAACGCTTTAAAATTCATGCGCATTTGTTTTCAATTTTCGTGCGTACAAATCTTAAATTAGATCAGATGGTCATCATACTCATTGAACCTAAAAGTAGGTCCGATGGGCATCGGACCTACTCCGTTCTCCTCTAATATATACACATTAGAACTGACATTGAGGAAATAACCACAGTGAATTCTACTGATAAAGTGTTTCAAGTCTTCATAAGAGAACAAAAAAAATGATGAGCAAAATATAAATGTTGGGCCCAACAAATTTGGACTATGGGCCTTCTCTTTCCGACAGAAGAGGGCCCATAGCTAAGTATTTGAAATTTAATGTACAAAAAAAAAAAAAAAAAAAAAACGTTGTCTACGAGGAACAAAATATACAATTACCCCGGATTTTATTATATTTTATTAAGTCGAAATATAAAATCAAACGAGTGAAATTTATTAGAGCCAAAACTGAAGATGAATTGGCTATTAGATACAACTATAACTTGAAGAATATAAATTGCACAGCAAATTATGCGATCTATATTTTATGACTGGACTACTAGTTGCTTTAGATTGATCGGCGTGACGAGTTTTACAGAACCAACGAGCTGAAACTTAGCTGTTAAAGAGTACAGAGATTGTGTTGGATGAACCCAATCCCAAAACACATATTCATTCCTATTTGAGCAGTAGGTTGCATTTGGGGTGCATTGTGCTTCTCCATTGAACTTCCCAGCACCACAACAAGCACTTGTGAGCTCCTTAAATCCTGAAGAATTGATTAGGAAAAGATTAATAAAATATACAGTTATTAGTAACTTCATATTTTATTGAGAATTCTTAAAATGCATGTATTCATATATATATATATATATGTTTCAATGGGTATATATACCAACAATTCTGTCTCAAAACTCTATAAGCTGATGCATTAAATGACAACACCCAAATTAAATTAATGGTGTCAACTAAACAACTGACAAAGACCTATCAACTTAATTATCTTAATAACAAAGATCTTACCATATTTATGTGGCACAGCTGAAATTATGTTCGCCGCAATGATAGAATTATAGTAAGAATATTTAAATCCAGCAAGCTGACAGCTGAGTTGTTTTATTCGGGGCTCAGCAACCGCATTGAACTGCTCTGATAGTTGGTTCAATGCATCAATACAGCCACCTGTAGGGTTTAGGCTCCTAAGATATGGCGCACAACCGGGGGGGCCTGTTCCTGTTATCGCAAACTTCCTTGCCCCAAGATTGTAAATCATCTATATATATTATGCCACATTAATTTCAAAAGTTTTACAAATTTTATATCAGATAGTATCTACTATAGAAAAGATCTATTAATGTTCGATGATTATATATTTCTATACTAAATTGTAATTTATCATGTTGGGTTGATAAGGTGAACTGGCACAGCCATATATTCTATACAATTTGATCACTTGTTTTCCCATCAATTATTCAAACTACCATTATTGTATAATTTATTACCAATTTTTTCACACAATAACATATAATAAAGTATCCCGGCCATTGTATTAATCTGCATCCTCTTAATTTGTTATGATTAAGATGCATTGCAGATGATTGTATAATTTCTTCATTTTTTTTATTTCATGATTATTTGTGTAATTTAATTTGTGAAAGAGATTACCTTCAGATGGCCCAAGAACTCATCAACAAGATTCGAGATGAATTGTGCGTTCTCCGTGCTGTTTGCAGCTCCGGTAGCAAAATAATATGCAAACATGTCATTGTTTGCAGTTACGAAGTAAAAAAGAGCAATTGCCAGACAATCATCAACAACTTTTGCACCTAAAAGGTTTGTTAGATCATGTTTAGTTTTTGCAAAGTAGTTAACTTGTGTCGCCATGTCCAATGTTCCCTTGCCCTAATTAAACATGTAATCAATAAATTAACATCAGTGCATTGTAAGATACATAAAAGTACAAATTCTGATATCTAATTCAGTACTGTACTAATATCCCATATTTATAATCCATACAATAAAGTGTGAAATATGAGTAGTATGATAAATAACATTCAAAAGTGATAATTTAATAGTGATAGATTCTCAATTACAGTAGTTTGAAGTATTCCTGAGCCGGCAGAAGCGAAATTGACGCCTCTCCTCAGCGTTTCTGTCACATTTTTGATAGAAAGATATGGTGGTGGACTTTCCTTAAAACCAAGCTTCATTGCTGTAATTGACACAGAAAAATGCAACGAATATTAGTTTTACAACTTGTACTAATTTCTGAAGAAACCAATAACATGTTCACGAAGTAATTAAGTTACCGTTCTACATTTTTTATAATTTTTTTTTCCAAAATTAATGTCCCTATTTTTTTGGGCATACTCTCCCTCTACCCCCGGGACCCTAAAATCAGATAATGAGAAATAATCCTATGGTTCCACCAATTGTTTTTCTTTGCTATATCTGTATAATTGATATCTTGTATAGCATATATTCAATCTTAACCATGTATAATTGTTTTTTTTGTTTTCTAATTTTTTGAAGGAATGATGAAGTATCCAACTTGGAAAAGGAGTTCTCATTGGAAAAATAATCAGACCGAAGCAGATTAACCCTTTAAAATTAAGTAGATTTTTGAAAATTAGCTAATTGAATGATGCTCTGGAGAATCATATCCAAAGTAGTGTAATCATAGTTTGGGACCAAATTTGTTCTATGGTGGTGTCAAACCCTCTTGAATTATGATGCTAGCTTCCTCTAGGTTCATAGGCACAAAATATTTTAATTCCTGATCAAAGGCATGTATCCAACTTCTTTAATTGATCTCTAGTTATCTAAAATCATACAACATATTGCCCTTTTGTTAGGGATGTACACTAGCTGGATTTCATTTTGGTTTTCAATCAGATCAATTACAGTCAGGTTAATTTCAATTGGTGACTAACTAATTGTAACTTAGAGACCAACAAAGTCATATTCTTTTCGGCATTTGAATTTTGTGGATTTTAATAGAAGAATATTTTGATTATTAACATTATATGTAATATAAAAATCTAAAACAAAAATTTAATTTTAGCAACAATAAAATTACAGAAGCTTTAAATAAAAAAATTAAAACAACAAGTTAGAGACACTGTTGTATATCGAGGGGAAAAAAAATCTGATTTATTTTATTTCAGAGACAGATCGAAATGATATATACAATAGTGTCATTAACCGTAATTTATGCATATCATATTGGGTTTAATTTGATAGTATATATTTTTAAGTTCATATCCGACATCTATTTGTAGGATTATTAAAAATCCAATTCAAATATATGAATGGATTGAAAGATATGATTAGATTGTTTTGTTTTCTTGTACTAGAAGAAGCATCCCATGTTTATTTACTGGAGGAAGCTTCCCATATTTATTATTGATTAGTTATGTAGCATTTATTTTATGATACATTCTTCTTTAATTTATGCTATCGAACATGCATGCATGTACCATAAGTTATCAATTTATCATGCTATGGCTTTGCCCACATGCTGTGAAGCACTTTTGGATTGAGACTTTGAGTGCATTTTTAAATCCAATGAAACTAAAGGGATTACAATTAGGGAAGTCTCATAATTAAAATTACATGCGTGATGCATCGTGCTATCCATGTACATCGATCTTTCAAAGATCAAGATATCACATAAATAGTATGAAATGAAAATGAAAAAAAGTATCTCAAAATTTCAGTAACTTTTATTTGGTGATTAGTACACAACCTATTAATCTAAAATCAAGTAATAATATGATGTATTTGCATTACAGTTGTAGTAAATAATATGGCAACTATTAGACTAGTACTAGGGTGTTCTTAAGTTCACTAAGCTCCTTTGTGTACTCACTCTAAAATTTATTGGATTGACTTCAAATGACGAATCCGAACGGTTGAAATCCAACTATATTACGAGTGATGCATCTACATTCGAAAATTTTAAACTTTCGAATTAATTTAGTATAGAGTCAAACGGTCAAAATTAGAAGGTTTGTAAATTAATTTTAATGCATTTATTTTTTTTAACATTTTTTTACCACTTCACTCTATACTAAATTAATTTCAAAGTTTAAAATTTTCGCATGTAGATGCATCATTCGTAAAGTACATGTGTTTCAATGGTTCGGATTCGTCATTTGAAGCCAATCCGATAGGTTTTAGAGTTGAGTTCACAAAGGAACTTGGGTGAACTTAAGAACACCCTGTAGTTCTATCCAGATATATATATATATATATATAATTGGGCTAAAATGAGACGTGGAGTGAAACAAGTTTTTGCTCCATGGCACTATATTTTTATTTTGAAAATCCAAACAACCGATCTGAACCGTTCAACATGATCTCCATATTGAAATGTGCTTGGAGACCAAATTTTACATTTTTTTGATTTTTTTTACTATTTATTAAGCCACTTTGAAAATCGCTGATCTGGTGGTCCAGAAATTTTTATTGTTTTTTACTATTCACAGTGGATCAGCGATTTTCAAAGTGGCTTAATAAATAGTAAAAAAATTCCAAAAAATGTAAAATTTAGTCTCCAAGCACATTTCAATCTAGAGAACATGTTGAGCGGTTCGGATCGGTTGTTTGGATTTTCAAAATAAAAATATAGCGTGGAGTACAAACTTGTTTTACTCCACGTCTCACCCTAGCTCATCTCTATATATATCTATATGAGGGATCTGATTACAACACTTTTGAGTTACCACAACTATTTTCTACATTTTCAAAGTCCAAATCGTTAATCAAAACAGTTCAACATGATCTCCACAATAAAATGTGCTTGCAGATAAATTTTACATTTTTTTTTAATTTTTTTACTATTTATTAAGATGGGTACAAAATTCAATAGTCTGAATTTGACTAGTTTTTGTAAAATACTTAATAAATAGTAAAAAAAATTCAAAAAAATGTAAAATTTGATCTGCAAGCACATTTTATTGTGGAGATCATGTTGAACGGTTTGGATCGACGATTTGGACTTTGAAAATATAGAAAATGTTTGTGGTAACTCAAAAGGGTTGTAATCGAATCCCTCCTCTATATATATATATATATATAGAGAGAGAGAGAGAGAGAGAGAGAGTTGGGCTATGGTGAGTTGTGAAGTAAGAGGTCATTTTTACTTCACGCTCATATTTTTATTTTGAAAATACAAACAACCGATCTAAACAGCTCAACATGTTCTCTATATTGAAATGTGCTTGGAGACTAAATTTTACATTTTTTGGAATTTTTTTTACTATTTATTAAGCCACTTTGAAAATCACTGATCCGGTGGTCCAGAAATTTTTACTATTTTTTACTGTTCACAATGGATCAGCGATTTCAAAGTGGCTTAATAAATAGTAAAAAAATTTCAAAAAATGTAAAATTTAGTCTCCAAGCACATTTCAATATAGAGAACATGTTGAGCGGTTCGGATCGGTTGTTTGAATTTTCAAAATGAAAATATAGCGTGAAGTAGACGTTTTACTTCACAACTCACCATAGTCTATCTCTCTCTCTCTCTCTCTCTCTCTCTCTATATATATAGAGCTGGGCTATGGTGAGTTGTGAAGTAAGATGTCATTTTTACTTCACGCTCATATTTTTATTTTGAAAATCCAAACAACCGATCCGAACCGTTCAACATGTTTTCTATATTGAAATGTGCTTGGAGACCAAATTTTACATTTTTTGGAATTTTTTTACTATTTATTAAGCCACTTTGAAATCGCTGATCCACTGTGAACAGTAAAAAACAGTAAAATTTTCTGGACCACCGGATCAGCGATTTTCAAAGTGGCTTAATAAATAGTAAAAAAATTCCAAAAAATGTAAAATTTAGTCTCCAAGCACATTTCAATATTTAGAAAAAGTTGAACGGTTCGGATCGGTTGTTTGGATTTTTAAAATGAAAATATGGCGTGAAGTAAAACGACGTTTTACTTCACAACTCACCATAGCCTATCTATCTATATATATATATATATACACTATATGCTTTTTTCTTCTCCCTATCTAATATTGGTCTTCCTGCAAAGAAATCTACAAGAATTATTGATGTATAAGTGAATAACCAAACTAACTCTTCTCTAAAGCCCCCATCTTCATCTAAAAATAAAATCTGGTCTAAAGCAGAATAATTCCAAAAATATACTAGGCGGAACTAAAACGGGCTGAACATTTCATTCAAAACGATTATTAATTAAGTTAAATGAACGTAAAAAAAAACTTCAGAAAAAGGCGATAGAAAAGGTACATACCGATGTAGTCGATTGTATTGAAACCATTACTAAACCTCCCTGTAGGAACCTGACCCGGGAAATCGATGCCATTGTGAGGAAAATTTGCCTTTGCCGAGATCGGAACATTAAGGTAGTTGTTATTACCGACATCGGCTAGCGAGTCACCAAATACAAAGATAGCCGGTACCGCCGTGCTCTCAACAGTGATAGCATGGAAAAGAGCAAGAACCACAAAGGAAGTAAGAGAGAAGGTAAAAGGCCCCATCTGTTGTTTTATGAATTATGGAAGCATATATCTAGCTACCTTGGAGTTGGGTATATATATAGTTTGTGTAGTTTGTCTGTTTGTGTATGGTTATAGCTGGAATTAATCAAATTATTGTTCATGTGCTTGTTTTTGGTTTTGTATAGTCAGATCTGGTTTCATTAACCTGACCATATTAGTTTTCTTTTAAAGAAAATAAAAAACTAGATATGGAATCAAATTAGTTTATTAATAAAGCCAAGTCTCTATAAAAGCAAACTAATATAGTAGGTACATAACTAACAACATGAATATGAAAGCAAACTAATTAATAAACAAAAGTCAAAAGTAATAGAGATTATTTAGCTAATAAGCAATTAATTTGTGCCTCCTTGCATTCATAATTAGCACGATTCTCGGTATTATTTTTTGAAAGAAAATCTCTTAGGTTGCTTCTTTTCAAATTGTCCAATATCTAAAGTACACCATGACATTTTCTATAAGTGTCCCCTCAAATACCAAAGGGGTGCAATAATCAACTGACGGTCCAGATTACTCCTAACCGGGTCAAACTCAATCCAGTGTCTATAGAAACTATAGGGGTTCCGTTTTGAGATTCTTGCCAGGTTAAAGAACAGTTCACATCTAATTATTGCGACATTTTAACACACTTTTTCCATATTAATCCCCTGCAATCATGTGTGGTGAGAGAACTACAAATAATTGATTGAAATCATCCGATTCTCCTTCAAACAAATATGTATGACTTGATTATAGGTTATATATTTGCTCTAAATTAGTTTTAGTAGTTTATCATGTAAGAGGAGTCTAAGAAAAACACTTTGCTTAATTAAGGGGATGAAAAAAAATGTTTGTTATTTAACTTATAATACTACAGATTATTAAAGTTTGAACATATGTCACTTTATTTAGCACCGGTTTAGAAGCGGTGCAAGTCGATCGTATAATGAGCAAAGATACAATTAGCACTGGTAGCAAAGTCGATTTTGAATAGAAATAAAAACCTCTGTTGATTTAAAATTTTATGATCATTGGAGTGGCTAAGCATCTCCCGGCATATATGTAGATTTGTCCCTACTTTCTTTAATTTTATCTATTTCTTTCATCCCTTTGTGTCGTCCGCATGTCTACTCTTACATCTTATCATCTTCTCCACTTGCTCTCACGCTCTCACGCTCACACCACTCCCGCACTTCCCTCGCCTATATATAGCTCCCTCTCCTTCACTTCCTTCAACATAAATATTTCATCTATTTTCTCCATCTGTCAGCTTGTTACTCCGACAACCTATCGTCTCATCCTCTAGCCCTCGCTCTCGTCAATTTTTTTCTTTTATTGTAATAATATAAACACATGTTGTAATATTATACAAATATGTTGTAATAGTATAAATACCTAATAAAAAGTTAAAAAAATAATATGGAAAATACATAAAACAGCTTCCATATCGTCCAATTTTCATTAGTATCAACAAATGTTATAAAAGTTTGAACATATGTCACTTTATGACGAACACCTGGTTCAAAAAGTCTCTTGTTGTCTTTTTTTGTTATTATAAAAAGATGTTGTAACAGTACGATACTTGTCATATATAATAGTATAAACACATACTGTAATAATATAAATAATTGATTCAAAAATATAAACACAGACCTACGTTAATTAACAAAACAGTTTTTTTTGTTTCCACCTTCATTGGTATAGGAATATATATATCGTAATAATATAAATACCCTATATGATAGTGTAAACACATATTTTAAAAATAATTATTCATACTAACAAAAATGCGGCATGTGGAACGGAACGTGAATTATTGAACATTTACACTTCTACCCAAGGCGTGATGAATATATGATGCATTTTTCTTAAATATTTTTGAAGTTGGAAGACCACCATTTATTACTATATATAAATATTAACATGTGCAGTTAGCTATAAGTAAGGATTTGAAAAATGAGGATGCCTCTCAACGTGACAACGTGGGGCAGCGAATGTGAATTATATATCTATCAGGAATTGATGGAGGGTTACAAACTAGCTAACACTAGTTGACCCCCGGCCCCTTTAAAGACGTACTTACCTACAATTTATTTTTTGTAAGCTTAAAAAATGTATTTCGTAGTTGACTCCCCCCCCCCTTTAAACTTGCTTTGGGATATTCGGATATTCGGATATCACTTTTATACGGAATATACTAATATAGCATGATTGCATTGAGTGCGATGCGCTCATACGTGGTACACGCAATGAAAATAACTTGTGACTTTTTGTGTGCATTTCCAAACGAAGCAGACGTGGAAGACTTTGCATATATATATATATATATATATATATGGGCTAGCTCCTATGTTACCCCGATACTTCACATTTTGCCCCGTATCCGTATCGGGTGCGTATCGGATACGGATACGCACCCGATACGCACCCGATACGGCTCCGATACGCCAGTTGGCGTATCAGAGTACGTGGCGTATCGTACCCTCTTCGATACGGTATCGGATACGGGTTTTAAAGTCGGATACGGATGGGATACGGCAGGAAGCAAATGGGATACGGCCTCTTTTTCTGTGACCGCCGATACACCTCTCAATTGGCCCACGGACCACAACATATATTATTATTTTGGTTCCCCTTGCTCCAGATTCCCTTTCGGAATAATTGAATTTAGCTGCTTTCGTGAATCGAACCCACGCTTCCTAGTTGAAGGCCAAAACACTTAACCACTGCACTACCAATCCTTTGCGTTATATGTTAGTAATTATTTTATTTAATATACTTGGCTTAAACCTTTATTTTTTTTTATACAAATTTAGTTTAAGTTATGATTATGATTAATATCATAATTAAAATAATAAAAAAAATATATATATTAGACGTATCGTATCTTAGAGTTTTGAAAATTGCCGTATCGCCGTATCCGTATCGTATCCGATACGATACCCGTACCCGTATCTATGCAACATAGGCTAGCTCTCTTCAACTTGCTTTGGGAATTAAAGAGAGTGTTTTACTTCCCACTAGGGATGCAAACGGATCAGATACGGATCGGATAGTGATAAAACTATATCAGTATCCGCTTTTAATTTTCGAATAGGGATACGGATCAGATATTAGACGGAAACATACGGATACAGATCGGATATCGGATATCTGTATATATATACATAAATATTTTCATAAATATATAGTTTAATAATATATAGTAAACTATATGGTATTTATCTACTATTTGGATACGGATAACTAGAATTCAATACCATATCCGTATCCATATCCGCACGGATATTCGGATATCGGATATCCGTATCTAATTTTCGGATATGAATGCAGATGCGGTCAGATAATATCCGACCTATTTGCACCCCTACTTCCCGCTCATATCTTCATTTTTAAAGTTAAAATAGTCGATTCAAACCTTCCAACATGCATGAACTTCATATTAAAATGTGCTTGGAGACCAAATTTTACGTTTTTTAGAAAAAAATTTACTATTTTTCAGAAATTTTGAAAATGACAACTTTTCATTAAATAAAAAATTCAGCAAAGCAATGATTTTCAAAAATTCTGAAAAAATATGAAATAATTTTCAAAAAATGTAATTTGGTCTCCAAGCACATTTTAATATGAAGAACATGTTGGAAGGTTCGAATTGACTATTTTAACTTTAAAAATAAAGATATGAGCGGGAAGTAAAACACCCTCTTTAATTCCAAAATAAGTTAGCCCATCTCTATATATATATGTGTGTGTGTTATTATATTTCTATATATATTTAGATTAGCCCAATTAGGCTGCCTGCGCGCATATGTGATTCCTTCTACCTAAAATCATGAACGGTTAAATCATGAATCATATGTCAAACATTATGGATTGATAGAATTTAAAGGAAATGGTGTTGGTAGAGTAAAAGATCGTCACCATGCAGCCATGCGTGCTCATGTAATAATAACCTGCCTTTTTGCAAAATATCTGGATACGGATACAAACGGATAATATATATCCGATTCATTTTGCAATCCCTAGTTATAGTCCAGGTGCAAAAGAGGATGATCAAGTGCCATTTTTAATGAAAGAATATTAAGAGAAAAGCTCATTTTTATCTCAAAAATAGGTAAAAAGAAAAGCTCATTCCACAATTGTGAATTACCTCCGTTGCTCAATTATAAGAATTGCATGATGCAAAAGACTTTATGTAGTTGTATACGATCCCTAGGCGGCGGTTGACATTCATTCTCCTGTCAATTTGCTCAACTACCGTGAATATATATTTTAGTGGATTGGATATAGTTTGAAAATGGATATGAGATTTGAATGAATATAAATAGGACGTTTAAAATACTGAGTAGAAATATAATCGAAGTCAAATTTGTTAGGATTGGACCCAAATTATTTTGAAGGAGGTCATTAATAAAAAATTGAAGCTATCTTTAATCTCAAGTTATTTTGCTCATTAGTTGTGCTACTATGCTGGCATTATTTATTTTCCACCAATGAAATGTAAATTTTTGTATTTGGTCATAAATTTGACTACCTCCCCAGCAAATAAGAGGTGATCTGTTTCTCTTGTTTTATTTTGTTTTTAAGGTGTTCTGTTTCTATTCTTTGGTAACAAAAACAAAATTATTACAGTTGCCAGATACTGGTGTTTTCATGTGGATCACCCCTTTTGATTGTTGAAAATTATTTTCTATGTTAAACATCACTTAATTCTGATCCCAACTCCAGCATCCTCTGGATATTATAAATTCACATGACCAATTTTACATATCCAATAATATTCCAGTTATTTTTTGTTACAGTTATTGATGTATTCAAAGATTTGAACATGGAGCCATTGTTTGCTTAATTTTTTTGGACAGGTAATTGGACTCAAGAGATTATAGAAGCTGTGCAATTTTGGCTGCCGCCCGACGTGGATTTTGTTCCGCTACAGATGGCTCACTCCCCACTGAAAATGCTGATGATGATTGGGAACAACTGATACCAGTACATTGAAGTTTTATTTTGTTTTGTGCGTGACAAACTGAAAAATGGTTGGTTAATGCATGGGTTTTACTGTTTTGTTAAACTTGTAATAAAATGGGAAAGACTGGCAAGGGGTAGATATCAGGCTCGTAGGTAATTTGGTACAGATTTGAGAATCGGTATCAGTAGGGCTTATGTGTGCTAATTTATAGGGAGTTGATACTGGTACCTTGGAATAAGTACCAGTGAGGTGGTAGTAGTATTGCTTGATTGATAGCAGCGCATATAATTACATGGTAGCAGCGCATATAATTACATGGTAGCAGTGCATATAATTACACTTGGTGCCAGAATGTATTTTTCTGTGTTTATATGCATACCCTTCTTTAGAGATACTGATTAGATGCCCAGTCTAATAAATTAAATGGTGCGGCCACTACCAAATGAAATCATTTTTTTAATTTTTAAGTTTTAACATGCTTCTTCCTGTAGAATTATGGATGGTTAGAATTATGGAACAATGGGTCAAGAAAATGGAGCCTTTAATTAGCAATAATCTGACAGAATAACTGAAAAATTAGTCATTAGCAGAACTAATTAAGGCACTTTCTAATTCACTAATTGCAAACTATTGCCATATTGTGCTCTGTCCTGGCTCACACCGCTTTGTTTGTACCTGAAGTCTCTTCCCTTTTCTCATTGTCCTTGTTCGACAACACTGGCTTCTTGGTGCCTAAAAATGATAAAAAAAAAATTCTCCTAATCAACCATACACAGTAATAGATAAGAGGTTTTTTGGTATATATTAGTTCTTTTGGTTGCTTAGAGGGAGGGGCACAACAAAAACAGTAGGCCAAATGGAGATATTTAAAATAGATAAAACATATAGACATACAAAAAGAAAGAAAGAGAAAAAATTACCCGCTTCCAATCGGCTGGGTCCATCTTTGCTGCATACACAGTCACAGTCTGAACCTTTAATGCCTCAATAAAACTTTGCAACTTGCAAGTACGGGTAACATTGTTAGTCATGTTTCTTGAATATTCTGTGATAGTTCGAACAATTTTTCCGTTTCTACCTGTCTCCGCTCTGGCATGGTTCATGAAAAATATTAAAGGTAGCTCGCACGATTGGTTCGAATCGACCGGTCTAGTGTCGAAGTTGAAATGCCCGAGATTACGGGTCCTCCAAGTTCGAAATGTCATGAGGGGCTTCGCTAACTCCTTGGGGGCAACTTCCTGCGGGTAGACTTGAACCGAGTAGCCCCACGAAACCGACACAGACAAGTTTGCGCTTGGCCCCTGCTCATAACAGATTGTCTGCTGCAGGATCCTGCTTGGGTCGTGCCGGTAAACATCCACTAGAGACTTGGCAGCTTCTACTTGTGTCGCCCAGCGTGGCAAGATGGGTTTTACATGGGCCAAGTGGTTCAGAGAAAGCAATGGTGCAACAGGATGCGCTGCGAGCAGTCCGTATATATCGTCCTGCAAATCCACCTACAATTACATACAAATAAAATATTGACCGGCAAGTGTTAAATAGCCAGAAATTTTATCAATTATACATAATATATACACTGAGATATAATAAGCAATGTACCTGGTGAAATCCCGGTTCGATGGTTAGGGTGACTCCTAGCTCGCTTATACAGGATTGAACATGCTCATCGTTTCCATATAAGCTCATATAACATTCGAGACAGCCATCCATTATTTCTACCAGCTGAGCTGCAATGTTACAACTAACCACAAAACTGGCCCCACCATACGCTACACTGTATGAGTGCTGTACGGTCTGCTCTACACTCTCTGAAATCGATCCAATGTAGCACATATCCTCATGATCGTACTTATTCAGCATGGCTACCAGGTTCTTGGGGAAGAACAACGTACCATCATCCCCTATCACAAACCATCTAACCTCTCTAGAGACCGGTTTGGCCATCACAACTCGGTAAGACTCCACCACAGTTCGAGCAATCCGAGCAGTTCCTGGAAAAATACTACCCCTGTACTTGAGGAATTGAAGGTAGAAACACGGTATGGAGGACATGTGTGTGGCCAAGTGCCATCTGCCGGTGGCTCCTCGTCCAACCAGACATAACCGTGCATTTCCCCTGGTCGCCACCACAACTCGGTGTATGGTCACTGTCGGTCCCATGTTTCATCTGAACTGCTTATACCAAATTCAATGTGCGAGAGATCTGTTGTGGTGAAGGATGACCTGTCCATGTCTGTATCAGCTGTGAGATGAGCCGAAGAAAAACATGCACTCCGGCCAGTGAAGTCGCAAAATGCCGCTGGGTGCAAGAAGAATGAGTATACAAAGGAAAGGAGAGAGAATGCAACAAGGCCACAGAGTGAACTGCGGACCCAAAACCAATGTCGCTGCCCGGCTTCGTCTGATCTTGGGAAAGATATTAGTTGAAACTTTTGAATTATCCCCCCCTCCGCTCGGCTCTGCATTCTTCCTAAATTAGATTTTGAGGTTTGGAAATTTTGGGGAGATAACAATGAGATTAGATTAATTATTAATTAATTAGTTAACGCTGACAGAGTTACATACAGAAATGGTTAGTCATGATCCAATTTGTTTTATGACTTTGGAACCAGCAATAATTTTTCTTTTTGTTGTTAGAATAGAGTATTCAATTCATTGAAAGCTAAATAAATCTACATGGTATATGGTACCCGGAATTTGACTAACAACAACTACGTTTAGTATGGGGTACAGTATGTAGCGCCTAGCTACATATATATTAAAAGCTTCTCTAAAGTAAGTGGACCTTCAAAATAATTAAATTAAGGTTTTTCTTAGCGTCCCCTGTAGAGAAGAATTTTACTTTTTTATTTTTTTTAAGAATGATACATACTGTGCATGTACTGTCTAATTCTTCTTTCTTAAAAGAAGAGTACTAGAATTCTGGGACTATCATTTATTCTAGGGGCTTGTTCAGCACAAAGAATGAGTGAGGCTACGGTGCTATGCATAGCACAGATCGATTAAGCCGTGCTATGGCTCAATATTTGAGTTTTCAAAATTATAACGGTCGATCCGAACCGTTCAACATGATTATAAAATGAATATGTACTTGCAAACCAAATTTTACATATTTTCAAATTTTTTTACTATTTTTTAGATAGGTAGAAAATCACTTGATCTGAAAATTCTGGACCATCCAAAAACAGTGATTTTCTACCTATCTAAAAAAATAGTAAAAAAGTTCGAAAAGATGTAAAATTTGGTTTGCAAATACATATTCATTTTATATTCATGTTGAACGGTTCGGATCGACCATTAGGATTTTAAAAATTCAAATATTGAACCGTAGCATGGACCAAACCGTGCTATGATAGTACCATAGCCTCACTCACAAAGAATTGTGAACGAACAGGGAAAGAGTGTGAAATTGTAATGGAATAGTAGCCAAACGTGAGTACAATTATATAGAATAGATAAAAAGTGAAAATGTGGAATTGGAATGAAAATATGCAGTCAACATTTTCTCTTTTGCACTTTAGCAGCTCATTCCATCTCACTATTCTATAGTAAAGGTGGAATTGGAGAAGACTGACTTCTCCACATGTTGGAATTGGCTCAACTGTACTCTTCCACTATTTCAAATGTGCCGAACATGATCAGAAATGTATGGAACAGAAGCATCTTCTCTTTTCTACTTTTCCACTATTTCATGCATTATTACCCAATTATTTTTTTCTCAAATTTTCCCCACGCTATCCGGGGTCGCCTTCATTAGCAGTTTAATTGTCCTCCCAAATGGTTTCAACCGACTTCCTTACTTAAAACCTTCGTAGTTCTAAATGCAGAAAAACAATATATATTTTTGGAATTGCTTCATGGTTTAATAATAATCCAGCCCACACCTATAACGCATGGGACACCTATAACCACTTAGATCCGCACTAATATTGAAGTGTCTCATGTGTTATAGGTGTGGACTGGATTGATTTGAATTCTGATCGCACGGTCATGAAATCAACTCAAACAGTACGTTAATGCACAGGATACGAATTTCCGGTCGACAGGGCCGTGAAGTCCTGCTGCGAATATATAATTTTACATATATCCGCAAGGCATTTTACCAAGTTTAACTTGAAACAACATAATAAAGATGCCATAACAGACCACAATAGGATAATACATTTCAGTCAAAATAAAATTAGAAGGTGGACAACTATGAGTTTTGAAGAGATAAATGGAACAGAGTAACACACTCAAATATTAATGATTTTCTATTTATTGCATAGCGTAAAAGCTGCAAAAGTTGGGGAAAAACATCATAATGAACTACTCTTTGGACCATAAAAAAAGAATTACACTGATGTAATATTTTTGAAGGGAACCAACAATAAAATGCTCGAACAAATTTGCGTTTATGAAGGTTTCGATGCCAACCAAATTCACGCTATGGCTGGTATATACACCAACGGTTTCTGAAAGATGAGTAACATTTCTTAATTTCATAATTAAGGGATAGGATACATTTTCTTAGATATATTTGTCATTTTAAGCATTCCAAATGAATATAAGGGAAAATATATATGTGATGTTTTAAGTCAAATTATGGTTTGAAATACCCAGTCAAAAGCCAAATGGAGCTCTTAGATATCGATATATATTTATTTATAAACTGCATTCAGAACCATTATTCACAAACTGAAATAGAATACAATATATCAATGTATACAGGATAGAGTCCGAATACCTCATCACCACACTAAGTCGGGAATCACCAATCCACACTTAATATCTCGGCCCGCTTCCTTGAAGCGGGGCGACCCCAACCCAAAACCTTTGCATACGGCCTGTCTCTCCGAGATAGGACGTATCACCCATATATTTTAGTCGACACTTGGCAGTTGTACTTAGTTGGCATTCTAATTAATTGCAAGTATAAATTTAATTAATTTGCATTTGGAATGCCTGCGTGGTGCTAAATAATTTTTCTGGAATTATTTCCCATCATTATTAGATGGCAATCGTTGTAGTTTTAAATTTTTTAATGTTTTGTTTCGGTTGCTCCAGTGGTGATCGTAATTGCATGGAAGCAACAAAATGTATTTGTAAATTCTATTATTTTTTTCAGACATTGACTTTGTAGTTGATAACTACCATAAAACTCCAACGAAGATAAATGTGACACATGTACAAACTGAACTCGATTGAATAAACTAAAATAGGCGATCTGAACTCGATTGAATAAACTGAAATAGGCCATCTGAACTCGATTGAATAAACTGAAATTAAACAAATAAAGTCGGTGGATCTCGAGATCTGCCATTAATTAAGTTTGACTAACGAATTAAATACAAATAAGCAGTTACCAGTACACCTGAACTAACTATGAAGTTATCTCAACTGAATTAATTATAAGTAAATTAATATTCAAATTAATATCTTCAAACGGCAATGCCCCGGTACAATTAATTGAGTTTTAAAAATTTAAACACACCAGTAAATTTATTACTTTCCAACACAGATAGAGAAGTATGGTAAATATATATATATGACGACTTACATAATTTCGGGGTTCCATTCTTTTTACACATTACAAATTATATACTAATGGATAAATCATTTATTCAGAAAAAAAATATTAATGATTTTCTATTTATTGCCCAGCGTGAAAGCTGAAAAAGTTAGGAATAACTTAATTCAATTTTTAAAACCTTTCTCCGTCTCCTTCCATATGCCCAGAGCCTAGCTAGTGGAAACTTTTTTTTCTCATAATTCAAAGATATGGGTCCCACTTCTATTTTGATCCATCTGCATTGTATTTTGGATTATTCTATTATCGCATACATATATATATTTATATAGAGATTGGCTAATGTGCTAACGTTATAACTTCGGCCGAAGTTATAACGAGTCGTTTATTAGTTTTTAAAATCCAAACAACCGATCCGAACCATTCAACTTTTTCTAAATATTGAAATGTGCTTGGAGACCAAATTTTACATTTTTTGGAATTTTTTTACTATTTATTAAGCCACTTTGAAAATCACAGATCTGCTGTGAATAGTAAAAAACAGCAAAATTTTCTGGACCACCGGATTAGTATTTTCAAAGTGGCTTAATAAATAGTAAAAAAATTTCAAAAAATGTAAAATTTGGTCTCCAAGCACATTTCAATATAGATAACATGTTGAATGGTTCGGATCGGTTGTTTGGATTTTGAAATTGCAAAAACGACTCGTTATAACTTCGGCCGAAGTTATAACGATAGCACATTAGCCAATCTATATATATATATATATATATATATATATGTACACGATACATGTGGCTCAATTATCAGCCAATTCTTGCTGGATTAGTTTATTTGTCTGCAATTTACTGCTCCAGAATCCCTTTTTGCAATTTAATTTTAATCATATAGACGTATATTTCCAAGAATTAGAGTTTGCAATTTTTTTATTGGCATCCATATTCTGTAAGAAAACATGCACTTATATCTGTAAAATGGATTCATATCATGTAAGTAAAACAAGTTTCTTACTTCGCAACTCAACATAGCCCATCTCATAGAGAGTTGAGATATGGTGAGTTGCCAAGTAAGAGTGTTGTTTTACTTCACGCTCATATTTTTTAAATTGAAATATCAAAGTGACAACCGAACTGCTCAACATTACCTCCATATTGAAATGTGCTAGGAGACCATATTTTACATTTTTTTGAAAATTGTTAACTAACATTTTGGAATATTTCAAAATCACTGTTTTTTATGGTCTAGAATCCATTCAAAAACAGCAGTATTCTACCTATCTAAAAAAATAGTAAAAAATTTCCAACAAATATATAATTTGTTCTCCAGGCGCATTTCAATATGGATATCATGTTGAGCGGTTCGGATCAACTGTTTGGTCTTTGAAAACGGATATATGAGCGTGAAATAAAACAAGATTCTTACTTCGCAACTCACCATATCCCATCTCTCTGTCTCTATATATATATATATATATTCAAAGTTTTATTTAATCATAATGTTCTTAAACACATATTAAATTTTTTATGTGTAATTCTTGTCTTCAAAAGAAAAGAATACTACTATGCTAATTTCAGTATTTCTGTTTTGGAGTAGAACTAGGGTGTTCTTAGCTCACCAAGTCTCTTTGTGAGCTTAACTCGAAAACCCATCGGATTGATTTCAAGCGACGCATCCAAACCATTGAAACCGATCTACTTCACGAGTGATAAGTTTACATGTCAAATAAAAAATTTCAAACTAATTTAGTATAAATTCAAGCGGTCAAAAAATAATGAAAAATGAACACATTAAAATTAACTAATAAACCATCTTTATACTAAATTAGTTCGAAAATTTATTAAGGCCCAAACACAATCATCCAATTATTCAATCAAAAAAGTTCAAATGGTACTTGTTCAAGTTGCTTTGATCTAAGATAGCTCAGCTTGAACCATTGATCACGTCGAGTAAGTCAAACACACTGACAAAGTAACCTTCATAGCTCTGCTACTGGACAGGTAACAGTGCCATGCACCACTCCTGATCCAGTCCTTGTGCTATAAATACCTCCTCCTCACCCCCAACTGAGACCACAGCAAACACAATCGAGTCTCAACAACACAAACTAGAATCAAAACCCTAGTTATTAAGCAATGGCAGCAAAATTCAATGCTACCGTTGCACTCTTCCTAATTCTAGCCCAGGTCCTCTGCCTCACATTTGCAAATGCCTCTAGCTACTATCCTAGCCCGCCACAACCATCTGGTGCCACCTGCCCAGTTGACAAGCTCAAGCTAGGAGTGTGCGCCAACGTGCTTGACTTGATCAAGGCCAATGTTGGAAAACCATTATTCGCCCCATGCTGCTCTGTACTCGAAGGATTGGTTGACCTTGAAGCAGCGGTCTGTCTCTGCACTGCAGTCAAGGCTAACATCCTGGGGATTAACCTCAATGTGCCTGTTGATCTTAGCCTTGTGCTTAATTACTGTGACAGATCTTACCCCGCGGGTTTCACCTGCCCCTAAGCATCAGTGTTGGTTCTTATTGATTGTTTGTTAGTTTGTTGTTGTATCCTTGGTATGTTGTTTGCTGTTACTAGTACTGCTGCTTTTCTCATTTCTTTTCCCATTTTCTTGTTGAGAACTTGTGTGTTTGGAATGTATGATTTGGACCAATATCAGGAATAAAAATAATACTATTACTTTTTTATGTTGGACCTATATACAGAGTGTTTGTTTAAAGATTTTTCTCATGGAAGATCTAAATAATGTTTTCTCCCTTTTTCCTTCTATGATCACATGCTTTTCTAAGGATAAATCATGTACAACAAAGGAGAAATAGAGATTATTATGTAGATTATAACTAAGATGCAACGTGACAGAAAAGTAAATGAAGAAATCCACTACAATTGCTGTTTAATCTAAAAACAGAACAAACAATCAATATTATTTTCTGTGAAACCAGTAATGGGCAAAATTATTATACACATTTATAGGTGCACATGTTTCAGTACTGCAAGCACCTTATTAGAACAATCTACTTGCTTTCAAATTTGTTTCAGTATAACATGTGTTGTTTGTGCTAATGTCATGGACATATATATCAAAATTTCTTTTGAGCATTCGATATATACCATTGAACAATTCTAGTTATCTGAACTCCATTGAATAAACTGAAATTAAACAAATAAAGTGAGTGGACCTCGAGATCTGCCATTCAGTTTGACTAATGAATATATTGAATACAAATAAGAAGTTGGCAGTGCGCCATGAACTAAATATCATGTGATCAAATGAATTAATTAAAGGCAAATTAATATTCAAATTAGTCTCTGGAAACGACAATCTCAGGTACATTGAAGTTTATAAATAAGAAACTTATGGACAGATCAGTTTTTTCAGAAAAAATATTAATGATTTTCTATTTATTGCATAGCGTAAAAGGCTGCAAAAGTTGGGAAAAATCATCATAATGAACTAATTTTTGGACCATAAAATGCTCGAACAAATTTGTGTTTATGAAGGTTTCGATGCCAACCAAATTCACGTTATGGCTGGTATATATACCAACGGTTTCTGAAAGATGAGTAACATTTCTTAATTTCATAATTAAGGGATAGGATACATTTTCTTAGATATATTTGTCATTTTAAGCATTCCAAATGAATATAAGGGAAAATAGAAATGTGAAGTTTTAAGTCAAATTATGGTTTGAAATACCCAGTCAAAAGTCAAATGGAGCTCTCTTAGATATTGATGTATATTTATTTACAAACTGCATTCAGAACCGTTATTCACAAACTGAAATAAAATACAATATATCGATGTATACATGATAGAGTTCGAATACCTCATCACCACACCAAATCGGGAATCACCAATCCACACTTAATATCTCGGCCCGTTTCCTTGAAGCGGGGCGAGCCCAACCCAGAAACCTTTACATACGGCCTGTCTCTCCGAGATAGAACGTATCACCCATATATTTTAGTTGACACTAGGCAGATGTACTGAGTTAGCATTCTCATCAGTTGCAAGAATAAATTTAATTAATTTGCATGTGGAATGCCTGCGTGGTGCTGAAATAATTTTTCTAGAATTATTTCCCATCATTATTAGTTGGCAGTCGTTGTAGTTTTAATGTTTTTAATGTTTTGTTTCGTTTTCTCCTGGTGATCGTAATTGCATGGAAGCAACAAAATGTATTTCTTAATTCCATTATTTCTTTTCAGACATTGACTTTGTAGTTGATAACTACCACAATCCACCGAAGATAAATGTGACACATGATAAGCTATCTGATCTGAACTCGATTGAATAAACTGAAATTAAACAAATAAAGTGAGTGGACCTCGAGATCTGCCATCAGTTTGACAAATGAATATATTGAATACAAATAAGCAGTTGGCAGTGCACCATGAACTAAATATCATGTGATCAACTGAATTAATTAAAGGCAAATTAATATTCAAATTAGTCTAGATCTGGAAACGACAATCTCAGGTACATTGAAATTTATAAATAAGAAACTTATGGACATATCAGTTTTTTCGGAAAAAATATTAATGATTTTCTATTTATTGCATAGCGTAAAAGCTGCAAAAGTTGGGGAAAAACATCATAATGAACTACTTTTTGGACAATAAAAAAAGAATTACACTGATGTAATATTTTTGAATGGAACCAACAATAAAATGCTCGAACAAATTTGCGTTTATGAAGGTTTCGATGCCAACCAAATTCACGCTATGGCTGGTATATACACCAACGGTTTCTGAAAGATGAGTAACATTTCTTAATTTCATAATTAAGGGATAGGATACATTTTCTTAGATATATTTGTCATTTTAAGCATTCCAAATGAATATAAGGGAAAATATATATGTGATGTTTTAAGTCAAATTATGGTTTGAAATACCCAGTCAAAAGCCACTGATGCCAACCAAATTCACGTTATGGCTGGTATATATACCAACGGTTTCTGAAAGATGAGTAACATTTCTTAATTTCATAATTAAGAGATAGGATACATTTTCTTAGATATATTTGTCATTTTAAGCATTCCAAATGAATATAAGGGAAAATATAAATGTGAAGTTTTAAGTCAAAAGCCGAATGGAGCTCTCTTAGATATCGATGTATATTTATTTATAAACTGCATTCAGAACCGTTATTCACAAACTGAAATAGAATACAATATATTGATGTATACATGATAGAGTTCGAATACCTCATCACCACACCAAGTTGGCAATCACCAATCCACACTTAATATCTCGGCCCGTTTCCTTGAAGCGGGGCGAGCCCAACCCAGAAACTTTTACATAGGGCCTGTCTCTCCGAGATAGGACGTATCACCCATATATTTTGGCTGACACTTGGCAGTTGTACTTAGTTGGCATTCTAATTAATTGCAAGTATAAATTTAATTAATTTGCATGTGGAATACCTGCGTAGTGCTAAATAATTTTTATGGAATTATTTCCCATCGTTATTAGTTGGCAATCGTTGTAGTTTTAAATTTTTTAATGTTTTGTTTCGTTTTCTCCAGTGGTTATCGTAATTGCATGGAAGCAACAAAATGTATTTCTAAAGTCTATTATTTTTTTCAGACATTGACTTTGTAGTTGATAACTACCATAAAAATCCACCGAAGATACAAGTGACACATGGCTGCACATAGGCTATCTGATCGAACTCGATTGAATAAACTGAAATAGGCTATCTGAACTCGATTGAATAAACAGAAATAGGCGATCTGAACTCGATTGAATAAACTGAAATTAAACAAATAAAGTCGGTGGATCTCGAGATCTGCCATGAACTAACTATGAAGTTAGCAGTACACCATGAACTAATTAACTATGTAGTTATCTCAACTGAATTAATTATAAGTAAATTATTATTCAAATTTATATCTTCAAACGGCAATGTCCCCGTACACAATTAATTAAGTTTTAAAAATTTAAACACACTAGTAAATTTATTACTTTCCAACACAGATAGAGAAGTATATATGGTAAATATGATGACTTACATAATTTCGGGGTTCCATTCTTTTTACACATTACAAATTTTATACTAATGAATAAATCATTTATTCAGAAAAAAATATTAAGGATTTTCTATTTATTGCACAGCGTGAAAGGTGAAAAAGTTAGGAATAACTTAATTCAATTTTTAAAACCTTTCGCCGTCTCCTTCCATATGCCCAGAGCCTAGCTAGTGGAAACTTTTTTTCTCATAATTCAAAGATATGGGTCCCACTTCCATTTTGATCGATCTGCATTGTATTTTGGATTATTCTATTATCACATACATATATATATATGTACACGATACATGTGGCTCAATTATCAGCCAATTCTTGCTGCATTAGTTTGTTTGTCTGCAATTTACTGCTCCAGAATCCCTTTTTGCAATTTAATTTTAATTATATATACGTATATTTTCAAGAATTAGAGTTTGCAATTCTTTTATTGGCATCCACATTCTGTAAGAAAACTTGCACTTATATCTGTAAAACAGATTCATATCATGTAAGTAAAACAAGTTTCTTCCTTTGCAACTCAACATAGCCCATCTCATAGAGAGTTGAGCTATGGTGAGTTGCCAAGTAAGAGCATTGCTTTACTTCACGCTCATATTTTTTATATTGAAATATCAAAGTGACAATCCGAACAGCTCAACATTACCTCCATATTGAAATGTGCTAGGAGACAACCATATTTTACATTTTTTTGAAAATTGTTTACTAACTTTTTGAACTATTTCAAAATCACTGTTTTTTATGGTCTAGAATCCATTCAAAAACAGCAGTATTCTACCTATCTAAGAAAATAGTAAAAAATTTCCAAAAAATATATAATTTGTTCTCCAGGCACATTTCAATATGGATATCATGTTGAGCGGTTCGGATCAACTATTTGGTCTTTGAAAACGGATATATGAGAGTGAAATAAAACAAGATTCTTACTTCGCAACTCACCATAGCCCATCTCTCTCTCTCTCTCTCTCTCTCTCTCTATATATATATATATATATATATATATATATATATATATATATTCAAAGTTTTATTTAATCATAATGTTCTTAAACACATTAAATTTTTTATGTGTAATTCTTGTCTTCAAAAGAAAAGAATACTACTATGCTAATTTCAGTAGTTCTGTTTTGGAGTAGAACTAGGGTGTTCTTAGCTCACCAAGTCTCTTTGTGAGCTTAACTCAACCCAATAGATTGATTTCAAGCGACGCATCCAAACCGTTGAAATCAATCTACTTCAATAGTGATAAGTTTACATGTCAAATAAAAAATTTCAAACTAATTTAGTATAAAGTCAAGCGGTCAAAAAATAATGAAAAATGAACACATTAAAATTAACTAATAAACCATCTTTATACTAAATTAGTTCGAAAATTTATTAAGTCCCAAACACAATCATCCAATTAATCAATCAAAAAAGTTCAAATGGTACTTGTTCAAGTTGTTTTGATCTAAGATAGCTCAGCTTGAACCATTGATCACGTCGAGTAAGCCAAACACACTGACAAAGTAACCTTCATAGCTCTGCTACGTACAGGTAACAGTGCCATGCACCATTCCTGATCCAGTCCTTGTGCTATAAATACCTCCTACTCACCTCCAACTGAGACCACAGCAAACACAATCAAGTCTCAACAACACAAACTAGAATCAAAACCCTAGTTATTAAGCAATGGCAGCAAAATTCAATGCTACCATTGCACTCTTCCTAATTCTAGCCCAGGTCCTCTGCCTCACATTTGCAAATGCCTCTAGCTACTATCCTAGCCCGCCACAACCATCTGGTGCCACCTGCCCAGATGGGCTCAACCTAGGAGCGTGCGCCAACGTGCTTGGCTTGATCAAGGTCAATGCTGGAAAAGAACAATTCGCCCCATGCTGCTCTGCGCTCCAAGGATTGGTTGACCTTGAAGCAGCGGTCTGTCTCTGCACTGCAATCAAGGCTAGCATCCTGGGGATTCACGTCAATGTGCCTGTTGATATTAGCCTTGTGCTTAATAATTACTGTGACAGATCTTGCCCCTCTGGTTTAACCTGCCCCTAAGCATCAGTGTTTGTTCTTATTGCTTGTTTGTTAGTTTGTTGTTGTATCCTTGGTATGTTGTTTGCTGTTACTAGTACTGCTGCTTTTCTCATTTCTTTTCCTATTTCTTGTTGAAAACTTGTGTGTTTGGAATGTATGATTTGGACCAATATCAGGAATAAAAATAATACTATTACACTTTTATGTTGGACCTATATACAGAGAGTATTTGTTTAAAGATCTTTCTCATTCAAGATCTAAATAATGTTTTCTCCCTTTTTCCTTCTATGATCACATGCTTTTCTAAGGATAAAATCATGTATACAAAGGAGAAATAGAGATTATTATGTAGATTATAACTAAGATGCATCGTGACAGAAAAGTAAATGAAGAAATCCACTAAAATTGCTGTTTAATCTATAAACAGAACAAACAATCAATATTATTTTCTGTGAAACCAGTAATGGGCAAAATTATTATACACATTTATAGGTGCACATGTTTCAGTACTGCAAGCACCTTATTAGAACAATCTACTTGCTTTCAAATTTGTTTCAGTATAACATGTTTTGTTTGTGTTAATGTCATGGACATATATATCAAAATTTATATTAGCATTCGATATATACCATTGAACAATTCTAGTTATCTGAACTCGATTGAATAACCTGAAATTAAACAAATAAAGTGAGTGGACCTCGAGACAGCTATTCAGTTTGACTAATGAATATATTGAATACAAATAAGCAGTTGGCGGTGCACCATGAACTAAATATCATGTTATCAACTGAATTAATTAAAGACAAATTAATATTCAAATTAGTCTCTGGAAACGACAATCTCAGGTACATTGAAGTTTATAAATAAGAAACTTACGGACAGATCAGTTTTTTCAGAAAAAATATTAATAATTTTCTATTTATTACATAGCGTAAAAGGCTGCAAAAGTTGGGGAAAAACATCATAATGAACTAATTTTTGGACCATAAAAAAAGAATTACACTGATGTAATATTTTTGAATAGAACCAACAATAAAATGCTCGAACAAATTTGTGTTTATGAAGGTTTCGATGCCAACCAAATTCACGTTATTGCTGGTATATATACCAACGGTTTCTGAAAGATGAGTAACATTTCTTAATTTCATAATTAAGGGATAGGATACATTTTCTTAGATATATTTGTAATTTTAAGCATTCCAAATGAATATACGGGAAAATATAACTGTGAAGTTTTAAGTCAAATTATGGTTTGAAATACCCAGCCAAAAGCCAAATGGAGCTCTTAGATATCGATGTATATTTATTTATAAACTGCATTCAGAACCATTATTCACAAACTGAAATAGAATACAATATATCGATGAAATTAAATTAAACCATGAACCAATAGCAAATAACCTAGTTGAGCACTGAGTTGTCATAAACTAAACATATTTGTCACATCCCGGAACACGGACGTGAAGTCCTGCTGCCGCAAATATACAATTCTGTGTATATCCGGAAGGCATTTTATCAGGTTTAACTTAAAACAACAAAATAAAGATGCTATAACATACCTCAAGAGGATATTACATTTTCAATCAAAACAAAACCAGTTAAATTTTGAAGCAGTCTAGAAATACATATTAATTGCTACGGCTTAGAAGTCATGGTATCTATGGCTACATCTTGGTAATAGGCTTGCATTTCACATGGCTCGTCTTGTCAGTCCGTCTCAAACCCTGCAGGACCTTACAGAAGTGCAAAATAGATCGATGAGAGAAAAAACTTTTCAGTGCGGGATTTAGTATCAGTTTGAGAATTTCCAAGAAATCCAAATCCAGAAATAAATTTCCACAACATGATAATCACAGTTGTTTAATTAAATAAGTCTCTTCATATACAGATGTATGCAATATGCTTAACAACATATTAAAAAATGAATATGTAATGCTTAACAACATAATCCAACTGAGTATAAAAGTTGCCACAATAATAATATTTATACCATACAAACCGACATTTACCGATGTTCAGACACATATTAGCCAAATCAACTGACAATTAAACAAATATACAGACATCAAACAGACAGACACTACCAGATACATCTTTCCTTCCCTGACACAAAAGCGGAGGCCAGATGGGTTCAATGCCGGTGTATCAACCTCCCTCACAAAAGATTGACAGACACGCGTACACACACATCTGTTTAGAATATCGGACTACTGACGATCAACATATATAATTCAGACAGGTACTATCCATTTATTGGGAGTTCTTTTTACCTTGTAAATAAACGGAGTTAGGTGGGGCGTGTTGTAATAAAAGACTATGTACATATTTTCATCTTAATACAAATGTTAGTGAGCGTTTGCTCACTGACCTTCAAAAATAAATATCCATTTATTGGGAACATAGACAGACGGAACATTGCAAATATCGGAGAACAAACAAAAATGACAAACAATTGAGTGTTTATAATGCAAAAAAAGGACTAGTATTAGTTCCTAAAAGGAAACTCTTATTCTTGCAAACCATAAAACTTTGAAAGTTCCATTTTCAGCGCAAAGACACAATGCAGTCCAGTTCTAAGTAAACATCAGAAAGTTTTCTAAAAGCATCTTAAAGGATATATCCAGTTAACATGAAATGGAGAGATTATTACAACACCCTTTCTATCCCTCACGTGCAGCATTTTTAGAGGTATATATATATTTCTTTCTTCTCGCTTGTGTTCTGCCCCTTTAGCTATCTCTAATAATCCAACATATTGCTCTCTTCTCGCACAGGAAATAATTTTATTACAATTTTTCTTCAAAATTCATGTTTCCCTTCTGATTTTCACTACAAAAAATGTATCATCCATAATTATTTTCTTTCAAATTAAAAATTGTTTCAAGCATGGAACTAACTACGGAGAAAAACATGAGTTCCTCAGAAATGCATGGAGTTTTAAACTGAAAAACAAGCATCAAAATTTTTGATTAATTATTCAGGAAATATCGCATTGGAAGTGAGAAAATATGACAACCAACATTACAAATTTAGTGGTTAAAACAATGTTCTTTGTATTTAGGATCGTTGGTTTGAAATCTCTGTGTTGTGAATATTTAAATTGGATAAATTGACATCATTTTATCTCTAGAAACATCAGAAAACACTACTTGCATTTGAGTCAAATTCATGGAAAGCTTATTTCAGCTATTTCTGTTTGCCCGAATGAATGTGGATCTGAAACATAAACAGGGCATGAACAGATTGCCTAGATCGTTTGGCAATTAAAAAAATTAACATGCCTCTTCTGTGTAGCTTTCAGAGGGAAAAAGCTTTCCTTTTGTTGTATATAGATTTACCTAAAAATTATTTTAAAAAATATTTTTTTTTAAAAGTTAATTTTTTAATTTAAGTTCAAATTCAATCAAGTTTAGGAATAAATAATTATCCTTTTGTAATTTCTAGATGTTTATAACCGTAAAAAAAAGTACGATTTGTCGCTTGGTATGCATATGAAGCACACCAAAATTAGACTTCTTTAAAAGTTCTAATGTGCCTTAAGTATATTAACATATCTCTCTGTGAAATAAAAAGAGAAGAAGATATTACAAGAAACAAAATAAATGAGGAGATAAATAATTAAATTGGATGGTCGCAATCATAAATAATGTGACATTATTAAAAAACTTAAAAACTTCATTATTTTTATGTATTTTAAATTTGAGTTAATTTAATAGGAAAATTCAATTGTTTTGTTTAGTTATTTTGATTTCAAATTAAGCTAATTAGGTTTATGTTGTATTACTTTAATATGTTACAATTATAATATTAGTGTTCTGTTCTGCCCAATCATTTTGTTTTCTTAGCTCAGGCAATAAAATCTGGAAATATCAAAAGTAGAACATAAACATTTATAAGAAAGAAATGAAAAAAAATAACGAAGCATTTTATTGCACGAGCACTCAATTTACAATCTAGATATATCTATTATTGTATGTACACTGAAAACCAATTAAAGCATGGAAAAATATACACACGAATTACAGGAAGTAGAAAAATGGAACAGAAAACAAATTAATGGAAAATTTATTCGAAGGATGCCAATGGAACATCTATTTTATGTGGTTTACAAAGAAATTTATAAGACATGCACCCTGCAGTGTACAATGTTACAACGGACGTTGATCAATAGTTACGTGTTGTAGCTCAGGAGGCAGGAGCAAGTTCACGAAGGGAGAGAGCATGGCGTGTGTAAGCTTTGGCATGGCTCCCTTTGCCACCGTGAAATCGTTGGTGTACCATTCATCATCCATATTCAAATATTGTAGGACAGGGAATAATCCTTTGGGACAGATTGTTGGACTATCGTAACCAAAGCAATATCCGCGGAAGCAAAGTTTCTTTAGGCTCATTAATTTTCCAAGCTCTGGCATTGGATTTTGCTTCAATAGGGACTCACTAAGTGTCAATTTTACGAGGTGTGGTGGAAACAAGCTCGCCTCTAAAGTGACGTTCTCGGACCACCTCCCATATAAGCACAGAGATTGTAAATTATGATAATTTGGGAGTGTTTTTGGGTAAACAATCTCCATTGGGATACTCTTCCCATGGATAGTTAAGGAAACCAGAGAAGGCAACACTTGAAGTAGATTGGTCACTGTAACCCAATCCTCGAATTGATTATAGAGACCAAGTTTACGCAGGTTGTTTAAAACGGGTAACTCCTTATCCCATGTTCTCAGAGTCTGTACATATTGCAGGGTTTGGAGGTTTCTTAGGTCAGTGGTTGATGGTGGTCCATCGATAATACAATCACTAATTAGCACATGCCTCAATGTTCCAATTGTCCATAAGGTATCATGCTTAGGTAGTTCCCTACTTCCTCGTATTTCTAGGGTTTCGAGAGCCTTCATACGATGAAGGGAAAATTTGGAGATACGAATTTTGCAATATCTTAATGCCAAGTATTTTAGGTGAACCAAGTTATCTAGTTCCTTGACTATGTAATCATCGAAGCATGTGCAATTTTCAATTTCTAGAACTTTAAGTAACCTAAAATTAGAGTTCTTGGGTAAAGGCTGGACAAAATACTGAAACACTAGAAGAGAACGGATATGTGGACCTATATATTCCATGGATTGTTGACTCGTATGTTCGATTTCTGGTGAGTGTTGAAGCGAAACACGCCGGATTCCTCTCTTGGACTGGTTGACATATGATTCAGGTGAGAAAACTGTAACAAAGTTTTCTTGCCCAGCTTCATGCATTGCGAAGTCACGGAGAAGATCATGCACTTTGCAATACTTGATCGAACCAGATGGGGATCGGCTTGTTACTTGAACCATACTCCTGAATTAATTTTGATTTATACAAAAGTCAGGCATTGCAGTCAGAATAAAGGTTAATGTATACAAAGTAGAGCCATTAATTAGTTTGTAAATTGAGAGATAAAATTAATTTATGCTGATTATTTATATGCACTGAAATTAAAATGTAGAATTAATGAAATTTGTACGTAATTTTATAAACAAGAAAATTTGTAAATTATGCATTTTATTTTGAAAAGAAATATTTGAATGTGCATGTGTTGGTTGCAAAATTGAAATAATATTAAATAAATAAAACTAATCTGTCACGCAAAATTGTTATTTTGCACCCTCCAATCTCCACATTAATTTTACATACTTCTTCTACTCTTTTCTAAATAAAAATTGGAGTATATATCAAGTATACCTGAAGTATGTTATATTAATTAGTAGTTAATTGTGACAAAAAAGGTTGCATGATAATAATTATAGGAAACAGAAGGAAAAATATATAACCTTCGAAAAAGTTCCTCGAGGTACTTCTCAGCTGTTTCCTCCAATGTTTTCTTCCCCTCATGTGGTATGAACCCCTCTGCTACCCACATTCTGATCAAACGTTTTGCTGAAATCTTATAGTCTTCCGGAAAAGAGGCAAGATATAGGAAGCATGCCTTGAGATAATAAGGCATATCTTGGTAGCTCATGGCCAGGACGTCCATGCAGCCGATACCGTCTGAGTGCCAATCCATTGTTCGCAACACCTTCTCCCACACATGATAGTTTTGTTCTTTATTTGAAAGGATACCACCTACTACCATCAAAGCCAGAGGTAACCCCTTACATTTTTTTGATAGTATATCTGCAAGCTCATAGAGATCGGTAGTGGCATTCTTCATTAGGCTCTAGATAGGGGAGAGCCTTTCTGAGTAGGAGATCTAGGCTTTTCTGATCATCTAAGAAGTTCAGTTTATATGGAGCCATTTTGGAGTCAGCTGACTCAGCAACATCAATAGACCTACTAGTCATAAGAACACGACTCCTGTTCTTTACATCAGGTAATGCATCTTTCAGTTGATTCCACAAATCAACCTCCCACACATCATCTAGAACTATCAAATATCTCTTGCTACTTAAAAATCTTTTGAGCTCGTTGATTAAATCTCCCACATCTTGGTTCTCCGGTACAGAATCTTTGATTTGTAGCATTTTTCTCAAGAGATCTGTTTGATTGAACCGCTGAGAGATTGACAACATTATATCATACTCGAAATCAGCCCTAGCACTGGTTAGACAAGCAAAATAACAAGATATTTAGATTGGTTTTTTAGCACAGTTTTTGAACAATACTACTAAGATCTTTGTTGCAACTAAGTACTACTAAGATCTCAGCAATTACTGTGCAATAAATTAAAGAAAATTTGATTTGTCCATCTAATAATTATCTAAATATATCCATCGACCTAATTATTTTTTAGAAAGGACTATCTAAGTTTTTCCGAACCAATGTAATTTTTGTACACATTTATGTATATCTTCTAACATCATTATTGTAATTAGTTTTGTAACTTCTAAAAACATAAACATATAGATAATTGTTATTAACAAATAAGTTATGAGACGGTAGCTCCATAGACATCTAGCAGAGCCCAACCGGAAATGTCCATGGCTACCTCTAATATAAATGATATTATTATTATTATTATATTATTATTATTATTATCATCAACATCATCATAATCATTAATTATTGTAATTTTTATTCAAATTAATCAATTAGGATCAACTATTAAATCTTCAAAATCATATATAATTTATAATGAGGAGGGTTCAAATACACCATAATTTTTGTGCTCCAATATGTTCCACATCCTTTATCTTTATTTTCAAAGTCCGAACAGTCGATCCAAACCGTTCAACATGATCTTCATAATAAAATATGTTTGGAGACCAAATTTATATTTTTTAGAATTTTTTTACTATTTTTCTAGATAGGTACAATATCACTTTATGGATGGTCCAGAATCTCCTTAAAAAGGTGATATTGTACCTATCCAAAAAAATAGTATAAAATTCTACAAAATATAAAATTTGGTCTCCAAACATATTTTGTTGGAACCGACGAAAATCATTGTCGATCACCGCAGGACCATCTGTGTTGAATATAAAACTGAATAGCGGAAGCGTACTTTAATCCTTGACTGTCTTGTGCGTGAGAACAGCACCACCGATTCGGATCTTCCAGAATATCAAGGCTCTTTAGAGAATTCCCTTTGTTTCTGCTTTCTCCAAAGTCTCTCATAGTTCTCTCTAATGGGATAAGAGAAATGAATCTAGGATTGCCTTGTATTCTGGGGACCAAATCATAATATACAGCCCAAGAGACTCTTGGCTGTCTAATGTGGTAATTATTCAATTTAACCCATCATAAAATTAAATATTACCTCTTAAATTCTACACATTAAAGGTCCACACCCTATATGACACATTAATGCTCATAAATTATATAACGCATATGACCACTTTTAATTGAGCATAAAATTGACAGTATACAATACAAATTTATTTTTACATATTAGTCCAATGTTAGATTAATTATCCAACAATCTCCCACTTGGACTATATGTGAAACCTTATAATTTGGTATTGTTAATAACCGTAGTGAGCTCAACTTTTCTGTCATTACCGAAATGTGCCCGAACAATTCCGTCCATCAATTATATTAATATAGGATCAAAGCAGTTTTTGCCACATTTATTCGTAACTCAACCAACAATGGTCACATATATTGACATAACCAAATGACATGAATCATGATGTGGATGTGTAGCATGAAAATTTCACGTAATGTGACCATAACGTGCCTATTTTCAACTGGTCCACCCTTAAATGAGATCAACCTTAATAGAGTCAGAATGTGAATAAACTGAAACTTTATTTCTGCAGAAATATCATTAAACTTTAAAAAAATGAAAACCGCATATGTCATACAAGCATAATTACAAACTCCCACTAAAATCTGAATATCCTCAAAAAATTGAAGATCTTTAATTTGACATGACACCCATACGAGTAGCATGCTCATGAAACATTTTGGGTGACAATCCTTTAATATGCAGCTGCAATCACGGAGTTTGTGTCATTATGCTCGATAGACAACTGTCCATTCTGAACTCTTTCATTTACAACTAAGAACTTGATCTATATTCTTTGACCTTGTCAAGTTTCTATTATTGGAATATAAACTGTCGGATTATTGTCACAAACTAACTTAAGTAGTATTTAATCCTTATCCACTTCGTGCAGCCATGTGACAAAATTTCACAGTTATATTCACCAATTAGATACCTCATACACATGTTATAACATGTTTTATTGGTATCTACCAAAATCGAAATCAGTATACCAAAAGATCTCAAACTTTTTGATATTCGATATGTGAGTATGTAGTTTGTATTTTCCATAAAAATAACGCAAGACCCTTTTGGCTACTATCTTATGGTCTGTTTCTGAATTACTTTAATATCACTTTAGCATCCCTATTATGTACGTAATATCTAGACACGTACAAACCTGAGCATACTTGAGACTTCCTACTACCGAAACATAGAAAATCTTCTATATCAATTTCTTAAAATTATTCTTAGAGCACTGCTTGAGACTAAACTCGTCTCCCTTATTTATAGATATATCTCTTGGTTTATTTTAATGCATGTCATCTTGTAAACCTTCACGATATAGTTATTTTGTGACAGCATGAGAATACATCGAGATTGCTCTTTATGTATTTCTATACCTAACACAAAAATTCATCATCAAGATCATTCATCTCAAAAATTCTTAAATAGAAATCTCTTGATGCCAAATAACAAACCTATATCGTTACTAGCACGTAATATGTCACTGACATATAAAACCAAGAAAATAACCTTACTCTCACATAAGTTATGGTATATGCATTCATCGACCAAATTCATCTCAAAACCAAACAAGATGATCACTTGATGAATTTTGAATACCATTGTCGATAAATATACTTTATTGAGTCCATAGATGGATTTTCTTGATTTGCAAACCATATGCTTTAGGTCTTATGAGTCAAAGTTTTATGGCCGCACCTTATAAATCATATCATCAATACTACTATTGAGAAATAACATCTTAATATCCATCTAATGTAACTCAAGATCTAAAATGCACCTTTAATGTCATTATTATCCTGAAAGACTTTCAAAGTAACCGAAGAGAAAATCTCTTAATATCCTATGTCATTTTTCTATGTGAAGCCATATATGACAAGACATATTTTGTATTGCTCCTACATTGCCATTCAAATTCCATTAAAACAAATGAATTTTGTATCTTATGGCAAATGAACAATTTCACAAATATCTTAGCCTTTTATGAACTTCATCTCCATATCATGACATCTACCCACTTTATCCAGTGGATATCCTTAATGACACGTGTTTTTGAGGTGTTGAAGTTTGCTCTTCAGTATTATCATTGATTATTGTGTCTTGAACAAAACCAGGATCAAAATCCTAAATAATGCCAATAACACCTGTGAGAATATTTACTTATTCCTCATCAAAGATAAAATCCGGAACTGTATTTTCCCTTGCAAACTCAACATCTTCAAAAAACTTTTGCATTTTTCTTCCAAAAAAAATATCGACCTTGTTATGGGATCATTAACTGTAATGTTTTAATTAAGAATATAAGCTGCAATCTTAAGTCCTTATTTCCAAAGTAATAAAGAAATATAATGTTCACCTAAACCGTCATATCTACTATTGTATAGAACATGACAGTAAAAGCTGACACTTCAAATCCTTATGTTGAGTTGATTTTCAATGCCAACATTATAATTTTGAACACATCCAAAAAACTAGGTTTTCTCATAATTGTGATAAATATAGCCATAACTAAAATATTTGTCTATGAACATAATAAAATAATGTACCTTGTTCTAATATCCGTAAGAAAATAGTCCAGAAATATCTGAATTTTATTAGTTTCAAGACATCCTGAGACTTGTTGGCTATAAATCTCCTCCAATTGGTTCGTTTTATCTTAATACAATCAACACAAATATAAAAATCTGTGTTATCCAAATGCTCGAGAATTCTATTCTGAAACAAGTCTTTATCTCCATCGGGAGATGTAACTGAATACTTGTGACATAATGCAACCAAAATTCTCATTGCTTTACTTTTATTAACAATTCAAATACTTAAATGCAAGTACTCGTTATATTAAGCAATTATGTCTTTGGAATTTAGATTATTATAACCGAAAAAAAACTTAGATCCAACCGATTTTGAATCATGAAACAAATCAAAATTTCTATTTCTAGAATAACAAGTAAATCCATACTTGTATATAACAAAAATAGAAATTAAGTTACGTCCAAAAGTCAAAACTTAAATGTTTCATTGAGATTCAAATAAAATCTAATCTTAAATAATAATCTAACTTTCTAATTGCTTCAACTTTAATATTCTCGTCGTCGCTAAATATAGATGTATCTTTCACCATCGCTAGGCTACGACTACTCAAACAATCTTGCATAGACACACTGATGTGAGTTATTACACTATAATCTATCCACCATGTGTGTCTAAGTATCAAAGTTAAATTAACTTCAAAACAAACCAAATTAATAAGCATACTTTTCTTGACACGCAAAGCATGACAAGTACTGAATTGCTTAATCCTTTATACTTTTCAACAATTCAAAAGAAACAACTACTACCATCCGGTTTAACCGATTTCTTTTGTTGTTCCTATTGAGGTGTTGTATATGCAGCTACCATACTCTTATTTCTTATATGTATTCCTTTAACTTTATACCTTACTGAAAATTTGATTTACTAAGATCGTATCAATTTGAACTATTCGGTCTTAACAAATCTATTTTCAATAGTCGAAAGGAATTCATAAGCCTTAACTAAATTATTCGTAAAAGTGCCCCTAAATGCTTCTAGGATATTCCTTTATTATGATCATATGACACATGCGATTTGACTTCTCCTACTTTTCTTTCTCCCTCTTAAATTAGAGGTACTCATAACCGTAAGTATTGGAGAATCAAACCTTAACGCAATGTCAAGATCCATAATTATTAGAACTAACAATAAGTTCTTTCATTCCCTTAAATTTGATGCTATAATTGATATTAACTAAATTAGAACAATAAACAAACACTACATACTCATTAAATATCCATATATAATAATAAATTCAAATAAAGGTAAACCCCATTACCTCAAGATATCGGTTCCATTAATAAGTTATCTTTGGACTAAAATATTAACTTTTTATGATATCTTGGCGTAGTAATCAAGCACTGATAATTAAGTAACATGTCGAACAATTAACCTTCCTTTGGGCCGATTAAATTGATCACACGTAAAAAACCAAACAATCATCACTGCACTTATTACCACAAGGCGCACATGCAACTTTAATAAATATTGGTCTTCCTTTGGGCCGACGAATATTTACACTCATTACATGCACACAATAAAACCTTTTATATTTTAAAATAAATTAATTTCAAAAGGAGAGCTCACTTTGGCGAGGTGCGATTGAAACCAATCTATTTTAAAATATATAACTTTAATACCTTTTATTTGAACTTAAAATTATATCCAAAATCTAAAATTACAGTTTAAACATAAATCTAAATCTATCCTTAATTTATTAAGAATCAAATATATATTTTTCCTCTTTTGATTCTCGATTGCCATATGGATTTAGTTCAACCGTAATTAACTTAATTCTTATGCTATACCAGAAATATACATATGTAGTGGTATTTCAATTAACAGCGTACTTAGATTTTTACATCTTATCACCAATAAAGATGTATCTAAATTCATTTCCTTTCGCTGAGTAATTCTCTGTTCCACTCATAAATATATATTTTATCATGATATAATTCAAAATCTAAATTCATCTCAACTTTATTAAGAATCAAATATAAATTTTCTTATTTTGATTCTCTATTTCCATGTGAATTTAGATTAATCATAATCATTTTACTCTACATTGAACTTTACTTAAGAACTAAATCAAGAGGCTTAACCGAATTATCCAAAAAATGAAATACCGAAATTACTTAAATTAAATTAAGGCTTAATTAAATTTGGTCTCTGCGCAAAACTCAGGACAAGAAAATAATATTAAACAATTTTATTTTTAAGTAACTCATTTGATCGGTCTTTGCGCGGTTTACCAACCAAATAAATAAATAAATAATTTGGACTGAAAGCTTTCAGCGCGGTGTTCCGCGGTCTACGGTGAAAACAATGAACTGGACTGGTCTACCGCAATGGACGCGCTGTTTCGCGCTGCAGAGAAGTATTGGTTGGTCCATGCGCGGTGTATCATGAAATGACGCGTGCTGAGCCACTAAATATCGAGCAGGGCACGAAACTTTTCACGCGCGATGATGGAACGCGGTGTATACGCGGCTCACGCAACCAACGCGATGAGCAAGCGTTTTGGGCCGGTCTACAGAACTGAATGGTCGGGAAATTGATTTATTTCTGGTTAAACTTGGTTCACACGCGGACCATGCGTGAAACTCAGATCAGAAATGGCGATTTCAAGGTTCGGGACGGAATTTCAAGGACAGAATTAGCCAAAATTAACAAATCTAAAATCGCCAATAATCAGAAATTCAATCTTATACCATAACTGTACCGAAAAAATACAAAAAACTTGTTTCAAACACAGAGCGGCTCTGATACCACTTGTTGGAACCGACGAAAATCATTGTCGATCACCGCAGGACCATCTGTGTTAAATATAAAACTGAATAGCGGAAGCGTACCTTAATCCTTGACTGTCTTGTGCGTGAGAACAGCACCACCGATTCGGATCTTCCAGAATATCAAGGCTCTTTAGAGAATTCCCTTTGTTTCTGCTTTCTCCAAAGTCTCTCATAGTTCTCTCTAATGGGATAAGAGAAATGAATCTAGGATTGCCTTGTATTATGGGGACCAAATCATAATATACAGCCCAAGAGACTCTTGGCTGTCTAATGTGGTAATTATTCAATTTAACCCATCATAAAATTGAATATTACCTCTTAAATTCTACACATTAAAGGTCCACACCCTATATGACACATTAATGCTCATAAATTATATAACGCATATGACCACTTTTAATTGAGCATAAAATTGACAGTATACAATACAAATTTATTTTTACATATTAGTCCAATGTTAGATTAATTATCCAACATATTTTATTATGAAAATCATGTTGAACAGTTCGGATCGACTGTTCGGACTTTGAAAATGGAGATAAAAGATGTGGAACATATTGGAGCACAAAAATAATGGTGCATTTGAACCCTCCTCAATTTATAATAGTGGTATTAGTTGATCAGTACTATACATAACAACTTAGAATAACTCTTACTTATTGATGTTGTTATTGTGGCAATTATTTATCTCATGAAAACATATATAGTTTGAAAAGAAAATTCTGCACTTGCCTTGTGTATACAGTACATGCAAGGGTAGTCTTTCCTAGACCGCCGACACCTACAGTTGTTATGACGGCTCGCCTAAGTGTTTTCTCAGGGCACAGCAGTTTAAGGATGTTGTTCTTGTCAGCCTGCATGCCTACGACTTCTGTGTCGTCTACTTCTTGATGAGTGGCTCTCCGAACTGGCATTATGATGGCCTCTCCCACAATGTCTTGTAGGTCTATGATTCCGTAGTCGACCCTGCTCTTAGAGATCCCTTCGAGTTCATGTTGAATGTTGTCGAGCTCAGTGCCAAGGTGGTGGAGGACATACATCACTAGGTGCTTGTTACACACCTTCTTGACTTTTTGCAATAAGTTGGGATTTTTATGGTAGTGATCTTCGTATTCCAGAAAAAACGTGTCTATTGCATCCTCGATGCGGTATGCCACATCACGCAGTTCATTTAGCCAGTTCTGCACCCTCGCATCTCCTTTTCGTTTTAAGTGTGCATCTTTCAGGCAGCACCGGATTCGGGTTAACTCGCATTACATCCGTTCGACTTTTTCCCCAACCCCACCCAATAACTCCAGTTCTTTCATGATGATACCGGCAAGCTTGTCCAACACAAATCCCACAGCCGCCTCAGCCATTTCTCTCTCTCGCTCTCTCTTTTGAAATGTGCACCAGTGTAAGAGGATATTTATTAGCTAGTGAAGATGACTATCCGAGGCAAAGATGATCTGATTATATAGGCGAGCAGGCCTGAAAACATATTGATATATGTTTAGTCTAATTCCAAGAATAGAATTAATTATTATGCTGAAATCATTTCTCATAATTCTTAACTGGCAGTTGTACTTCGTTTTTGTCTCTCTTTTTTATGTTTTGATTCATTCTCTATCCAGATCTGATCGTGAAAGCAACTAAATGTATTTTCTTAATTCTATTTTCTTTTTCAGACATTGACATAGCAGTTGATGTTGTGCATTATCTCAATTTTAATGATGAAGATGACAATAGAGGTGTTTTAGCTACATTTTTTCCTCTTATTAATTAAAGCTTACAGCTAGGTAGAACAAAATATCTCAAATTTAGGTAACAGCTTGTATATTTCTATCCTTTTTTCTAACATATTGTTGTTCTTACTTAATTAGCACAATATTTATAATATACGTGACAACATATATACTTCATTTTTTTCAATTGTTTATTGTTTTTAATCTTTTAATTAACTTATATCGCACTAAAATGTTCTCACCAGCAGCATATCAACATCAAAACATATATGTGGTTAACTAACTGTTATTTCGTAAGATAATTAAATTTTAGTATCAAGCAAGGAATAGTAATTTTTATTTTAAATTGCAATTATTTCTTCCATAAAATGTTGATAGTGCTAGAAAAAACAACAATATGTTAGAGGAATTAGAAGAAGAGAGAGAGGTGGATCTAGACATCCATTCTTATAACCAATGCCACAGAAAATCTATACAAAATTAATCAAGTGAATTAAAGAAATAAAGTGAGTGGATCTCCATATCTGCCATTCAATTTGACTAATTAATTAAATACAAATTAATGAGCAGTTGGCAGTGCGCCACGAACTCTTTTTTTTTTTTGGTCGTGCGCCACGAACTAATTAAATACTAAGTGATCAACTTGAAATAATCAAATTAAATTGGTTTAAAAAAATATCCGGACGAGTTACTAGATTAATTTTCCTATAAGTATTTGAAATTGGTTTGCATTTTCTAACAATTCACCATCTTCACCATTTAATTTACATTTGCTATCCATTAGAATAGAGGCCGATTTACAACATAATTTATTGGTTTCAAAAAAAATCTAGAATATATTTTCTTTGTGAGATAAGGAGTCCCATTTTTTAATATGCTACTTCAATTTCTAAGAAATATTTTAAATATTCGAGGACTTTAATGTCAAATTTTTCTTTTAATTGACATTTAATTTTTTTTATTCTTCTATATTATTTTTCGGTAATTATAATGTCATCTACATATACTAATATAATAGTGTTATTTATTTCCATCAATATATTTTTGTAATAAGGAATAGTCGGCACTATTAATTTTAAAATTGCAATAATTTAAATAGGAGTTAAGTTTGTCATACCATGCTCGTGGAGATTACTTTGTTCTTCAATTTATGACCGGGGTAATGTCATGTATATTTTGAGCGAGGAGAGAGGAGCGAAGGGAAGGGAAGGAAGAATTAAAAGAATTCATATTACCTGAGGTAACATAAATTTTGATTTTATATTACCTGTGCATTCCATCTTTTGCCATATTGATTCGTATTCTGATCGGACAGTTCGTATCTAAACTCATTAAACTTATATTACCTCAGAGGATGCGGACTCTAATTAAAATATTGCTTCTCTCCATAAATTAATTAAACCCACTGTTCAGATAGAACTAAATTTTATATCTCGGCCCAAAATTAAGATGCAGCACAGATTTATTAAATTCAAAGTTTCTTTTTCTGAATAGAGACCGTAAGCCCAATCCCGAGGTCTTTTTTATTTTCATTTCTCTTTTTCATTTTAATCTTTCCGACATGTGCATTCTAAATTTGAGGTCCAGGTTAAACTGTTTTAAATGTCAAATTTCCTATTTTATACTTTACTATAATTTCACAAATGCATTTTGAATTCCTGATTTCGGGATTCAGAAGGTTTCATCATGTTGTAAAGAAAGTTTATCATACCATCTAATATGTGTGCCGAGAAATAACTGTCAGTTTTAAAAATGTTATTATTAAACCATTATATTATTTCTTAATTCTTAGTGAGTGAGAGAGAGAATCTGGGGTTTGGGGAGGATTTAGTACTGTAAATATATAGAACTCACAATCGGTTGAATATATCGAGCAATTGGTGTATACTACAACCTACATAACTGCTCCTGAGAACATAGTAACGAGTTGGTGTTGATCTAGCCAACACCAATGGCTCATGTGACAACATCGATGGTAAAGGCCACTCCCTCAAAGCCATCGGTCCCTGTAGCCCAACTAATGTCGAAAATTACTTTAAAACCAACTGTAGGATAAAATTAACCGATAGCAAAGGAGGGCCCATTAATGCCATTGGTTGGTTAGACCCAAACAGTCGGTGAAAAATTTTAAGTAATTACAGCACTGCTTCTGATTACAAACATCATTGATGTCTTAGACCAACCGATAGTAAAGAGAGATGGTAAATGTGTTTTTTGTAGTAATGTAAGCTTCCAACAAGGTAGGGAGTAATTGCAAGAGCCAATATATGCTTTACCATACACACACATATATACACATATAGACACATATATATAAAATTTGGTCTCCAAACATATTTTATTATGAAGATCATGTTGAACAGTTCGGATCGACTGTTCGGACTTTGAAAATAAAGATAAAGGATGTGGAGTATATTGGAGCACAAATATTATGGTGTATTTGAACCCTCCTCATATATATATATATGAGTGAGGCTACGGTGCTATGCATAGCACCAATTGGGTCCGTGCTACGGCTCAAAATTTGACTTTTCAAAATTCTAACGGTCGATCCGAACCGTTCAACATGATTATAAAATGAATATGTACTTGCAAACCAAATTTTACATTTTTTCGAATTTTTTTACTATTTTTTTAGATAGGCTGTTTTTGGATGGTCCAGAATGTTCAGATCAAGTGATTTTCGAAAAAATAGTAAAAAAATTCGAAAAAATGTAAAATTTGGTTTGCAAGTACATATTCATTTTATAATCATGTTGAACGGTTCGGATCGACCGTTAGGATTTTGAAAAGTCAAATTTTGAGCCGTAGCACGGACCCAATCCGTGCTATGCATAGCACCGTAGCCTCACTCTATATATATATATATATATATATATATATATATATATATATATATATATATATATATATATATATATATATATATATATATATATATATTGGGCAAAGTGGCCCGTATGCACGACAATGACCCAATAATTTAATTAAAAAGACGAAAGAAGCCACACGTCATTGCCTCGTCTGTATACAGACGTCAGATGTGTGACCATATTATGTTGACGACAATGATTAAAATCTTATTAGGAAGTAGCCAAAAATAACAAGTTCGTCATTAAAAACACGTCACTGCCTACGTGTTTTTAATAAAAAAAAGTAATAAGACGTCATTAGATAACAAGGGACACAAATCTCGTGTATATGTTACCCCTGGAAACCATATTATCATGTTGACTAGCTAGGACACTGAATGGACTTTCGCCCAGCTTTTTATGAAGGTACAAAATGGGACCTTCAAAATTTTTAGGGACAAAAACAGGAAAAGAAGATACTTTATGGACCATTCATGTTTACTAGTATTATTTTTTTTGGATTAAATTGTTGATCAATCTTAACTAAAAGAAAATTAATCATCTTAAAAGCCACTTGATATTACAGAAGAATAAAGCTGAGATGGAATGACATATAGAAAGCATGAATGGCACCATATAGACAAGCCACTTGATCTTAAAATGGGACCTTCTCTCGTACTCTTTACCATTTTAGGACTAATAGAAAGCATGAATGGCACCATAAATACAAGTTTTGTGCAAGAGCTTTCAAACAGTATCTAATTGTACATTGTAGTTTTAATTCTTTATAATCCGGACTTGATATGGTATTGCACACAGCGTTGGCCAAGGGAGGAAAAGGATCACTGCCTGGAACAGATCAAGAAAAGAAATCCTTTAAATATTCAGGAGAAATTCTTCGCCTTATATTGTCATGATAATTGTAAATCAGTTAAAGTACTGATTTGGAAATCACTTTGTTTGTACCACGCAGCATCTTAGTGCCCAAATTGCTGAATTATTTTTTCTTTTAAATCTGCCTTTGTTTATTTCTCCTTTCCCCAGTGAACTTCTTTTGCATAAATAAAGAGGGGAAATGAATTAAGGCTTATGCAGCTTTTGTTAGCAATTCATGTTTATTCACAACAATACAAAGGTTGTAACATTATTCAGTACCACCATCAGGCATTAGCTGCATACTTCTCAAAATGGTTTTATGTATTGAATACATGATTATGTAAGGGCATTGAGGGCACTGAATGTAAGAGCTCTATTTTGATTTGCAACTTATAAAGTTTTATTTTTGTACTTTCAGTTTATAATTCACACATGACTATTGCTTAATATACCTTTGAGTATTGCACTAATGCATACTTCCTTATTTAGTTATTTAGATCAATGCACATCAGAGGAAGCTGGAATTAGGGAGGCATCTCTCCTGTACATTAACTTTAGAATTAACACATAACTATTGCTTAATAAACACTTGAATATTAACACTTTACTATTGCCACATTATAGGAGAGGGTTCGTGTGGAGAACTTATCGTGATGATTAATCTACTTCTGTTTAGAAAAAATCCCATTTTGGATTTTGTAATTAGTGATTTCTACGGGGTCCTTTTGTAACTACTTCTCTTGTATGATTTTTATTTATAATCTTTCAAATTAGAGGAAAATTTATGTAATTAGACTCTTTATTAATTGATGTCTTGCTTAGGTTTATGATTATGTTTTACATATTATGTGTTGTTTGTATGTTTTTAAATTTATGTTTTTTGTATGTTGCTTGGAAAGAGTACTGCATATTGTTTTATGTATGCATGTTTTTTATTATTATGCCTAGCAAATTGGAAAGAGTACAGCCGATAGAACACATACAATATTTTCTATCGTTTTGGTCTATTAGGAGAGCCTTTTTTTATTAGTTGTAAGAGGCAAATTCGACTCCGTATGTAATAGGATAAGTTTCCAGGAAGTTTCCAGGAAGGTACCAACAAAGTAGCTGTTGACGACAATGATCAAAACATTAACAATGAGAATATTTTATATTTCAAAGAATGTAAGTAGTCGAGGAAGTCTTTCCGTGTTTCAATTTTAAGTTGTTGATTGGACGCTTTAATTAATTGCTACTATTCGGAAAATCTGATTGTCTGCATTTGCAACTTGTTATTGTTAAATATGACACGTAGAATCATCATTATAATAATTCCACTTCAACACCCGTGCTGCAGTTCTTTCCATTCGAATTCGGATTTTTTTCATAAATATCCGAATTTGGATTCTACAAATTACAACCGTTGGCTTATGACATCTCTTGCAAAAAGGATTTGATAAGTAACAACTATTTTCACTACTTATTTCGCCTACACAAACAAAGAAATAACATTAATAAACTACCAATAAAGCAAATATACAAGTAGATAACATGTTAGACCTACCCTATTAGCATCTCTAAACATTGTACAAATAGATCTTCTAAACATTTTATTATTGTTTTTATATCAAAACAGCAAGCTTAATCATGGGGAAGGCTTTGCTTTCAACAGGTCCAGTGACCTTGTTGTATTCATCCTCTCAAGCCAAACACTCATTTCTGTTATTTTTACATTATAGTCTTTTAACTTGTTTATTTTTGCAAAACTTGTTCAAAAACTTGTTTAATTAAGAAATTAAGACAATGCTCTAAATAGTAAACTAAGCTTATCAGAATTGCCACTTTAACAATTTTAGTCATTTTACAAACCCTAGTTTCAGAAAACTAGAGAGACTAAACCCTAATTTAAGCAAATTATACTAAATAACTAATAAAATATCTGGACGTCAGTGGTGTTTATCAAGATTAAAATGTTATCAAGATCGAGCTTATCACAATGTTAAAATTTTATATTTCAAAGAATATAATTAGTCGGGGAAAATATAAATAGAATCATTCCACCTCAATACCTCAATACAATCTAGGTAGGTTTTTCGCTTCCCTATTAAAAAAGGAACCAAAAATCTCGTGTATATATTACCCCTGGAAACCATATTATCATGTTGACTAGGACACTGAATAGACTTCCGCCCAGCTGGGATCAACTTTGCAAGTGCCAATATGCCTTTACCACGTCATTGCCTCAACCGTGTACAGACGTCAGATGTGTGACCATATTACATTGACGACAATGATTAATATGTCATCAAGATCGAGCTTATCACAAGGAGAAAAAATTATATTTCAGAGAAAATTATAATAACTGTTCGTGGTAAAATGCTAGTGTTAATTACTCCTATGTCTAAATCAACTCCAATGTTTCTTTTTCATGCCTAGGGTTGACAGATTTTCACCCAGTCTGGTATCAACCAAAGTATCCTGTCAGCCCATAAATAGCTCATGGAAGTCACTTAAAAGAGGTATAATGGTGCTATGTTGCATTTCATATGAGAATAATTAAGTCACAGAAGATCCGAAGATTCACATAGGAAAACCAACAAACTAGCCATTATATTTTTTACCGTTAGAAATTGTACCGTTGATTGAAAGGTTATAAATAGAATCTGTAATGTTCATTATAAGATATAATAAAATACTCAATATCAATAGAAATTGTGCCGTTGTCATATCAATACAACCTTTGCTCTGGTAGTAAGATGAATACCATAAGAATTTTGCTTTCAATAGCGGTAAATAAAGGGTGCAATTTATTTCAAATGGATGTTAAAAATACATTCCTTCAAGTAACACTTGAGGAAGAGGTTTATATGGCTCTACCACCGGATCATGTAAAAGAAAAAAATAATAACCTTGTTTGTAGGTTAAAAAAGTCAATTTATGAACTTAAACAATCACCAAGGGCATGGTATGGAGAACTCTCTCAATATTTAATTTTTCGTAATTTTAAAGTAAGCCAATCCGATACATCACTATTTTCAAAACATAAAAATAATGATACAACCATTGTTGTTGTCTATGTTGATGACATAATCATAACCGCAAACAATTATGAAAAAATTGACATTGTGAAAAGACATTTAAAAGAAAATTTTGAAATAAAAGACTTTGGTAAACTTAAATATTTTTTAGAAATTAAAATAGCCCATTCAATCAAGGGAACTTTGGTAACTAGGCCCGATATATCATTTGCGGTAAGTCAAATTAGTAGATTTATGTATTTACCAAGAAAATCTCATTTGGATGTCATTGATAGAATTTTGAGATATTTAAATAAATCACCCAAAAAGAGTATATGGATGAAAAATAATAAATCTAATGAAGTGTGTGGATATTCCGATGCAGACTGGGCCGGGAGATTGATAGAAAATCAACAACAGCTATTGCACGTTTGTAGGCAGAAACTTTGTCACATGGAAAAAGCAAGAAGCAAAATGTCATGGCTCGATCAAGTGCGGAAGCGAAATATCGTGCCATGGCATCTGCCGCTCACATGGATCAAACAGTTAATCGAAGAATTGAACTCAAAATTGACAAACCAATGAAGATATTTTGTGACAACAATGCGGCAAGACATATTGCTTCGAATGTGGTGTTTCATGAAAGAACAAGACATATCGAAGTTAATTGTCATTTCATAAGAGAAAAGGTGCAAGCAAAAGAGATCGAAACTCCTTATGTGAAGAGTCAAGATCAATTAGCCGATATCTTCACTAAGGGTCTCATTCTAAAGGCATTTGAAAAAATAACAAGCAAGCTAAGATTAATCGATATTTATAATTCTAGCTTGAGAGAGAGTTGAGAATAATTAAGTCACAGAAGATCCGAAGATCCACATAGGAAAACCAACAAACTAGCCATTATATTTTTTACCTTTAGAAATTGTACCGTTAATTGAAAGGTTATAAATAGAACCTGTAATATTCATTGTAAGATATAATAAAATACGTAATATCAATAGAAATTCTTATTCTTATAAAATTTACAGCTACCCAATACTTATAGAAGAGTTCTTTTATGGGTAATGGGTTTCATACTGATAGAATAAGATAAATATTTTATCGGTTGTAAACAGCCGATAGAACACATATAATTTTCTATCGTTTTGGTCTCAAAAGGTCGGAAATCTATTAGGAGAACCTTTTTTTATTAGTTGTAAGAGCAAATTCGACTCCGTATCTAATAGGGTAAGTTTCCAGGAAGGTACCAAGAAATTGGCCTTTACCGTATTTTTTATTTTATTTTTTGGCAAATTGTCCCATAGGCACGACCGTCACCCAATAATTTAATGAAAACGGCAAAGTAGTGGGGGAAGGTCTTTGCGTGTTTCAATTTTAAGTTGTTGATTGGACGCTTAACAAAATGTATACAGTGCATATATCATAGCTAGATTCATTTAATGTGCATTTGTGTTTCATGGTCACTGTTTATTAGGCAGGCTCCTAATAAAATCACGGTTAGTGAATTAGTTTGGCTTTGGGAAAAGTTGATCAATTTCTCATGATTTCTTTGTTGTGCCTCCGTTTGCCTAGTCCGGCTTTTCTTTCTCATATATATATATATATATATATATATATATATATATATAGAAAGAGGTTGGCTAACATCAAAATGTTTATTCCAGAGCTGTGATATAACTAATTGGTTTTCTGATTTTCAAAGTCCGAACGGTCGATCCAAACCGTTAGATGTGATCTCTATATTAAAATGTGCTTGGAGACCAAATTTTACATTTTTTTGAATTTTTTTACTATTTATTAAGCCGGTTTTAAAATCGTTATTTTTAATAAATAGTGGAAAATTTCGGGATCATTGAAAACATTGATTTTAAAAATTGGTCTAATAAATAGTAAAAAAAGTACCAAAAAATAGAAAATTTAGTCTCCAAGCACATTGTATTATAAATTGAATGTTGAACAGTTTGGATCAACAGTTTGAACTTTGAAAATGTAAAAACTGAAGTTTTTGTTAGACCTTAGGAACAAACGTTCTGATATTAGCCAACCAAAGAGTTAATTCTCAAAACCCTTTAAACCTTGTTTTTAATATAGATTGTTTTTTTAGTTGCTTCTCATTTTGTTTTTGTTTTTATTACATCTGTCATCCTCTGTAAATCCACCAAAGGTTAATTCTCAAAACCCTTTACACTTTTGTAACCAATTGCGGTTAATAAGATAGAAATTTGGCTTCTATTCTTACTCAAAAAAAAAAACGATCACTAAATCTGGAAAGGCATTTTGAATCCAACAGTTTATAGCAATCGAACCAAAAGCATGCTCAAATTATCCAATTTTGATTGTTTTGTCTGATTATGAAATGAAACCCATATTATGAGAGAAGAATTAACGACAAAGTTAATTCAATTCATTTGATTTATGCAAGAATGACAAATTAAACAACAAAGTTACCAAAAAAATAAATAAATAAGACAATAAGCTAAGCTATTTTTGCATTCTTCTTCAATAGCATTTCATAGTTTCCTTTTACTTATATAATGCAAGAATTAATTAAGTTTTTACCATAATTTAAAGAATTCTTCATATAAGAATAAATTCGGTATAAGAGAGAATTTTCTTCAATAATTAAATTGTTGTTCTCAAGACAATACTCACGTTATTACTAAAATGTTACTAAATGACAACACTTGCGTCATGAAAAACACGTCATTAGACAAGGACGGACACTTGCATTTCAGTTGCTAGTTAAGAAATACCTTTTTTCTAGTGATGAGGTGGAAATAGAGAAGATAAAAGCAGTGGCTGAAATTGAGAGGATGCTCGGAGAGGTAGAGGTGACACCAGCTGAGGTGGCTGAGGTGTTTCTGGGGTGCGATGGGGCCTCAGCTGATGAAGCTTTGGATAAGTTGCTTGGGGAACTTCGTCAAAGGAAATTGTCGCCTCCATCAAAGCAGGTGGAGGACATGGCCCCTCTTCTTTTAGACCCTAGCCAAAGTGAAGAGGAGAGTAGTAGCAGCACCTGACCTTGGTTATGGATTTGTTGGTTTAGTAGTTGCCTAGTTGGTTGGCTATTGTCGTACTAGTAGTTGTGTTTTATGCTTTATATGTTGGATTTAGTAGTTGATGTAGCAGCCTAGTAGGTTATGCATGGAGTTTTGCGTGTATTTTTGTCAGTACTGGTACCAGTACCTGTTGACCTTGTAGGTTTCGTTTCTTGGAATAAAATGGTGGGATACTCCACTTTTATCAGAAAAAAAAAAAATAACGATTGTGTTTGTACGACCTGGATGGTGAAGCAAAAAATAAAAGAAGTACAAAAATTGGGATGGTGAAGCTGGTCCAATAAGCAACAAAAAGAATATTTGAATTTGGGAGGGGAAGCTGGTCCGCCCAATTCATATTCAAATATCAGAAAACAAAAAAAAGCTGATCCATTTACCCATTAGTGAAATTATCCGCTCCGTTTATCCGTTTCCGGATCATAAGCAAATTCGGACCGGATTATCCAGATCCGTTTACACTCCTAGGTCTAGCCCGTATATGATTCATTTGTATTCAATAAATATCTGAATTCAGATTGGTAAAATTATCCACTCTGTGTATCCGTATTCAGATCATAAGCGGATTCGGACCGGATTATCCGGAACCATTTAATTCTTTGTTAGAAGACAAATGGGCCCCCTACTGACCACCAGCTTGTAAAAATCTAGCCTAACCTGTACCAAGACAATGGTACCATGGATGATCATACCAGTTTTATTCTTTGTTAGAAGAATTCAGAGTTTTAGACACAAAAGTAAATGTTGAGCAATAAATTATAATTGTCTTAGAAAATCAACAGTTGAACTGGTTGACCGACCGGTCCGATCAGTGAACTGATCAATGTTTAGTCTGGTTCTAATAACATCGGCAGCACATTTTAAATAAAGAAATGTATATATATAACCATCGTAACTTCATCAATTAGATATTTCCCCATTGAAATCTTAAAATTAGTTATTTCTCAATTTAAAATCACTTATATTTTATAAATACCCCCATTTCTTTATTTGAGCTGTCTGGCTTCATTTTTTTAGTAAAATAGGGTGATGATCACTATTTATTCTTGGCAAATGAAAAACAGCAGCATCTGGAAACCGAATTCTAAGCGCTCTAAAATTAGTCGAGTATCTTGTTAGAAAATATCTAATTAATGAAGTTATGATGGATATATATATATATATATATATATATATATATATATAAATTTTTCTTTTATATAGTTTATGATAGCATAATTCCAACGACAAGCATTTATTTACAGTAGTTTTAGCCGGACCGAATTCATTTTCTTGTCATTGAAAATGAACATTTTATTGGGCCTTTAAATGTTGGGCTTAAACAAGGTTTTTATACAGTGGATCAAATCTTAGCCCAAATTGAATTAATTATAATTCATTGTGGATCGGACTCCAATTTATATCCATAACAATTAAGTGATTAATGAACTTGGTTTGGAGTAATTTCATACTTTTCATCAATGATTTCATTACTATTTTTTTAAAATTGTTCAAAAGCAAATACACAAATTGTGAAAAAGTAATGACAAATAGTGATAGAAATCCGTATCCACTGATCATGTTCTTGTTTAATCATAAGAAGAATGGGGTCACAAATCAATTAAAACTTGAAAAATAGAAAATGGCATTGTCAAATAGCTTTCATACAATCTTTCAAAGGATTCCTCATCTCCCAATGATTGCTAATACAATTATTAGGTTGCTTTATGTTCTTCTCTTGCTAAACCAAAATAATTAATTAGTTCCATGTAACATTCATGCAACATGGCAATTAATGTACAACTTGTGAGGAACAAAATAAAACCTAAGTAATACTTATTTTATAAGATACATTTTATTCAGAAATAGAAGCACTTATAAAATAAAAAATAACAACTCTTAATTCACAACTTCGCAAGCTCACATATATCAGTCTATTATGATATATCTATTCAACAAAGTTACCACAACTATTTTCTACATTTTCAAAGTCCAAATCGTCGATCCAAACCGTTCAACATAATTTCCACAATAAAATGTGCTTGCAGATCAAATTTTGCATTTATTTTGAATTTTTTTACTATTTATTAAGATGGGTACAAATTTCAATGGTCTGAATTTGACTATTTTTGTAAAATACTTAATAAATAGTAAAAAAATTCAAAAAAATGTAAAATTTGATCTGCAAGCACATTTTATTGTGGAGATCATGTTGAACGGTTTGGATCGACGATTTGGACTTTGCAAATGTAGAAAATAGTTGTGGTAACTTTGTTGTAACTCAAAATTGTTGTAACTCAAAATTGTTGTAACTAGATCCCTCCTCTCAATATATTTGATAATATTGTTAGGGCTGAAAAATTAAATGAGTCCAGCTACACTACTTACATTAGCTTATAAATTATATTTTTGTTTTAAAGTCCAAAAAATCGATTTAAACCGTTCAACATGGTCTTCATATTAAAATTTGTTTTGAGACAAAATTTTACACTTTTTTAGAACTTTTTTACTATTTCTTTAGAATTTTTAAAATGAAGACTTTTTAGAAAAATAATGCATTAAGATGCGCACAACAACCATCATTTTTTGACCGCTTGACTAGATACTAAATAAATTTGAAATTTTAAAAATTATATATGTAAAATTGTAAATGAAGCTCTCAAGAAAGAAATCGACTTGAATTGTTTAGATTTATCGTTTAAACTTTGAAAATGAATATATGATTTATTGTCATATGTCAAAGGGGCATATAATATTTAACCATTAAAATTTTAATTGTTTGGTAGAAAACTAAATTATCTTCAAGATTCCTCAAATTTAGTGCATATCATATTTAAATACTAGATAAAGCATCTACAAATTAAGTTTAAAAGTTGTTTTTTTAAGATAAAATACTATACGAATGGATATCTGCCAAAATACTTAGAAATATTAAAATCAATATAAATTATATTTTATTATAAAATATTGAACATCTTATCTTGTTCTTAAATACTTTATGCACGAATCCACACCTCTTTGAAAGTCCCATTGAATGAATTTAAAATTGCTGCTAAAATCTCCCATTGAACAATTTTCCCCCAATGCATTTATTGTGCTTTGTATTGCTTTAATAATCTGATTTTATTTTATTTATTTATATGATTATTATATGTATTAAGTTTTTACTTTTTGAAATTTAATCTCTCTTATTATTTTGGTTTCAATAAAATAATTCAAAATTTACTTCAATTCTTTTGGTTAGGTTGTTATTCAGTTGACAAGTTTAATTGTTTGATTGGGTTAAATTTTTAAAAACCGAATAAAATTTAATTTGATTATTCGAATTCGATTTAACCTAATTGATCATTTGAACACCTTAATTTGAAGTATTATGGGTTTGTTGAGCGATTTTATAATTTCAACTACAAATATATTTTCCACCATTACATTTATTGTGCTCTATATTGGTTTAAATAATCTAATGAGATTCTATTGAAAAAAAAAAAAAATCAAATGGCACTACCATGTAGTGTTGATAGAGACCTAGGACATGCATGGCCGACATTTTTATTAATATCCAAAGTTTAATACGAATTAATAAATATACCCGGACTCTGACTGATTCGCGAAAACTACCCAAACCGGCCATTTTCTGACCGGCCATGTACCTATTTTTTTTTTTTTTTTTTTTTTTTTTTTTTTATTTTTTAGAGAGAGACACTATGATGATCAAAATATTGAAATCTAACTCTGAAAATTTGAAATTTTTGTTTAAATTATTTGTTATATTACTTCTTTGAGGAGGGATCAAAGTTACAACAACCATTTTTTTCATTTTCAAAGTCCAAATCGTCGATCCAAACCGTTCAACATGATTATCTAAATAAAATGTGCTTGCAGATCCAATTTTACATTTTTTGAATTTTTTTTACTATTTATTAAGATGGGTACAAAAAATTGATCAAAATATAACACTATGATAATCAAAATATAACACTATGATGATCAAAATAACACTATGATGATCAAATAACACTATGAAGATCAAAATATTGAAATCTAACTCTGAAATACGTTAAATTTTTGTTTAAATTATTTGTTATATTACTTCTTTGATGTATAATTAGCATATTTATACTAAAATACGATAGATTAATTGAAATTATGTTGAATTACACTATATTACAATAAATTATGTTCAATTATATTAAATTACGTTAAATTACAATAACTTCGCTAATTATGCTGAAATACAGTAAAAAAAACACTAAACTACACAAAATTACGCTATAGTAGACTGATTTTGCTCATCTTTCATGAATCATAAAAAATAGTAAAAAAATTCCAAAAATAGTAAAAATTAGTAATCTGCAAGTTCATTATGTAACTAATTTACTGAGCTACTCGGATTGAATGATAGAAATGAAAATCTTAATCGGAAACTTCAACTCAAGTTTTGAGGGTCTTCCCTTCGTTTTTTGGCGATTTTGAATTTCGCCATCCGGCATCGCAGGCACTGATGCATGCGCATTTTCACAAGCTTTCCGAAAAGTGCTCATTTGCTGAAATCGGACACTCGAGCGCCGTTTTATGACCGTTTGAAGTTTCATCGTCGTTTTTCTCCTTTTCAGTGAAGATATCATCCCTATTCATATCGTATTTTAGCGTAATTTACCGTATTTTAACGTAATTTAATGCAATTTAACGTAATTTAACATAATTTAGTGTTATTCAACATAATTTCAATTAATCTATCGTATTTTAGTATAAATATGCTAATTATACATCAAGAAGTAATTAACAAATAATTTAAACAAAAATTTAACGTATTTCAGAGTTAGATTTCAATATTTTGATCTTCATAGTGTTATTTTGATCATCATAGTGTTATTTTGATCATCATAGTGTTATATTTTGATTATCATAGTGTTATATTTTGATCAATTTTTTGTACCCATCTTAATAAATAGTAAAAAATTCAAAAAAATGTAAAATTGGATCTGCAAGCACATTTTATTTAGATAATCATGTTGAACGGTTTGGATCGACGATTTGGACTTTGAAAATGAAAAAAAATGGTTGTTGTAACTTTGATCCCTCCTCAAAGAAGTAATATAACAATAATTTAAACAAAAATTTCAAATTTTCAGAGTTAGATTTCAATATTTGATCATCATAGTGTCTCTCTCTAAAAAAAAAAAAAAAAAAAAAAAAAAAAAAAAAAATAGGTACATGGCCGGCCATTTCTGGCCGGCTGAGGGAAGGTACA